>JAQMYG010000007.1:5116305-5136037 GCA_030014215.1 Clariallabes teugelsi
AAACTAATCGCTGATCCTCACTGTTCCCAACAACTAATCACTGATCACCAAGGCGCCCAACAACTAATCACTGATCATAAAAGTTCCCAACAACTTATCACCAATCACCACTGTTTCCACTAATCATTGATCATCATGGTGCCCAACACCGATCCCACCTGTTCTCAACAACTAATCACTGAACTCACTGTTCCAAACAACTAATCACCATGGTGCCCTGTTACCTGGTCACCATCATTTTCAACAACTATTTACTAATCAGTATTGTTTCCACTGACCAATCACTGATCCTCATTGTTCCCAACATCTAATCACTGGCATTTGGCAACATAGTATGCGACCGGTCATCATAATGCTTTTTATTGCCATGGATTTGAAGGCTGACTGGCATGAGAACCCAGTGCCTGCAGATCTATTATGCCGCCTAATGCAGTCTGCAGAATTTTAAAGTTCATGAAATACGGAATAAATGTCATAACACGAACAGCACGCTACCCAGGATAGCAGCCAAGATGGATCGTTGGGCTTTGCAGCCAAGTTATTAGAACATACACTATAGTCTCTGTCTAATCCAATGATAATGTCAGTGTCTGTGGAGATACTGAAATAGAAGCACGACGGCTGATTGCTTAGCCTTAATACCTTCATATGAAATAGCGAAAGCATGGAAACTTTCATCAGACGAGGCTGGAGATGACATTTAAACTCACACCTGAGCAAATGAAAGGGCCAGAAGGTTAAGCTGTATTAAGGCCAACAGAATCTCTCAAAAACCTGAACATAATAACGTAGCACTGGCTTTCCTCCTGAAGTGGGTGTATATCCTGGAGCTTTGCATAGTTTAGCGCACCATCATAACTGCACTTGCTCTCAAACTACAGGCTTTAAGCTGAGGAAGATGGTGAGATCGCAGATGTTATTATTTTTGTTTTATGTCATTGCGTGGAACATTACAGCTCCCTGAAACCAAGAGCAATTCATTTATTTATTATTATAAATCTCATACTATTTCTCTTTAGTCTTCATGCTTACAGTTTAAGCTCATAGATAATTATAAGAGATTATATGCTTCCCAGGCCAAAAAGGCGCACACTCACCCATTTGCTTTGATCACGTTCATTTCTCTCCAAGGTCTGGTATTCAAAGATTCTCAATGGGGTTTAAGGTCTGGACTCTGTGGTGGCCAATCCATGTGTGAAAATACTCTCTCATGCTCCCTGAACCACTCTTTCACAATTTGACCCTGATGAGTCCTGGCATCATCATCTTAGAATGTGCCCGTACCATCAGTGAAAAAAACTCCATGGATAAAAGAGCCTGGTCAGAGCTGACCTCATTTTGTTTTGGGCGCAAACATTGCTGAACCTACTGTAGACCTGACCGACAGAAGGATCATAACTAGCTTGTGCAGTAGGCCAGTAGACATCACTTAATCCACCTCTCTCCTTACCCTTATTCGCCCATCACCCTGGACTCAACACACCACATGACCTTTTTTAATGCTCCACAGTACATTTTTTAAGTTCTCTAGAAAATAGAAGTTTTTTTTTTTTTTTTTAAATTAGTCTCACTGATTAGTGCTTTTTTTCTTCCAGATTTTCTCCCAAATTAGGTCGTGTCCAATTCCTCCCCGTCACTAGGGGGCTCCCACATTAGGGCTACTACCACTCAGTCGGGAGGGACAAAGACTATCATGTGTTTCCTCCGAATCACGTGACGCCAGCAGACCGCATCTTTTCGTACTGCTCGCTCACTCACTGTTGGGGGCGGCGTAACACACTCGGAGGACAGTGCTATCCGCTCCCTCCGCATGCGCGAGCTCACAGACGCCCCTGATTGGCTGTAGAGCCGTGATTAATGTGGGAGCATGAAGTACCTCTCATCCCGCCCCTCTGAGAGAGCTCGGCCAATCAGCTCTCTCTAGACCTCCGGCTGCGAGAGGTTACAGCATCACCCAGGAACCGAACCAGCGATCTCCGGATGATAGGGCGAGCACTTTACCACTGCGCCACTCGGAGGCCCCGGATTAGTGCTTTTCTTACGGCTACACAGCTGTTTAGTTCCAATTCTGCTCTTAGCGCTTCTGCTCCAATTCTGGTACGATTGCACGCAAGGCTAGTTTAGAAATGTTTATGAAGCCCCCAGTCATTCTTTTGTTATTTCCTTTTCCCCCACTTTGAAAAAAAAAGTTCAACAATTGTCACGTCACTCAATGCGCCAGCTGTCCAGCATCATCTGCAGCATGAGATTTTTTTTTATCATCATCACACAACCCGATGCCTCCTTTTGTGAAGAAAAATGTTGATTTGTACTGAGAGATATGACAAGAAGTGTTGTAATTAGACCAACGATCAATACAAACATCATTACGCTTAATGTGTGGGCTTCGGTAATTTTCTCCTCCAGCAACGTCCATTTAAACAGATGATTCAGGCTCAGAACCCTGATAAGCGCTCTGCACTTGCTTTGACCTGAACGCCCTTTTACTCCATCTCCAACACACACACACACACACACATACGCATTGCTGAACTCGGCACTTGTCACATTTCTTTATCCGGCAGCGCAGTCGTTTTTTGTGTGCGTGTGCGTGACACATATCGACGTTCTCCATGCATCCCACCACCATGATAGATTTTCAGTCACTCACTATTAGTCTCCACCGAGCCGAACCTCACTCATTCCAACCTCCATCCTTTAGGCGGATCATTAAACCTGACAAGTTCAAAGTGACCAAATGCCTAATGCAGTCAATCAATTTATTTATTTTTTTT
Organism: Clariallabes teugelsi; assembly: GCA_030014215.1. Lineage (NCBI taxonomy): Eukaryota > Metazoa > Chordata > Actinopteri > Siluriformes > Clariidae > Clariallabes > Clariallabes teugelsi. The sequence goes on from JAQMYG010000007.1 coordinate 5,119,080, forward strand.
ATCTTTTAAATAACAAAGTCAGGCAAGGGTGGCTATTCTTACATGGCATGAATTATTGAGCCTGGCAGCAGAGTTATAGAGGCAAAGACCTGTTAACAGTCCTCTTCCATTAGGCCTAATTTACAGGGCATCATTGAAAGGGCTAGGGAAGACCTGGCGTGCCCATCAGGACACCTTCAAACAAATAGCGGCAAGCCTATGACAACATGCAGCTTGCCTGCTAATGGGGTCATTAGGAGTGATTTCTAACATGGGGATGTCAACAAATGACGTTGTGCGGATTACATTTATTATATTAGCAAAGTTAAAGATCAGCTTTGAAAAGCTGCTACAGCTTGCTCTCTGACTCATCATTATTAAAAAAATAAATAAATAAATCTCTTTTCTCTGGAGCTTCCACGTTTCATTGCTCTATATTTTTCTCCCTATGTCTCAGATTCCGCAGAGGAGAATGTTAATGCAATCCTCAATAGACATTAGAAATACTAATGAAATACGTCTTTTTCTTTTGTATCCTAATTCCATTGTTCGCCGCTCCAAAAACTTTGATTTTCTTTGTCATTTAAACAAAACCTTACTAGAAGGGCACAGAACACGGTTCACTAATTGATTTACACTGAAAAGATGCTTAGAGCTTTGTAGTGATATTGTGCTTTAAATTTCCCCAAGGTCCGAACCATTGATTTATGGTTTACAAATGTAAATGAGAAATCTAGACGGGGCCGGAAAGAAAAGCAGAAGAAAGGACGCAACATTCAAGCAAGTTTCTAGCTTTGTCTTTACAACGTCTTTAAAAGAAACACAGCCACAGATTGATGCTGTGAAACACTGCTGCCGTCAAGTGGTGAGCTTTGGAATGACACCTGAAGCGAATGAATAAATCATGAGTGCATATTTTATTTGCATACGTTTAAGGCATATGAGAGATACAGTGAAATGGTACAGCATGATTACAAGACAGTTACATATAATGTTCAAATACTTTGATTCTGTGTAAATCTTAAATGTAAAACTGAATTATTCAGAACATAATCTACAGTACAATATATATATATATATATTTAAAATAAAGGAGAGCTGGGATAAGTCTCCTAAGTGTTGCTGGTCACTTTGACGTGATGTTTGGTATTTGGCCCTAACACGCTTTTTGTCTATGGGACTACAAAGACATGCAGGAAGTAGCGAGACACACAGTTTTGTGATTAAAAAATGTATGCACCTAAAATAATTGCCATTATTCCTACTGCTATATGTAGGAATTAATCTTTTGAGCTTTTTTTCCTTTCTTGAGGAGAGAAGCTTCTGATTTTAAATCTGAGAGTGGACAAACAGCTAGGAGTCTTGAAGAAAAAAACCCTTTCAAGAAAAGCATAAAACTTCAAAGGTTTGGTTGACCTGGGCCTTAGGAAAGATATTTTTGTGCATTTTGAAGATCTTTTAAGAACAACTATCCTAGCTGAGCTGGTGCTCTTAAAGCTGCTACAACAATGTTAAATACAGTGCATACAGTACAGTACATGTTATCATAAAACCATGGGAGTCTAGTTACATCATGCATGTCCATGTGAACAAATTTTAACAAACTGTTAAATAACCGTTTGTTTTGTTTTTTTAAGTGAAGGAAAAAAAAGATTGATGTAGCATGTTGATACATATTAAACACATGCAATTTTCATTCCTGAAACAGAAATGGGAATACTTTTTCTAACCCACGGCCCGTTATCAGGTTATACAGACATAGGATTTTTAGATGACTTTTTAAAGATGAGTTGCATCTCGTGATCAGTTCAAAATATTTTGCATATTTAAGATATTACAACTTAAAATCTGTTAAGACTTTTCTCAAAGCACACAAACACTTTTAATCACTCTTACTACATCATGCCTGATCCTACTACTACTACTAATAATAAATTCTGAAATGATTAGCACACATGAGCGTGGAATCATGTGATTAAGAGCGTAAGAGTCTTGACACCCTCAATTCTTCATATTTTGCTTCCAAAGAACCAGACTTTCTTGCATTTTTTTCTTTAGTCTTGAGGAATTAGTTCTCCAGGCTGCATGAAGAAGGACTTTTTGGCTTTCACTTTCAGAGGAATGTTTTTTGTTTGTGAAGCCACACAGTGATCTATGAATCAATCATTTAAGCATTAAAACACATCTGACTTAAAGCAGTGAGAAAAAGGTGCGGATCATCATCCAGATGATCAGGCCAGTCATTAGTTATCACCACATACTGTAACTGGATGGTTGTAACAGATGAGAGGGGAAATGAGGTTGCTGTTGAGGTTGTTACATAAATTATTATAAACCAATTATTAAATTGTATCTGTAGGCACTTTTGCAGTCTGTCACAGTAAAACATCTGTTAAAATTTCTTTAATTTCATCAGCAGGATTTAATTTAATATGAAGAAATGAAGAGTGTTCAAGACTTATACAGTACTGCATACATAAGATCATTTAAAGTAAGGTATGTATGACCTTTATCGGTACAAAACGTGATTAACATGAAGGCAAACAGCTTTGGCAATAAAGCAGTGTATCCTGTTATTCAATGCATTAAGGCATTATAGCATGTCAGATAATACATAGTCAAGCTTCTTACTGCATATACTGAATAAACATTTTTCATATACATTTCCACCAAACAGAAAGCCTTGTGGTTCTCAACTCAAATAATATATGAAGAGGCAGTCTGATTAGACATACGGCGCGAAACTCATTCCTGTAGGCTTTCCTCAAATCTAAGCGTAATACTGAACGAACACCAGTGAGAAGCAATGCAAAAGGATATTAATGCTATAGAAATGCATGATCTCCATTCCTTTAAGCTCAGGCGAGTTCACTGTGGCGCCCCCTGTGGGTGTACAAGCCTATTTGCGGGCCACGGTTTCAGCCAGCTTCTTCAGCCTCTTCTTCAGCTCCAGGGGAAATTTCTCATAGCACTTCTTACACACGGGCTTCATGTCAAACTCCACAAACTTGTTCCTGTGAATAAAAAAATAGAAGCAACATCTGTTCTGACAATAATAATAATAATAATAATAATTAAAAGAAAAGCACATTACTAAAATACTGTCTGATACTAAAATACTGAGTGTCTTGTGCAAGTATTAACTCCCACAATTCTTTTCACATGAGAAATGTATAATATTGATGTCTGTAGAATAAATGTGCAATATTCAACAAATAAAAACACTCTTGTGTATATTGTATGTCTGTTAGTTACGGCCAAAACACAGTATTAGTGCTGATTTAATTGTTATATATCATACATATAATAAAGAAAATGTGCTTGTGCAAAAGAAGCTACTTCTGAAGTTTATGCAACACAGAAGTGACCAATCTTTCTTCCCTATAAATGTCCCTTAAGTTGCTAAATTACGTTGTTTTTTTTTTTATTGAGTATTGATACTAAAATTGGTGTAAGCTTCTAGAAGCATATGACCTGTAAAAATTGTTTAAATTAAAGGATTACGATTTTTGGTAAAAGCTTAAAAAGCAAAAAATCTGTAGTGTCCGTAACCATGTCAAATTCATGTTGCAATATCTTAAAAATTTTGCTTTCTTTTTAGAATAACACTTTTTCTAAATTGACCAAGTTTCATCTAAATGACAGTTAATATCACTAAAAGATTTGAATAAAAAAAAAAAAATTACAGGCGTGTGTTCAAAGGACATGAAATTGTATTTAGCTAATGTGTTTCTGTTTATCTAAAATAAATATAAATGTGTACACATATTTACAGAAGACACGAAACATGAATTGGGAGATAAGAAGCAATATGCATTATGGAAATGAAATGCTGTGATGTGATCCTATCTGAAAATTCACTTTCACCTACGTGAGAGACTTTTTAGCACCAATACCATGTTTTGGCTGTTAATGAACAAATCATCATCATGAAGCTCTGAATGAGCTGGAGAGATTCAGAGTCCAGTGATTTCATAACCTAGTCACTTCATATAGCTGAGCTTCATGGAAAAACTGTCAGAATTACAGATTGTGTAATTGCATTTTCAGTGTGTAAGGTGTGTGACGATGCATATACAGTACAAGTACTGCACGATCCTATTTCTCATGAACTTCCCGATATCGTGGACACGTTCCGGGTATTATTATTTTTTTGACATGCGTGAGGAGTTAGTGCTTCCATTTAAGTATTTCAAATCAACAACTTCTGTTATCAGGTGTGTGTTAGAGGTACAAAAACCACCGGCCTGTTTACACTTCCCTCATTTCCTCCCACTCACGCAGAAGTAAAGCATAAACTCCACATACAACTCTAAAAATCTAAATCTGTAGTGACATAGAAAAGCGTACACATGTTAATGATTTTCTGCTAATGACAACCAGAAAACGACTGATGCACCAAGAACTAGTGTCTCATTTTATTTAACTATTTACAGCTGTTACAGCTAGCCAAACTTCGTCTGGATCAATCTTGAGTGTTTATGAGACATGATTGTACATCTGGGCGAGGTTTTCTTGATCAAATGAAGAAATCTTCATTTCCATCATGATGTTAATGTGTGTTGAGGGAGGGGGTTTAAAAAAAAAAAAGAAAAAAAAAAAAAGCACATGACAAGGTCTGAAGGAAATGCAAGATGAAAGACACTGACCCCATGAAAAGGAAAAAGTAAAGATGGATGAGCATGGAGAGAAAAAAGAGAAGAGACTACGAGGAGTTACGGACAGACAGCGACCATCTTCTTCTTCTTCTCACGAGCATCACGTTCGCGTTTAGCGAGTCGCCGCTTCAGCTCCTCGGGTAGCCGGTCGTAGCAGTGCTTACACACCGGCTTCAGGTCGACCTCTACAAATTTGTCCCTATGAGGACAGTGTAGGGGGTCCAGTACGGGAGCAATAGGGGACAGGAAGGCGACAAGGGACAGGGATAGGAGAGAAATACAAGGAGCGCTTTTAGCAAAGGGAGAAAGAAAGAGAGACGAGACGTACTGGTATTGGTAACACCGATGAGAATAGACAAGCAGATTAGGAACAGATATACACTGGCCAAAAATAGAAAACAGTTCGACTATACAGTAAGTGCAGCAGAGAGAGAGAGAGAGAGAGAGAGAGAGAGAGAGAGAGAGAAAGACCTTGATGTTTGGATCAAACTTACTTTAGCGTGAGCTTGGTGTTGCATGTAGAACAGGAGAAGCAGTTGACACACCAGGCTTTATTCAGAGCTGAAACAACTGAAAAGAAAAAGAAAAACATTGCTTAAATTAGAAGCTGCTAAACACAACTGACTCGGGTGAAATTGCACACAATGTTTGACCAACATGTTCATTTCCAAACTTGTTAGGATGTAAACATGGGGGGAAAAAAAATCAACAGACTAATCAATAGACTAATAAACCGTCCCTTGTATGGCTGTTTCACAAAGCCAGCTCTATCGGTTTAACAGCTCTAATGACTCGAAGACTGCAAGCACGCTGACTGACAACATCATATTATGTTTACATGCAAACAAGATAGAAGACGACACATAATTACCGTCTCCCTCGATCACTCGGTTGCAGTGGTAGCACACGTCACCGAAAAGCTGCGCAGAACAAGCGTAAACAAATCATAAGCAAGTTCTACATGTGTCTATAATTAACATCATAAGCATGTAAACAAATATCAAAAGCTGGGAAATCAACATCTCAACAGTGCCGGCTGTTTTTGCTAAAGGTCTGTGTTTAATCTAATTAATTAATGCTCAGTAATCAAACGCATGATCCGGGGAACATCATAAACAACCAGAAAATATCTCCAAAGCAAGCTCTTACTTCCTACTAGGCGAGTTGACGATTAATTTGCTCCTTAGAAGTTGACTGATTAAAAATGTGTTACCTGTTAGCTCTTGTCTTGTGCACCACAAGAAGGGGCACTTTTAATGATTAATGTGTGATTAATGACTTTTAACTTTTATATAATAGATTATTTGCTGCTAAGAAGCTGACTGTTCAGCTTTAAAATTGTTACTTGCTGAACGCATTGTTTTTCATAATATTTCTCCGTAGCTCATAGTACGGATATTGTCTTGTACACCACTTGCAGTTCAGGTGATATACTTTAATCATTAAAAATTGCACCCTAACGAAGTCAAAGTGCGCTATGGAGAAATATTACGCAAAACAAGATGTTTAATCTAACTATTTTCAGGCTTATTTTTATTATTTTATTGTCTTATTGTTTCATGTATCTGGGCTTCGAAGATTCCTCACAAGTTAAAACTGTTTATTTAAAATTCTTAATACTAGAGAAAGAAAGGTTGTTTTTTTTTCCATTTGAGAAATTAAACTCAGAACATATTTAATAAAATTGCAGTGCAGTCCAAGTTACCTGGTTGTAGTGAGTCTCGCAGTACGCCAGCCCCTTTCGTTCATAATGGCGATGACCCAGGAAGGGTTTCTCACATTTAGCACACACAAAATGCTGCAAACACACACACACACACACACACACACACACACACACACACACACACACACAGGCATGGATAATTACAGCAATTTCTGCACCATCCAACACCATATTGTACTTACAAATTCATGCACGAACCATCTATACAGAATGTAGAGCTTGTAATAAATCAGCACTGATGTTTTCTTGGTGTGTTACAATTACTAAAATACTGTGGTGTATTACATTGTGCACCACAAAGACCTGTTCAAGTATTGTAACATTATATTTTTGTAACATCACCTTCATAAAGTTCACTTCAGCGTGTGCTAGACATGAACAAGCACAGACGAGAAGGTTTCAAATACAGTCTGTGAACAGGATTTGCTTTCTCACGCCTACCTCAACGTGCCACTGCTTGCCCATGGCGTTGACTACGCGGCCTTCAATGGGCCTCCTGCAGGCTCCACAGATCGGCACTCCCATCTTATCATGGCACGGGAGACAGTACAGCTCTCCTTTCAGCTCCCGAGCATCAGCAGTCAACTCTTTACTGGAAATAATAAACTTTTAGGACAAACTGTACAATACTTATAGACTGACAATAGACTTTCGGTTAATGTCCCACCGACCCGCAGTTGCTGCAGTTGAAGTGATCCGGATGGTAGGGGTCGTTCTTGAAGATGAGGGGCTGCTCATCAATGATGGCGTGGCACTTCTGACAAATGTACTTCCCAAGACCGCGAGCCTTCTCACGGTTATGACACGGGCGACACAGATGGCTGTGAAACAAACAAGACGTTCATAAGCAGCTCTTTAGGAAATTGGAGAAATAAAAAAAATTATAAAAAAGACAAGACTATAACGAGAAGGCTTACCGGCCAGCATTTTTGACAAATCCGACATCAGCCAACACGGCCTGACAAATGTCACAGCAGAAGCAGTCAGGGTGCCAGCTGTTGTTCATGGCTTTGATCACACGGCCAATGATGAACTCGCCTATGGACGAAGATGGATTCATAACATTATAAGCTATGATAATTAGACATCATCTATGAATAATTAAATAAACCTACAGATTTTCCAACATCAGTAACGATTCTAAAATTGTTTCTGTACTGCTGCACTTTATTAAAGCAGAACTGGACGCTCACCACGCAGCCCCTCCTCCACCTCGTGTCGAAGCAAGGTCAGTGTGGACAACCTTGATGAGAGGATGAAGCGGAACCATGTTGCCCGACCACAAAATGAATATGAATAACACCATGAAAGTGAACTGTGGCGAGGTCAATTAGGTCAGCTTGTGTTTACTCTCCTCGAAGTTTGATGTCAGCAAGTAAAACTAAGATTAATTTGACGATGACGCTGTCTGTATCTCGTGCATGTGCATAAAATTGGTAACCAAAACTGTGGTTTATATGTGGAACGTGATAGAACATATCGAGATGGATTGTGGAACTTTTGTCTGTCTGTTTGTTTGTGCATGCATCACGTAAAAACTACTAAACAAATTCTTATGAGGTTTTCCACAGGTGTATTTGGCCGAGCTTGAGGTAACGTAGGCTTTGTTTCATCGCGATCGAGATGAGTGAATTTAAAATTTAAATGGAAAACATCAGATGGTGCAAAATCATCTCAGATGGTGCTGTACTTTTTTTTTTTTTTTTTTAAATAATCATAAAATACTTATGATTGTGCGATTAAATTCCACATGTACAAAGTGACAGGCATATATAATAATGGAACTTTAAATTTAGAATATTGTTTGTATAGTTTGTGTCTCGTCGTTAACACGTTGTTGTTGTTTGTGAGCGGTTGCCATGGTCCAAGGTGGGAGGTAACAGTACATGTACTACTTCGTTCCCCCACTTGAGTACATATTTGACACGCCTGAGTAGTTTTATTAAAGGATAAATTTTACTTTGACTCAGTATCAGGAAGTACCCAAATAAACTCGGTCTGACAAAAAGTGGTATCGGTGCATAGTTACAGTATAAAAAGAAAAACATCAGAGCAAAAAATAAAGGTAAAAATTTGTATCTTTATGAAATGATTATAAAATCAATCAGTTGAAACCCCAATGAAACCCAACAACAACAATGTGGCTTTAAATGATCAGCATAGTTTACAAAAACAGGCACAAAGTAGAGTTACTTTATACTTTTCACTTCTTTAAACAAATCATTTTCGGTAGCACTTTATCTCAGGAATAAACAGTATGATGTAAATTATTGAACACCCCCAAAAAAGAAAAAAAAAACAATTATAACCCATGCTGTTAGTTTATGCAAGTATGCAAATTGTGTTTGCAGGAATATCTGAGTGGTGCACAATCTTACCACACTGGTGACAGCAAGGGGCAAACAACATTTGGAAATCGTGCTCGCAGTACTTCCTGCCTTCGAACTACAGGAAAAGGCAAAAATATATATATAACTATAACTAACAACCTGACATTCGCATCCTGAAGAATCTTGACAAATCTTCAGGCCCAATTAAGGCATGATTTTATGTTGTTGTTTATTTCACTGAACAAGAAGCACTATTGTGCAGGATGTTGTAGATATGAAATATACTCTAGTGTTGCATTATTACATCGTGAGGTCCATTAAATCAAAAGAAGAGCCGTGCTGTACCTCGTAGAAGAGTCCCTCTGGAAACTGCTGGAAGCACTGGGCGCAGACGAAGCACTGCTCGTGGTACAGCTCGCCGTTACTGTTGACGATCTTCTCGGCTGGGGCAAAGCCGCTCTTACAGCGCTCACACGCGGCGTTCGCCAGGGCATTGGCCATATTGCTGCTTGGGTGAGAAATGTATTGTTGATTATTTACACTAATCTTATCTGAGATCAGCCCATTTGTGTGGATTAAACAGGTAATAAAATTTAAAAAGCTATGATAAAATGTAAAAAGTATCAGTCGATCTCTAATGCTGATTTCTGACTGGGAAAAATAAAAACAGATACAGGTCTGTGCGTTTACATTACTTTTACTACGCACATAAAAAAAACTGAACATTTTTCAATAAGTCATTAAGTAATGCAGAGCTACCCTTATTATTTGTCATGCAGGCCAACATGCTACAGTATCACATCCCGTAAGAAAGCTGAGCCGAACAGGGACCGAACTACTGTGTAGGAGCTCCACTCATTTCTTCAAATTAAAGAAATTAAATGAAGCAGATTATAAAATTCAAGAATTTCAAACTGCAAAGTGCCTAAAGATACACTTCAAAAATTGGTTTATGTTACGACCTCAGCAGCGCCCTCATTTCCACTCTTGTCTGTTCATCATCGAGTTCTGCTCCGGGAGCACGTTCGTAAGTCGGACTCGTTCGTAAGTCGGACCTCAAGTTCGTAACTCACCTACGTTCCCAATCTTTCCATGCGAAAAATTTTAGATGTTTTGTAACTCTCACGGGATGTGAGATGATCACTAGCGGTGCCTAACACCACGTCTCACCGCGAGTCAAACCGTGTAGGAGAAATAGGGGTGTGGGGTTGCCACAAATATTTTACAATATAAAGCTTAAAAAAAACCAAACACAAGGCTTTGTGTTTTGGTTCCACATTATACTTTCGCAAGACTGCACCTCCAAATCGTGCGGGGAATGCCTGTGATGCAGCAGGGTCAGCTGACCTCATTTAAAGGCAGCCCCGGGAAAACAACGCTACATGGTGTTTACTGCGCGCTTTAATGGATGCCATTTTGTCTAAGAGCTGTTTTCCACTGTATCGGACTGTGAACTTTGAGGTTTTGTTGAGGATTTAGCAAAATTAGAATTATTTACCATCAGAACAGCTTATTATCTGGTGCACTGCAAGGTCTTTATTTTTTTACATTACACGAGCTACTTTTGTAATTTGTTCGCATCTATGAATGTTCGTAGAACCGCTGTCTGTCCGTATCTGTGAAAATTCGTAATTAGAATGTTCAAAAGTTGGGGACTTACTGTACATCTGCACCTGTTTCTCACTGATTCATGCCTAAAGTTAGAATTTTTTTAATGCGTGAGCGATTCTTAGGTCAGTCTGTGTAGTTATGCTGATTGCCCCAGCTTTCTTCTTAGCATTGTTTGCACAATACTGTATTTCCTTTTAGAACTCTCTATCTGATTCTGATTGAGGACTAGCTCCTATAAACAGCTTAATTATGCATGACTGAGTGCAACGCACAGGAAATGTCCAGTACTACCCTGAGCTGTAGTCTACAGTACACTATTGTAAACACATCAGTGAGCACTGGGTGGGGGGGGAAAGAGGAAGTGCTTTTAGAGAAATGCATTCCTGTTGCATGCAAACGTTTGTACACGCCTGGCTGAGACATGTTTTTAAAATGAAAAGATGGATACATATGCTTGCTGAAAAATTTGGATTTTTGAACATTCTGCACATTAATGGGCGTTACCAAAAAAGTTAATAAAAAACAGGAAAGAATAAAATCGATAGTTTACTTTTATTCGTTTATTTTCTTATTTATTTTCGCAAATTTTTAATTCTGTAAAGTTGTTTTGCGATAATGGCCGTTGTTAAACGTACTGTACAAATAAAACCAAACTGAACTGAATTTGAATAAAACATTAATTGTGGCAAGTACAAAAGTTTGGACTCGGGCTGTCACAGTGAGAATATTTTCAATAGTTTCTAAATATATTTTTTCTAAATATATATACAAAAAAAATCCATCTGAAGTCGGAAGTCTGTCACATAAATCACCTGAAAAAAAAAAAGTGATGCCAACTTGGGACAATAATATCTATTTGAACTGCTGCACACACAAGGATTACAGGTCATGATCACGCCCCTATGACTGACACGAGTGTGTGATTTTCGGATGTTCGATTCAGGAGACTGTGACGGCCGTTCCTACAGCTTCAGCTTGTATTGCTTGACAGGTCGGTCTTGCATTATTGACCTGACAATCTCTGTCCAGCTTCAGTTTCTTGACTAGTGTGTTGATGTCACATTCTTGCTTCTAGAATCTGCTGATATTTACTGAAATCCATTCTTCCATCTACGCTATGCCACTAAACCCCAAAGCAGATAACAGACACACTGCCATGTTTAGCGGTTGGAAGTTCTCATCATCAAACGCTGCCCATTCTTCCCTCGTCCAAAAATACCTTCTTTGCGCTCAAAAAGTTTGGTTCATATTTTGGGATTTCCAAAAATGCCTCTTTCTTGCAGGTCAACATCACCGAGTGCAACATTGGACCACCACTCCTTGTTTTTTTTTTTTGTTTTTTTTAACAAAAATAGGCTTTATTCTGCAGTGCATGAATATTTTGTTTTCCACCTGTAGTACCGCTTCATTTACAAACTGTATGAAATGGTAATAAGTGTGTAATTGTGAAACTCTCTGTGGGCATTTGCTTTGCCTGTCAGCCTCCTTTTTACAGTCTTGCTCTGTTCTCGTTGGTAAGCTTTTGAGGAGTCAGAAAACGCATCACTCTCTGGAATTGTTCTGCCTAATGACGATTCCTGACTTGCCTAATGAGTCCTAATGAGTCAATTAGAGCCTGAGGAGTTTTTAAGCTCTCAGCGTTTAAAACTGGAAGACTCTAACTATGCGAAAGATTTGCAAATATTGCCCTAATAGGCTGCCAAAAGCAGCGATCAGTGATGTAATTTGGGCAGGCATGCCCAGACCTTTGCATACAATTGTACAACACTGGGTTCTTGGGAATTAATACCATCAGGCCAAAATCATTACAGCATAATTTCAGCAGACAGCCGTGCCTGAAGTCTGTCATCTCGGTCACTGTTCAGACTGGCAGGATATACAGTACGCTATAATTTCAGCGGATGGTAATACCGTGAGATGTGACTCGGGAGAAGGACACTCCGAGAGTGACGTTCCCTAATATGGACATCTTCACAAGGAAAAGTATGCTCCTGCTCTCAGGGTTTGGACTTCCTGAGTGTGTCTGTGACTTATATAAGCAAAAGAGCTGCATTATTTCAGGATGAGAGAGGAAACTGTGCTTTAGATAATACTAGTGTTAGTAACCGTCATTGACGGAAAAAGAGTTTGTAGAAATAGTTATCAGCTGTAATGTGATCAGTGATATTATTTTATGTTGAAGCCCACGTACATGTCTGCCTGCAACAAAGATGAACCCCTTAATTTTTTATTTATCTTTTTAAACGGTAATTTCACAATTTTGTAGGGCGTAAATTTATATGGTATTGGTTTCCACTGGATTTGTGACGAAATATTAGGAGTTATTAGGATCGTACAAAATTTACCTAAATCACGGTACGATTTTGAATCTACTGTAATTTCATCTAATTACAATCACTGGAAAAGAGATGAGACAGAAAAGTTAATGTCAACGCCTTGTTTACGCTAAATTATACTCCTTTTTGTCGTTGCACTCGCATCTGGGAGCCGTTCAAAACTTGTGTGTCATTTTCACACATGCATGAAAGCCAAGCGAAGGAGGTTTACTCCTTTTTTTTTTTTGTGGGTCTTTTTTTGCATTTTGTGCAAGATTTAGTGCCGACATAGCACCACAGGTCCCAAGAATGATATTAAGACCGGTAGCAAGAAGACAATAAAGCCAATTTCAATTTAGCTTTTAAAGCAGCCGGTGTCAAGAAGAATCATAAATTAAGCTTAAGTGAGGTTTAATGTCTGTCTATTTCATATTTTACTTCCTTTACATGTCTTTTCTAAATGTGTCGATTGTTTGTGAAAATATTAATAAATTATATGCAAAGAATATGATTATAGTGTTGGAAATTGGTAATATTTTTGGGTGGCTGGAGCAGATTATCTGCATTTACATTATTTCCTATGGGAAGATGCGTTTCACAATACAAATTTTCACCTTAGGAACTTAAATTCGTGTGCAGAGGAACCGCTGTACTGCCAAAAGGTCATTAAATTCAGACATTCCTCCAATATACTGTAAGAATTGTAAAGATCATTGAAAGAGCAAGTTCTGACCAATGTACAGACAAAACCTTTTATTTCTATAGATAAACAAGTAAACAAGTAAACAAACAAACAAATACATAGATAAAAGTTTAAGACTTGTCTTGTGCTTGTTCCTGAGATGTGCAAAAAAGGCTGAGGGGAATCTACTGTACAAACATCTGTGTATACTCTGTGTGTGTGTGTGTGTGTGTGTGTGTGTGTGTGAACTTCCTTGAGTGTGAGCTCAGACGTGATGGATCAGTGAGTCAGGAATCATCATTAAAACTTAAAACAATAAAGTCAGATATTTTATACATATATTACTCAAGTCTCTGTTTAGTCACCATTTTTACTTCATAAGCCTTAATTTTTATATACAAATGTTTTAATTTTAAAAAGTGCATTGTTTTTAGCTTTAGCTCAGACTGGTCGAGGTGGCCAAATAAGGGCATTTTCCCCTGAACCGCGCCGAATCATGATTCACTGGTGGTTCAATCTCAAATCCCTCCATAGTGAACACGTATGGCACTGGAATAAGGGGTGGAATTCCGTACTCTCCACACTTAGTGCACTTGTACAGGAAGTCGCGAGACATTTAGGACGCGTCTTTAGTACGCTAGCTAGCTAGTTAGTTATGTGGACGTTATTTGGAAAGTTGGCCACAAAAATGAAAAACGAAAATACACTTAAAGTTGCACAAAGAGGTTTTAAATACGTATCAAAACTAATCCCAGGCAGTTCATTAAATAATAAATGATATCACTAAAGTGATAGCCAGCTAGCATTATTATCATTGACTAGAAAAGCTGGCTAGAGAAGCTAAAGAAATTAGGACTTACCTGCCCGTCATTTCTGCCACACCCAGCATCCCCTACTACACGGCTAATCCAGGAAAACAACTTCAAGAGAACCGACAACTTTACACCAGCTTTAAGTGAAATATTTAAGCTAAACGCGGTGTTTCTGTTCCTCTCCCTCCGCTTTGCCCCGGGCGCTGGATTCTCACTCACCCCACCCTTCTGCTTAGAGACCGTCAATAAACTCCCCTCTGAACTCAAACACGAACAGCGTCCCCGAATCGAATAAGGGAGCGTTAATAAATTCACTTTATCCGTCAAAAACGCAAAAGGAAAAAGTGCGGCAAAGTGGCTTAGTGGTTAGTCGCTGTCTGTGGACATGGAGTTTGCATGTTCTCCCCTGTGATTGGTGGATTTTTCCTCCCACAGTCCAAAGACATGCAGATTAGGCTAATTGGGTTTCCCAAATTGAATAAACCTGAGTGTGTGTATGTGCATGCCTTGCAATGTACCCCACCTCGTGCCCTAAGTCTCCTGAGATAGGCTCCAGGCCCCGGACCTTGACCATGTATACAGGATAAAGTGGTATAGACCATGAGTGAGTGAGTGAGAGTAAACTCTTAGTTATGTCTTAACAAGCTCGTGTCTGATCAACACACTAAAGGAAATTTGGTGACGCTGGTTATCCTAAAATCTTCATGTCTTTGGACTGTGAGAGGAACCCTGAGAGCATGGAGGACCCCGTGGAGAACATGCAAACTCCACGTACACAGACTCCAAGAAGGGAATCGAACCCTCGACCCAGGACCCATACTGTAGCTGCACAATTAATCACATAGGAATGAAAAAATGCAGTTCGAAACCGAAATTGCTAAATGGTGCAATTTATTGCAAGTAATGTAGGCATAGTCAGTAAATTATATGGAGGTATAACAGTGTTAAAATTCCTCTGAATAAAAACTGAATAAAAACTTGTTGCAGTGATAATGTTTGAATATTTCTGCATTGCATTTTGATTTGAATGGAAGAAATCCCTACAGCATTTACAATGCTTGAATTAGTTAAATAATTAGTTACTAATTAATTATTATTATTATTAAATCCACTCATCAAACCAGGCAATGTTTTTCAAAAAAAAAATTGTCCAATTTTGGTTAACCCATGCAAATACCATCAAGGCCTCAGTTTCCTGTTCTTAGTTGACAGCTGTGGTCTTCTCCTGCTGTAACCCATCTGCTTCAAATGTGTGGTGTGTTCAGAGATGCTCTTCAGCGTACCTTGGTAACAAGGTGTTATTTAAGAATTGTTGCCTTTCTATCTGCTCGAACCAGTCTGGCCATTCTCCTCTGGGCTCTGGCATCAACAAGGCACTTTCCCCCAGAGAAGCCTAACCTCACTGGATATTTTTAAAAATCTTTTTCAGACCATTATCTCTAAAGTGAAAATGAAATGTACATGAACATCACAGCAGATCAGAAGTTTTTTTAAATGCTTAGACCAACCCATCTGGCACCAACAACCAAGCCACTTACTTTCAAAGTCGTTGAAATAACCTATGTCTACATGCCTAAATGCGCTCAGTTGCTTCCATGTGATTAGCTTATTAGATATTTGTATTAACAAGAATTTGAACAGGTGTACCTGATGAAGTGTCCCCTTACTTTCCTTGCAATGCCTTTCTGTATGTTCACTTTCCTGTATGCTCAGAGTGGTTGTATGCTCTTGATGTTTGTGTATGAATTTTCCATTGTTTCTTTGTTCTTCCCTTAAATTCTCTATTCAGATTTGGATATTTCTTGATGTTCAGTATCATTTGATCTATTCCTGGATTTTACTACTTCTTTTGCCCTCCTACTGTTACAGTATCTGCCCTGAGACGTTATTGTTTTTGAGTTTTGGATTGTTTTAAGAATCCTCCTGTGAAAGGCTCCAAACTTTATCCAACTCTTACTTAAGGCCAAATTTGATGTAACCACTTAGAAGCAGGAAAGGAATCTTTTCTTTTTTTTTTTAATTTAAATGAATAATATTTTTACATGAAGTTTAAGCCTTTTATTTTATGCAATCTTGTATTTACTGATTCCTCTTCAAATTAATCACTTATTAAATATAATGTTAAAAGCTGTATACAAATAAAATTATCTAATTTTATCTAATTATCTACCTTTTAACTAAATAAAAGCATCAACAACAGTAAAACCTTTGCTCAAACCTGACAGGGTGTTTTCTGATCATTTGTGTAGCGCTATACATTTATGGAAACATTTTCCCTCTTTCCAGCACTTCAAACACATTTACATTACGTGTTATAAGCAGAAATCTATTGCACATTTAACAGCATGCATTTGGTAAATCTAGTTACAGCCTGAGTTATCAGCGTAGAGCTGTATCTCTTGATAGACATGCACGGGCTTACAATAAGGCACCAGGGATGCTGACGTATAAAGTAATTAGCGACGACAAATGCGGCGTCGACATAATGCAAGTCTATGCTTTTTGCACTGACAAGCCTTTTTGCTGAAGCTTTAAAAGGCGCTTGTCATTGAGCTCTTTCTATGTGAGTCAATGGGCCATGCAAAACCTGATTCATGCCAGCTCCTATTTAGAAAGGAATGATCGTTGAAAGCTGATTTTTGTGCCACAATCACTAGATTATAAATGCATTCTGCAGTGATACTGTATGAGCACTGAGTGTGGAGGCACATTTATGAAGAGTGTTCACGCTATCCGCGAGCTCACAGACGCCCCTGATTGGCTGTAGCGCCGTGATTAATGTGTGAGCACTAAGTACCTCTCATCCCTCCCCTCTGAGAGAGCTCGGCCAATCAGCTCCCTCTAG
>JAQMYG010000007.1:5210821-5225821 GCA_030014215.1 Clariallabes teugelsi
ACCTGTGAAAATCTCAGCAGGGGTGAATAACACCTCTGGCCTTGCACCAGAAAATAAAAAAGTCGGTAATTCTAGTGCTAGTCCTGGTCCTCCTGAAGTTCACATCTATCTCCTTGATCTTGGAAACATTCAGAACCTGTTGTTTGTTTCCACACCAATCAACAAAAATGTCCTCCCTTCGCCTGCTGTCCACCACTGAAAACCCCACAACTGGAGAGTCACCTGAGAACTTCTATGGATCATCATCCACACCACCAGTCTCTCCAGAACCTTTATTATATAGAATGCAAAGGCAATTAGTCTGTAGTCATTGAGGGTGGAAGAGGATGATTTAATTGGCACTGGAACAAGGCAGGACTTCTTCCATAGCATGGAAACCTTCTCCTGACTCAGGCTGAGGTTAAACAGGTGCTGTAAAGTCCCACACAGGTGGTTTGAACAGGCATTCAGGCATTCAGGTGGTTTGAACACTGGAGCCGATCCCATCAGGACGTGTTTTGGTTTAGGCCGTTTTTACATTAGGGCTCCGGGATCATTTTGAAGAACACTTGACCCAAAAGTTTGGTTAATTTTGATTAGTGAGAACACAATCGTTCCGTGCTCAGGAACCGTGCCTGAGTCAACTGGAAAAGATGGTCTCGAGAAGGAAATAGCGTACTTAGGCACGGATAAAATCAGATATGGGACCAATATACCTGAGTATGGAAGTAGATTATTGTATAGACACAACACGTCTGTCTCCTCCAAAATCTCTGTGTGACCAAAGCATACACCAGACTCATCCTCTGACCTACACAGCCATAGCTGATAAAGTATAGGATGTAGGTTATAGTATCTTGACTTTTTTTTTTCTCGAAATATCAATAATATAAGGCATAGGTTGAAGGTTAACTTCCTCAATCTTTTCTTCTATTGTGTTAAACAACAGCTCACACTAGAGAGTGTAAATATGCAAGCGTTCTCAGGAATGGAGAGCGAACATAATGCGAACGCTGGTCAGATAAGGATTTGGGAGGGGGACAGCAGTCGTTCCTGGGCACGGTATAAATCAGTCGAGCCTAATGTGAAAACGCAGTTAGTCTAGTCTAGCAGCAAGATGTTAAGGTAAATAGAGGGTACCTCCACAAGGGTACCTCCACAGCTCCACAGCATCCATCATTAGTAGTGGTGGAGCTGTGTTGAAGTCCATTGTGGCGGGTTATAGAGATATGAACTGGCTCTGCCCAGGTCTTCTTACAGTGAGTCTCACCACCTTAAAACCAGTGAAATGTTTCATACCAAACAATAAATCCCTCACATTGTTCATGTGTAGCTTATTCTCCAGCTTCCCACTGTAAGCATCTTTGCTTTGCTGCAGTCTCAGATTTAGCTCCTTCTGCACCCTCTTCAGCAAGTCTCTGTCTCCATCCCTGAAGGCTTTCTTCTTCCTGTTCAACACCTGCTTCAGATCACACAGATTTTTAAGGGGTTTTTTTTATTCTGTTTTTGATATGAATGTATTAAATCTCCCAAGCTCATTTTTTCTGTCTTTTCTTCTTTGATCTCAAGGCTTCTTCCTCTTCCTCATCATTCCTTATATGGCAGTACTTCCTATACTAGACATTTATTGTATATATTATATTCCAAGGTTTTTTTTTTTGTTCTAATTCTTGAATAATAATTATTCAAGACATTTAATTAGCATGCCTATTAAAACATTCACGCAGAAGTTTACACATATTTTCACTAAAAAATGTCAATGCCCCTTCCAGATTTTGATTTTGTTAGTTAAATTACATTAAAATTACTGAGTGAATTCTTTTTTTTTTATGAAATGCATTAGAGAGTCTTTCCATTCTTTTCATTTTTTTTCTCTGAATAACTAAAGTATTGCAAAGTGAAAAATATTACGCTCATGCAGTATACATGAATGTGCAGTAGACCAAATACCCTGATGTTTGCCAATGTATTGCTTAATAATGAAATAACATTAAGGCCAAGGCCACTTAAAAAAGTGGGCAATCCCCTGAACTCAAAGACTCTTCTTAGGTTGTTACAGGGACTTCCTGTTTGAAGACATTGTAACATATTGTCAATTATTCAGTGGTTTGTTTTCTGATTTGTTAATTTGTGCTCTAGTCCTCAGACCTGTTGACCACTGTTGATCTGGAGGTGACCTGATTTTTGTATGTGACCTTTGACTGTGTATCATTTATGCACTTTAGATCATGAATAAACCTCTTCCAACGTAAATCCTTATTTGAGTTCTTTCGGTTACAACGCCATCATGAGTCAACGTACCAAATGTCTCTTAACCTCTTGAGACTAGAATGTCCTTATACGAGGACATGAAATTTATTCCTAACTACAATGTCTAAGTCATGAAGGGAACTGAGGCAGGATGCAACTACAGACAATTCCTCAACTATTATATAAACTATAACTATAAATAAGGACAAATGTAAAGCTATAGCTAAGGCTAATGCTAACTAATGTGATTATCAGGTTATCAGGTGCTAATAAAGAGAAGCAGCGACGAGAAAATGCAGCATACAGAACAGCAGAGTCACTGTCTCACAAGATTAAATATCACATAATACGTCATGTTCTAAAGTTATGAGAAGATTAGCATAGATAAAACCCTAGATTTGATGGCATTTTCCTTTTTAGGTTTCACCATGCCAGAGGGAGTTATTTCTTTTTGTAAAGCAAACCTGTAGAGTTGACTCTAGGTTGGTGGTTCAAGTCCCAGCTGCCACTGTCAAGTCAATCTGCCACTGACTAGCCCTTGACAGGCCCTGACCTGGGATATAGAAAAAAAATTATTTCACTGTGCAGAAATGCATATGTGGTATATAAAGTCATTGGACTACTGATCAGAAAGTCCCAGGTTCAAATCCAATCAGCACCAAGCTGCTACCGCTGGACCCCCGGGCAAGGCTGGTAATCCTCATCTGCTCTAATGTATAATGAGATAAAAATATAAGGAGCTCTGGATAAGAGAGTCTGCCAAATGCTGTAAAAGTAAATGATCAGCATTCATTAAAAAAATGTTGAAAGCAATGTTTTTTCAGATGTGGCAGATACCAGTAAGCATATGTTTCTCTGATACGGAAATCCACCAAATCTAATTAGTATTATAAATTTGTATCAACGAGTGTTATATAATGTATACAATTGTTTTAGACTTAAATCGCTTCTTAACTGTAAATAATGATCACAAGTTTTTTTGTTTTTTTGTTTATTTTTTCCATTTCCAGTCTGTGCGATCATTCCGGCACCCCTGTAAACTTCCGCTCTTGCGTGATGCCCAGAGATTGTGATGTTACTGGTTGGTCAGCATGGAGTCAGTGCTCTAAAACCTGTAGGACAACAGACCAATCACCAGCCTTCAGGAGCAGGAACCGCAGCGTGAGGACAGTCCCTATTGCTGGAGGAGAAGAATGTCCTCCCCTAGAAGAAGTAGAGACTTGTAACACACTAGAAGACTTGCTTCCACTTTGTCCCAGGTAAACTATCAGAAATGTTTTTTACTTAGATAATGATTTTGTTCAGAAGTTGAACATGATGTGTGTTTCCTGTACACTTCACATATCATTAGATGCATTTACAAAGACCCTAATATTGTAGTAATAAGAAGAAGAAGAATAGCCCAATTGTAATAAAAATACATCATGTAAACACCTCAATCGGAAACGTCCGACCTGATCCGACTTGATCGGAATGAATCTTTGAGAATATTATACGGTATAATGTACTGTATATACATAATTCATATATACTGTAGCAAAGCATCTAACCAATCATAGATGAGACTGAATTCTTGTAACCAATTAGAGGTAAACCTTGAATTGCGAGCATAATTCATTCTGGAAGCTTGTATATCAAAGCACTCGTATATCAAAGCAAATCGAATTTCTCCCATAAGAAATAATGGAAACTCAGACAATCTGTGCCACAGCCCAAAATATTCAAATAAACATTATTAATACAAAATATAAAGTAGAAATAAAAGAAAAAAATCTACACTTGATTATATGAAGTATAGGATGTTGACTATACGAGTGACGCACGTGCACTGCGACCGAGCATGGGAGACCATTACCCACAATCCCGCAGTGCAAAAGAGAGAAAAAACATTGGCTCAGTTGTGATCACGTGACAGCAGACAAAGCGCATGCGTACTACTTGTAATGTCAAGACCTCGCTCATTTATCAAGTTAAAATTAATTTAAAATAAATAAGAATTTTAAATAAAATTCTTTATTTAAAATAAATTTTAAATGCAAACAAAACTCTTGCAGACTGACTTACTCGCAATCCAAGGTTCCACTGTATTACACAGATTATTTTGAGAAAGATGTAAAGTCTAACCTAACCTCAAAGTTGCAGGGGGAAAAAAATCTTCTTCTTCTTCTATTACAGTATATTCCCAGCAAATTAAACTCTTCATAGCATGCAGAACTATTTTTCTCATGTCAGACATTTTATTCTGATGATCTTATCAGATCAGCATCCATTTAAACAGATAAGCAGGAATCTGAAATTGAAATGATTTCAATCAGACTGAAGAAATATTGTCCATGTAAATGAGGCTGGGGTATTCCACTGGAAGTCTCACACGTCAGCAGTGCCACAGGAAAAAAAAAAAAAAAAAACATTGCACACTGCAAGATTTCATTGATTGCCTTTAGCTTTTACAAGTTGTGGGAGCAAATTCATTTGTAAAAATGAATACACCTGTGCCATCAGCAAAATAAACTCCATAGATGTGATAACATCTATTTTGGCCATTTTATTGCCACATAACGTTGCTGAGTCTAGACCTGAGCGACTGAAGCGACCCCAGATCATAACACTGCCTCCAGAGGCTTGTACAGTGGACACTATGCATGATGGGTGCATCGCTTTATGTGCTTTCCCTTTTACCCTGACCATCACTCTGGAATAGGGTTAATCTGGACTCATCAGACCACATGACTTTTTTCCATCGTTCCATCGTTCCAATATTTATGCTCGTTAGCAAATTTAAGTGATTTTTCTGATTAGTTTTAACAGCAAGTGGATTTCTTATGGCCACACAACTGTTTCATCTCAGTCCTGTGAGTTCTCATCACGTATTTGCAGATATAAATGCTCTTACTTTTGCTATTGAAGTCAGTTTTTTTTATTATGCAACTTCATTTTTTTATTATGCAGCTTCACCAAACATTTAAGTTATCTCCATTCATGATTTTCTCACATTCCTTCCACAAAGTTGAACGAGTCCTTAGAGGTTTTAATAATATCTTGGATAGTTCTTATTCCAATTCTAGCCATTTTAAATCTCCTTAATTGTTTTCTCCTTAATAGTTGAATAATTTGGCCCTTCTGAAATGGTGACCTTTCACTGAGATACTTCCAGCACCAGGATTGGGAACTACTTCCATAACAGTTATTAAATCACAATAGGGAAAAGATGATGTGAGTGATGTAACATTCAGTATGCTCAATCGCAGGTATGACTGGAGGGTGACGAACTGGGGATCGTGTCAGGTGAGACCTCTTATCAGTCAGCAGGACCATTGTCACGATAACAGCAGCTTTCTATGCGGAGGTGGGATCCAGACCCGGAAGGCGTACTGTGTCAGGATATTTGACAACACAACAAAATCCCACAGTAAGATCATCAGCCTTTCCATAAATCCTAAGAGGTACTGTAGGAATGCTGAATTGCTGTGTAGCACCATGTCTTTTTGTGAACGTTATGATTGCGTGGCTATTTCCTTAATGTTTTGTGAAATGGCTCTTTAACACCATGCTATTCAGCGATCCTATCCAAACAGCTGGCTTTATATGGGAGTTATATAATTTAATATAGTAATATATCAGAAGGGTGCTACTGTAGCACCGCCATGGGTGCGGATGGGATTTCTGTTCAGATGAGTCGCACTGCTGGGTCATGTGTGGTTATTTAAATTGGATTCGTATTCATTTATTTATTTATTTACTTACTTTATCTTGTGATGTTAGTATTTCGAGTGAAGTTCTCAGACTTCTGAATTGTGAGTAAAGAGAAGATCTTCTCAAATAACTCTAACCTTTATGGTGAGAGGGAAAAAATGTTCTCTGTGGCGAAAACAAACATGGACCATTAATCAAAGATGTCTCATTAATCAAAAAATTTCATTGCTCTAAGGAACCTTTATGTATGAGTGGACTGATATAGATAAATTAAACTGACCCCTTAAAGTTCAGGTTTTTGGTGTGGCACATGGTGTCGAGCATAAAAGCTTTTACAAATGTAATGGCACAATATTTAAAATAGCCCTGCGATGGATTGGCACTTCATCCAAGGTAGCACTGTCGTCTTGTACTGTACCTTCAGGGTCCGGGTTCAATTCCCGCCTGCAGTTTTACATGTTCTCCACACACTTGGGTTTCCTTCCACAATCCAAAGACATGCAGATTTGTCTAATTGGCATTCTCAAATTGCCCATAGTGTGTGATTTTGTGCAGATGTGTGTGTGCCCTGTGATGTATTGACACCCCGTCCCGTGCCCTAAGTCTCCTGGGATAAGTTCCAGGCCCGCTGCAATCCCGTATACAGAGTAAAGAGGTATAGATGATGATGGTTTGTGTTTCCAGATTTAGTTCCCCTTTCCACATTGCAAGGCTTTCTGCTAGATTGTGGAGTGTGATGGTGGGGATTTATGTCCACGTACTTTTGGCAATACAGTACAGTATGTTTTATTTCGACTGAAAAATCCCTTCATGATGATTTTCTGGAAAGGCAGTTATATTACTGTATTAATATGACGCACCCAAATGAAACTTGCGTAACCTCTAAGTCTCTCTGTTTGTCCAGTGTCCAGACCTGTTGGCCAGAGCTTCTGCTCCAATCCTCCTCCATCGCTGATCCAGTTTTGTTCCATTCCCTGTTCTAAACCTTGCCAGCTCTCCCCCTGGTCACCCTGGGGACCTTGTATCCATGACAACAGTATAGAGCATTCTGGAACAAAAGGTGAGAGATGAAACATCCCACTCAAAGCTCATGAGGGAATTTAATCGAACTACAGACACACTTTATCAGTACAGCCCATCTTCCAGGTGGGGTTGAGCTCATGCAAGTACACATGATGCCGAAGAATTCCACCTGCACATAAGGCTGAGTGCAAAAACAGACATATATAAAAACATCTCTGAATACGGTGCACAATACGGTGGCGAATTCAAGTGTGAAAATGATTCCTCATGCCCCAAAAACCGCAAAACCGATAATTCCCGTATCATCAGTAAAGAAAAACTCCATAGATGTGGTAATCTGGTCATTCAGTACATTCAGGTCGTCAGCTGACTTCATTTTATTGCCACATAACGTTGCTGAGCCTAGACCTGATCAGCTAAGGTAACCCCAGATCATAACACTGCCTCCAGAGGCTTGTACAGTGGACACTATGCATGATGGAACAGGGTCCAATCTGGACTCATTACACCACATGAACTTTTTCCTTTGCTCCAAAGTCCAGTCTTTATAGTACTTAGCAAAGTGAAAAGCCTTTTTGTTTTCTGAATAATCTCATTTACAAGTCTTTTTTTTTCTGGCCACACAGCTGTTTAGTCTCAATCCTGTAAGTTCTCATCATACTTTTTTTCACTTACACATAGCTTTATTGTTACTGTCTACATGATTTTGTTTTCCTGCACAACGTTGATGGCTTAGCACTTTCCTCTCAGGTTATAATAATGTGTTGAAAGGTTCTTAACTCTGGTCATTTTAAATATGGACTTAAATATTTAAATATATATATATATATATATATATAAAAAGACTTTATAACCATTTTGAAACTTTGCTCCTTGGTACAACTTGAATGTAGTGGACATCTACGTTCAAACCATGCTTCAATAGAACTTACTGTACAGTTGGTGGGGTTTTTTTTATGTCTGGTCTTAATAATGTGTGTTCAGGGGTCATTGAGTTTATACTTAATTCCAATATTTTTCTCCATTTTTCCATTGATTATGAATTGCCTTGTTCTCTTTTCTGTTTTTTGCTCTTTGTCTCAATTCTGCCAGCTAAATCATTATGCCGACATTAAAAAAAAAAGAAAGAAAGAAAGAGAATTTCGTCTGCCACGTGAGATTGCTGTCTGTGTGAGAAATTAGATGTGTGTGATCTCCTCTGGACTGTTTGTTGTGTTCAAATTGCTCAAATTTGAACGTAATGGCATGAGTGTAATGAGAAAAATGCTCATGGTTTTTGACATCCACAGAGCCCCATTTCATATTTACCATGCCATTCATCACACCTAAATTCCACCAAGCACACACCACAACGCTGATCCAGTCTCTCTCTCTCTCTCTCTCTCTCTCTTTTGTCTCGTTCAGGTTTCAAATTCAGGATGCGCTTCATTGTTGAGGAGCCCTGGGGTGAGTCCGAGAGCTGCCCTCATGTAAGTGAAGCGATGACCTGTGATCACCCCATAAGCTCCCTGTGGCTTGTGACGTCACAAGGACCCTGCATGCCTCAAGACGGAGCTTGTGGCCATGGAACCCAAGAGCAGACGGTGGAGTGTGTTACTGTGACAGGTACATATTACAGCTTGAATTCTTTCTTTTCACTTTTGTCCTTTCATTCCAGATTCCGTGGCTTTTTTTTCCCCTAATTCACAGTACTGTATCCTATATGCACCTGTGATATTAGATGTCATGTTTCTCCCTCTGCTTTCCTCCTCTTTGTCTTTCACTGGCCCTGACTGACCTCATCCCCGCTGAGATAAATGTAGCTCATTTATCAGAATACACACTGACTTTGAGAGCGCAGGACATCATGGGACACTCTGCTAATGACTGTCAGTAGACACAAAGGGACGTGTCCATAGTAATACATACCAGCATGAGCCAGAGATCCCTGCATTTCATCCCTCAGCTGATAGTTAAGGGCTTCCATCCATGTTTTGAAAGCTCCTTTGGGATCTCAGTCAGGGGCACAGATGTCTCATGACTGTCTGCAGCATAACACACACACGCATATACACACCTACACACACACAAGTTTGCAATAATTTTCGACACTTTTAAATCCTCCGAGCTCATGAAGCATGTCAGAGAGCTTGCCAAATATCATTCAAATACAAAGTCACTGACAATATAAGCCAACATATTGCACTATTATTTCATCTCTCTCACTAAAGCCTTTCACAATGGACCTCATGATATACTGTATATGTCGCTGTTTAGAAAACTTCAAGCAACAAAGACTATAATTATGTACGAATTGGGTTAAGAACTTCCCAATGCATTAATAAAAACCTGGAACCGACAACCATCGACTTCACAAAAGAAGTGCAGTCCAAACCAACTGTGATCAGAGGTTGCTTAAACGCTTGGTGAAGTTGCATCATAAAACATAACAGTAGAACAGTAGAAATCAGAGCTGTGTATAATAGTGAACGTAAGAGCATTTCCATACACACACAATGAGATGAGAATTCACAGGATTGGGACTAAATAGCCGTGTGGCCATAAGCAAACCAATTGTTAGTGAGACGAATCAGAAAAAAAAGGTTTCGGAGAAGTGATGGGTCGTTCATGAACGATTTGTTCTTTTTGAACAAGTCTTTAACATGACTCAGAAGAACGAGTAGTCTCGGAGAGTGATTCGCTCATTTTCTACTCATCGCAAGACCTCCGTAGGTTATGTACAGGAAACAGAAATGCATTGTAATATTTTCATTACTGGAACTAGAGCCAAAATTTGTGTATGTAGACGGGTTGGGGGTCTGTTTATTGAAAATGTAACATTTTATTTTATTTCTGATCGAAATGAACTAAATGACTCAAAAAAAGATTCGTTCATTTTGATGAACGAGTTTAAAAAAAACAAGTCACTAAAATGATCCTCCCAACTTCCCATCACTACTTGGGATTAATGGAGTTTTTCTTCCCTCAGAGCACAGTGATATTCCACGATCTGAGAGCATGAGGAATCATTTTCACATATAAACTGGCCACCATATTGTCCAACGAAATCAAAGCTACAGTAGAGGTGATCAAATGAAATGAAGTCTGGGACTTTTTTGTTGAAGATTTGTCCATATACAGTCTTCTTCTTTGTCTCTCGGCTGTTCCCTTTCAGGGGTCGCCAGAGTGAATCATCTGCCTCCATCCCACCCTAAGCTCTGCATCCTCTTCTCTCACACCAACTAACTTCATGTCCTCTCTCACTACATCCATAAATCTCCTCTTTGGTCTTCCTTTAGACCTCCAGTTCCAACGTCAACATCCTTCTACCAATATGCTCACGATCTCTCCTCTGAACATCCACCTCAATCTGGCCTCTCTGAGTTTATCTCCAAAACATCTAACGTGGGTTGTCCCTCTGATGAACTCATTCTTCATCCTATCCATCTTTGTCACTCGCAAAAAGAATCTCAACATCTTCAGCTCTGCTACCTCTCTGCCACGGTCTCTAAGCCGTAGAGCATCGCTGGTCTCACCACTGTCCTGTACACCTTTAATTGTACATATACAGTAGTAGATAAAATCCTTCAGATTACTGTATAAGCATTTTCATGCCATTTTAATTTGCTTTATTTTGGTATACTTTCTACAGAATAACTGCACTGGATTTTAAAAGGACGAAATGGCAAGTGTATTATTTAAATGTTGAAGAAGCGGCATGTGCTCAAAGCATAAGTGCCGAATAAAAACCGAAAGCAGAACAGTAAGCGTACAGCATTTTACACGTCTCGCTGTCCCTGCTGTTTTTTAAATGCTAGAGAAGCGGGTACCAGACAAAGGCGATGTGATTTTTCTTTTCTGTATACAGACATTTCTCTGTCTTTTATCCTCCTGTGGCTCCTTGATTTACACCTAATATCATTCTACTTGATCAGTCAGGAAAACGACTCTGTCCAACACAGCAATTTCTTTTTAAAAAATCTACACATTGTGCTATTTTCCAGCGAGGAATTAAATTACACACTTATAAAATAACAGACTCAGTGGTAATTTCCGGGCTCGTAAAAATTTACATTTTAGCATGGCACATTTTTCAAATTGATTTCCAGCTTTACAAAAGGTCTCTTTTTGCGTAACCATAGAGGAGTAGTACTTGTAGAGATGTTACACTCGAAGGGTTTTTTTTAAAGATGAGTAGAACAAGAAAGTAAGAGGCTTATCTCTCTTCGCGTGATTTGTTCCTACTGTATGTGTCAATATGTGTGAAATTTCTTGCGCATGTTCTGATGCATCACGGTCACACCAGTAAAACACATTGAGTTGAAGTGGATTAAAGTGAATTGAATTGATATGAATTGAGATTGAAATCCTCAGTTCTAACTCAGATTGAAACCAATAGCAATGAATGAAAAAAGTGAAATTATAGACTCGGACACACTTTCTCATCCTGCAGGAGACGTGGTTCCTCCTGAGCATTGTCCAGGAGATCCTCCTCCACTCCAGAAGCCATGCGAGATGCAGTGTCCTGATGACTGTGTGCTGGGAGACTGGAGTTCCTGGTCCTCCTGCTCCCACTGCTGCTCCGGCAAACAGCCGCATGGCAAACAGATCCGCTCCCGTGTAATTCTCGCGCCTCCAGGAGAGCGTAAGATATCTCTACCTTTCTTAAAACACGTAATAAATTCCACAGCATGGAGAAACTAATCTTAATTATAATTTATGACAAC
The DNA here is from genome assembly GCA_030014215.1 of Clariallabes teugelsi. Lineage (NCBI taxonomy): Eukaryota > Metazoa > Chordata > Actinopteri > Siluriformes > Clariidae > Clariallabes > Clariallabes teugelsi. The sequence goes on from JAQMYG010000007.1 coordinate 5,222,473, forward strand.
TACGGGCACAATGAATATGTAACACGGAATGTGAAAATAGCCTTGAATTATTGATTTGCTTGAGGACTCAAATTAATATGCACCGCTAGCAGGGCCTGTGGCAAGATAATGGATGGCAAGCAAAAATGTGGGTGGATTTTGTGCAAATAAAACTAATTTGCATGTCTTATGTCTGAAAACAATTATTAGTTTTATGGAGGGTTTTTTTTTTCTATATCCAGAAGGCGGGACATGTCTTGAATGGTATCAGCTGTAAGGCAATAAATATTGAGAAATATTATGTGTGGCGAGAGCATTGTTATAGATAATTGCCGTTATTATGCATGGTTAGCGAGTCAGACAATAATTTAATGTACTAGAATGTAATATAATATTCGAACGAGCACATAATCATGAATTGAATTTTTGCACCTGACATCATGACGTCTGTCTGCGTTGGTCCCGCCTACTTCTTGACTGCAAAACTGATGTTACTGACCAGATGCCAGTGCTAAAACACACATACAGTACAACACCAGCCACAGGAACACTTTCAGCAGAAAAACCACATCGGCTAACATTGGTGAAAAGTAAAATCACAAATCCCTCTCTAGGCTCAGATACTGTAAAGGGCCCTACTTAGTGTGTGGAACAAGGGATTGTACACCTCACATAGCGGGTCAACCATTATTAGATTAGATTAGATTCAACTTTATTGTAACTGCACATGTAGGTACAAGGCAACAAAATCCAGTTAGCATCTAACAGAGGGTTAAGACAGGGTTAAGGTCTTGTTCAAGGACGCAACAGTGACAACCAGGTGGATACAATCAGTAACTCAGAGGCTTATTACCCACAGCCACCGCCACCTCAAACCTTACCTGCACATCTTTTTATGAAGTGTAAAGCACAGGATATTCCATAGCATCATCTCGTTTGCAAAAGAAGCATTGAATGAGCTGCCACCTATGCTAGGAAACGCCACCAAATCTAGGAGGAATCACATATTCGTACGCCGTCCGAGGTAATCAGATTACGATAACAAATCAAACGTCTGCAAATGAATCCTTATTACCTTCCTCATCCATTTGCACATGCCCGTTTCTCTTTTGAATAAGTTACAAAGTCCACCACAACTGTGCACAAGTCCAACTCACTGTGCTTGAAGTAAGAGACGCACTCTAAGACCCACACAGGGGAGACGATTACCCACACTTCCGCAGCGCAAGAGAGAGAAAAACTGTTGGCTCAGTTGCGATCATGTGACGCTTGGCATCAAAACAAGAAGCGCATGCGTGATACATGATACTCGGTACTCGTAAACCAAGACATTGTTCGTTTTTCAAGTCAAAATTTATTAAAAAGGTTTCACTGTAGTTAGGGGACTAAAGTGTGCCAAGAAAATATCCCCCACGCCATTAAACCACCACCAGCAACCTGAACCCTTGCTAAAAGTCAGGATGGATCCATGCTTTCATGTTGTTTATGCCAAATTCTGACTCTAACATCTAACATGTCACAGCAGAAATTGAGACTCATTAGACCAGGCAATGTTTTTTTTCAATGTTCTATTCTCTGATTTTGGACAGCAATCGTAGCCTCAGGTTACTGTTCTTAGCTGACAGAAGTGGTACACAGTGTGGTCTTCTCCTGCTATAGCCCATCTGCTTCAAGGTTTGATGTGTTTAAAGTGCTCTTCGAACATTTCCTTGCTTTCAGACCATTCTCTGTAAACTCTAGAGATGTCTGTGTGTGAAAATCCCAGTAGACCAGCAGTTTCGGAAATACTCAGACCAGCCCATCTGGCACCAACAACCACACTGCATTCAAAATCACGGAAATCACCCTTCTTCTCCATTCTGCTGCTTGACTTGAACTTCAGAAGATCATTTTGACCAGGTCTACATGGCATGCCTAAGTGAACTGAGTTGCTGCCATGTTGCTTTTCTTACACATTTAGCTTAGTTGATGTACTCAAATTGTAGTGATGTCATATTTGCAATTTAACTTGAAAACAGATGTACACTCCTAATACACAGTGAGAATTGATTTCTCTCATTGTGAATGCATTTTTTTAAGACAATAAGTGTGCTGTGTTGTATGTTTTTACCATTTCCATTCTTTGTAAATACAGAAGGAAAAGGATGCTTGCCCGCACCTGTACTAGAACAGTGGAGAGCCTGTGGCACCCAGGCATACACAGTGTACCACTGGGACACTTCTCCCTGGGGCCCCTGCACTCCAGACTCTGGCACAGACAGAAACAGCACAGAGCAGGAAGAGGTGGAGGAAAGGGCTTGTGGCACTGGGATACAGACTCGCCGTGTGTCCTGCAGAAGAGCCAGCGGTGGACAGGTGGAGCCAAGCAGGTAAAAACAAGCAGGCACTACAAGGAGAATAGCACAGGATTGTAATATGTAGTATAAATACTATACATACAGTTAATATTTTACTGAAAAAAACTTGTACCAGGCAAAGTACAGCTTCAATTTCATTACTCTAGTAGAATTAAAAACTCCATCTCGCTTCCAGCAGCTAAACCTCTTAAATATTAGTGAGGATTATAATAACGAACAATTCAAGAATATGCTTGTTTTTAATATGCAAAAGAATCAACATAAACATTTTTAGTAGATAGTTCAAAAATTTGAATATGCATAATTATCTGTATGGATAAATGAAGGAACTGCATTAATTTATTCTTCACAGATGGAGTTTTAAAACAACAAAAACAAGCATTTCAATCCACACCAGCTTCATTAGCATTGTATAAAACAGAGACGAGAATGTTACATTGCATTTGTTTTGCATTCTGCTCGTCACTCATACAGTATGGGTACATGCATAAATTACACAGTTATATACGGTACGGTATATACATACATAATCTACAAAGATGTCATTATGGTGCAACATGTTCTAGCATAGGAGAGTGTGTGAATGGTAGTGATATTACAAAAGAGCCCTATTGCATTAGCAGGTTCTTCTTTATCCAACCCTCTTACGTCATGATTTCATAGAGCTATGGTATAAGTACAGCTGACCGATTTTAATTCATGAAAACATGTGAATATTATGTTGAGAACATTTACCTTCCGGATACAGGTGCAGTCACAGCACATGGTGATAATGTACCCTCTTGTACATCATGCACAGTTACTACGCTTCAGACCCTTACAAGATGCGCTGGTGTGAATTTAGGGTAAATACGAGGAGCGTCCAAGCCAAACCTGGACTTTTTATTGTGCAGAATAACAGAACACAGTGATAAGAGTAAAAAGTCCCTTTATTTCTCTATATAATCTCCTGCTACACTAATGCACTTATCCGAGTGTTTCACTACTGCTCTGATACCATCAAGGTAGAAAGT
>JAQMYG010000007.1:5246081-5263565 GCA_030014215.1 Clariallabes teugelsi
AATTACATAACGTATTTGCATAATCTTATAGTAATGTGTCTTTTAAACAGAAAACATTTAAATATTTCCCCAAATGCAAAAAAAATTGGTTAATAAATGGACATACACTGTATGTGCAAATGTATTTGGCCAACCTTATACATTTTGACATTTTTTTCAGCTTCCACTCTTCTTGGAAGGCTATCCGCAAGATTTTGGGGTGTTTCTGTGGGAATCCGTGCCCATTCATTCTGTAGAGTATTTATGACCCTGCCGAGAAATCCAGCATAGACCAGATTTATATACAGATTTAAATACATTATTTTACATTTATTAAATATCTGCTGGGTAGGCTTAAAACACAACACAAACCTTTTATATAAACGTGCTGGCAATAAATGCATATTTTTAAAAAGTAATCAATGGAAATTACTTACAGCATCAGTAAGGTGACCAGCATACCAGCACCAGCATCATGGCGCTATAATGCTGGTCACCAGCATACCAGCATACCAGCACCAAAACACAACATATGCTGGTATTATTGCTGGTCAAGCTGGTCACCAGCTATGCTGGTCTATGCTGTTTTTTCAGCAGGGGAGGTCAGGTACTGATGTTGGACCTGGCTCACAATCTCCATTCCAGTTCATCCCAAAGGTGCTCAATGGGTTGAGGTCAGGGCTCTGTGCGGGCCAGACAGGTTCTTCCACACAGACCTCATCAAACCATGTCTTTATAGTCCTTGCTTTGTGCACTGGAACACAGTCGTCATGTTGCAATAGAAACGGGCCTTTCCTTTCCTACAAAGCTGTTGCCACAAAGTTGGGGATATCCCCTTCACTGGTGATAAAGGTTGTGCCTTACTGAAACGCCTAAATTCACTAATTAACAGGTTTGGCCAAATACTTTTGTCCATATAGTGTATACTCCATGCTTATGAACATAGAAATATCTACTAGCATGGGTGTCATATTGGACTGATATCACCTTATTTTACTTAAAAAATTTTAATTAAGCTTTTTTTTTCTTTAAACATAAATTTTAATCACTTTCCTTGGCTATCTCATCAGGAGACTGTTATCTGACCAATTGGTCACCATGGAGTGTATGCCAGCTGCTTTGTCTGGACGGACGGAGCTTTGAGACGTGGGGACACCAGGCTCGATCCAGAGCCGTGATCGTCCAGGTGCCAGAGAACAAGGCTTCCTGTCCGAGTCAAGTCTACGAAACACGGCCGTGCCAACGTGAGTGGTTGATTGTGATATTGATATGGCAGCTGTGAGCCTGCACATGCATTAGAGCTGCATTATCACGAGATGGCATTGTGCAAGATGCCAGTCAGTGCTGAATAGCCATGAAATTAACTCATTAAGTCATGGATACTTATTGACATTTCTGTCCGTGTGTGTCCATTTGCAGGAGGAATGTGTCTCGGTTATGAGTGGGTCACAGGAGAATGGAAGGATAATCAGAGAGCAGTGTGGTGTCAGCGCTCAGACGGTGTTAATGTCACTGGTACTGATGCTATATGTACCTTATTTAAGCACCATACTGTATAGTGACAATTCTTTTCATGTAGATAGTACTCTTACATAGGCATAAAAATGGTGAGAAAGTGCTATAAATAACAACATTATGTTTTTTTTTTTTTTTTAGGAGGGTGTTTTCCTCAGATTAAACCCTCCACTGTACATCAATGCAACCCACTGTGTATCAAGCCCTTCTCATTCTGTACACAGGTAAATAATACCGTAGTGCTGTTACAGTTTTTATCACTTTACACATTACTTTCTTACTTTCATACTATCTTGCCTTACATCATTGTTGCATCATCCTGCATGAAAAAAAATTAATCATCTATTAACTACAGGGGGAGTTGGTCAACCCGGGACTTTTGATTTGCGGAGAATAACAGAACACAGTCACGAGAGTAAAAACTCCATTTATTTCTCTATATAATCCCCTGTTACAAAATGTACTTATCCCAGCATTTTACCAGTACTTGGATACCATCAAGGTAGAAAGTTTTCTCAGTACGCCAGAGCCATGATCGGACTGCCTCTTTCATGTCTGGAACGCTGGCCTCCCAGGAACTCCTTTAATGACCCAAAATCTCTTGGAGCGAGGGCAGGACTGTACTGGGGATGTGGCAGTACTGTACCTCCCATCCAAGCTCCTGTAATGTGCAAGTACAGTACAAACACCAAAGTTTGCACCATTCAAATGTTTTAGTGCGACTAAGAGTCTCATCACCGTACTGTGCTTGAAGTCTTCTATGAATGTTCCCAAGAAATTTCATCACAATTCCTGGTTTGACATGAACGCCCCTTGTAAAATTCATAACATTTGTCAACGCACTTAGTTCCATTTAATAAACATATCAATACGATTATTTACCATTATTTGTTTTTATTCAACATATTTTACTTTTCTGCATAAGGTGTGATAAATTACACCTCGCTTCAGTTCCCATCATCACGTTCACACTGGATGCATACAGTACGTGCATCAGCCGAGCATTCTCACGATCTCCGACACTTGACAGAAAAAAAAAATCTAAAAACAGCATCGCAGCTGCATAAAATACAAAAGTGTGATAGGGTTAACAGCTGATAACAACATCACTGCGCTTTCTTTCTGCTTTTATTCTGTCAGAGTGGGACGTGTGGCTGTGAGAAGGGTTTCACCGAGGTCATGACCTCTAATGGCTTCTTGGATTATTGTACAAAAACCCCTGGGTCTGATTATAAGAAAGCAAATGCGAAGAGAAGTGGGGGACGTCTGAGACGCATGCACAAACAGAACGAGAGGACAGCCTGGACTCTGCAGCCGCTCGGCCCAGGTGGAAAAACCTGCAGTTATCTTCCTATCCTTTTGCAGCGCGTTTCATTTCTAAACACTTCATCATCATCGTCATCATCATCAGGTCTAGGGTTCTGGAATGTCTGCATAAGATCCTTTAGAGATAAAGCATTTGTGTTGTGTATGTAGGGAAGAACAGAGAAAGCTAGATGCTTTCCTTGTTAAGGTATACAGTACATTCGTTAAGTATCAGATGCAAAGCCATTCACAGGTCAGCGGGTAAGGGTAATTTATATAAAGCTGCCTTGTCTGTGTTAATTACCAGATGGGCGGGTCAGGCTGTGGGTGTACGGGCTAATGGCAGGTGGATTCATCATGATAGTTCTCATCATCGCAATGTCCTTTCTGCTGTGGTAAGTGTAGTATATAGTACTGTCAGTATTAGCAGTATGTAATGTTACCAATGTTTTTTTTTTCTTTTATCTTAAATAATAAAAATAATTGATCAACAAAAAGAGGTATAAATAACATAAAAGGGTACGAAAGTGTTACTTTGACCCTAAAGATTAATACGTGTGAATGAGTGTGAAGGTGTGTTTGTGGTCCAGGTAACTGTGGATAAATGAATAAATTAAATGATTTATGGAGGCATTGCATTTTTTATAGATTCCTAATAATCCCAAATAAATCCTAATAACCATAAACATGAAAACCTCATAAAGGGCTTAAAAATAGAACTTATAAAGTGTCAAGGCTTTGCTGAAATGTTGAATGAAAATGAAAGCAGTCATTTAAAACTCACTTAAATAAACTGTGTAATGACTGTCACTCATGCCTTTTTTGCAACCTTTACAGTTTGCAACTTAATTTTCCAGTTAACCACATAATCTGGATCTTATAAGCTACATTATAAAATAGTGAGTTCTGACCGAGCAATCTGATTGGACAAGAGGCATTCCACAAGTGCTGATATAAAGCATAACAGCACTGGGATGTTTAACTACATGTATGTCTCCTCATTACAGGTGTTCTAACAATCGTTAATTACACCAACTCTCGGTCACAGCATGGGTAAAAGTAGGTCGGTACGGTCCGTAGTAGCAGAAAGAGGGGAGAGCAGCTGCCTGCCAAAACCCACATTCAAACCTAGCACTTTAAGCAGGAACACACACCTGATAATGTTACATCATCTAAAACATCACTGTCTAATTAGGAATTGCTTTTATTCTAAAGCAAAATAAGTGGAAATATAAAGTAAATCTCTTTATTTTTAAGAGATATAAAAGTTTCTTAGGACTGTCCACCACCCATAAGAATTTAAAACTACCTTCCCCCCCACCTGTTAATTACACTAACTGTCATGCCAGTCGCGGAATGATAGGTGTTGTGATATGTGAGCAAAATAACTGATTAAATAAACAAAGAAATCATAATCTATTGATAATAAATGGTGTTTGTGGACCTGTTGTATAAAGCAATATCATACTTGAGGTCATGCTGATATTCAGCACAACAGCACAACCTCGGGTGCTCAATTACACAATCAGTTACATACTTAGCTATGAAGTCAGTTGCCAGAACTTTGTCACGAGTCAATGTATGTACAGTATGTCAGGTCATTTGTTATAACAGTGTGAATTTAAAATAGTCAGAACTATAGCCTATATGACAGCTGACACATTTGAACTCAAGCCATTGTTAATGTCCTGTATGTGTGAAATGTTTATCTCAATTCCTATAAAGTGATTCATGAAGTCATATTCCGCTTTTGACATGTACGCTATATAGATTATAACATTAAGTGTTTGATATATGACGATGAATCCATCAAACATGGAGGAGAACCTGATATACAGTAGTCATGGCTCAGGCTCAGTGTACAGCATTTCTCAATAAAGTGCCACCCTCTTGTGGTGTAAATTGGAAGTGTATGAAATACTATTTCCTGTCTGATTAACACATGCATGTGTGTATTCCACCAGCAAAAACCCTAAGGATGATCCGAACTCCTGTAGGACGCAAAGGGCTTTAGCTCTGGCCTATGACGGTGATGCGGACATGTGACTGTTCTGCTCCTGACACCGCAACTCCTGCTTATGCAACTCAGAGACCTCCTGAGACAAACGAAGGTCATTCCAGCTGCAAGAACAATACCGTTTGAAACCAAGCCCTGTGCCTCTACATGTAGTGTGTGTGCTTTTGTGGTTTGATTTTTTTTTTTTCTTTTTTTTTTTACAAAACAAATTTGTACAGGGGGGTGGGCTATTTAAAAAAAACAGCTGGAGAATTGTTACAGAGGAGAAATGAAAATGGATTATTCATTTTTTTTGTCGGAAAAAGACTTCCTTTATGCACTATATTAGTGCAGTATCAAGTAACAGTGCTTTGGTTTTGTTGTCTATATTGTTGTTTTTTTATGATGCTGGCTGTTCACTCTTCTTGAGGCTGACTACCACAGTTAAATCCAGACATCCGGATTAACATCACTTGTGGCTTCATTTATAGTCACAGAAATTTGGGCTCATGAGAATCAACAGCAACTATATCGCTATTTTGTGATATGTATGTCATAACTGTGTCCGGAATGCTTTGTAAATAAATCCAAATCTTCTGAGAACTGAGAATTATGGCTACATTTTGGATATAAGCCCCAGTAATGGGTGCTATAATGAACTGCTTAGAATTTGTGCGTGGGTATTCAAATGGCAGGGTGCAAAACAATGCGAGACTGCTAAAGTGACAAAACCCCAGCTGCATCTTCTGCTAATTCATTTTAGTCATTTACTCTGTCACATTCCCTTCAGTCTGGTTTGAATATAAGTAAAATCGTCACTGACATCTGCGTGAGTTGCTCCACTAGTGAGCTCTTCTGTCATCTTCTATTAGTCCCAACCGGCTAAACTGGAACTCAAACTGATATCAAGCTGAGGAGAAGTGGCATCGTACAATTAATAGGAGCATTATGGCTAGATGTGCCGTATCAGCTACATGAAGCAGGCTGCACAAGCATGGAAGTGACAGTAGGTGGTAATATAGTGCAAAGTGAAAAAGTCCATAGAAAAACTTTAAAAACGTCATCACATCTGATCCAGGTTCAAGAAATGGGAGCCAGATTCTGGATTCGCTGCGTGAAACAATACATTTGCTTCAACGATGGGTCAGTTTCTCCAGTTGTAAGGGCTCCACCCTTTACAGTATTTGTATTTTGGGCTATTTGACAGACACCCTTATGTAAGAATGACTCACATTTTATCTCCTTATATATCTGAGGAGGTGGGTGTTAAGGGCCTTGCCCAAGGGTCCAACAGTAGTAGCTTGTTGATGCTAGGGTTTGAACCCAGGACCTTCCGGTCAGCAGTCCAGTGCCTTAACTAATTAGTGACCCCTGACCCTTTTCACCTCCACCACACTGTTCATACACATGGCATCAATCGAGTCAAATAACGAGGCAGCAAATTTTCGATTGGTTGTGAATCAGCTCCTCTCCTGAGTTAGTCTGATTCTCCAGCCGTGCAAAACACACCAATGGAGGTCTGAGATAAGCCTCAGTCGGCCACGTACAGATACAAAATTGGCTACATTGATTTATGAGTTCAAGTTAAAAAGAACCTATTATGCTCCTAAAAGATAATGCTGAAGGCTATTTAGACATTGAATCATATTATCTCAGAATGAGTTCACTGCAAGATTAATCATTCACTTATTTCCAAAATACTTGCACTTATCTTTCACACACATCCTGCATCGTCATCAAGTGCATGAACGCACACTTTACTTTTAGTGCCAGTTTGCGGTATAAGGCGCAAACCAAGGATAGACAGTCAACAGCCTAAAGGCTCGTATCAAGCATTTCACCGTACAGTTCATCATAGACAGATTCTGCCTTTCCCCTTCACCTGTCCTATCTTCTCGGACACCCCACTCCTCCCTTCTTCTCCACTCCTCTATCTCTCCACTCTGCTCCGTCTGAGAGGAAGCACTCTCTTGCTCAATGTGTGTCTTATCAGATGTGATAAGACTCTGAGCTTGGGTCCTAATAGCGTCTCGGCACAGCGAGATTCTTCTCACGTGTGCTCTGAACAAACAAACACATCATCCAGCCGCAGGACCATACATCATTCCCATACAGCATGCCGCACCTTACCACAAAACTAGCTCTTTCATCAAACCCTGGGTTTACTCACTCGAGGACAACACCGAACGCTCCAGGGAAATTTCCTTCAAGTAGCATTTTCCCGGTAGCTTTGACAAGTACGCACATTATACCTAAAGTATATAGATATATTAACCTTTCAGAAAGTGTTCATCTTAAATAAAGTCCTCATTCACACCTAAATTCTGTTGAAATACTAATCACCTCTTATGACCAATTAGGTTTAATTGCTATTTGACTAATGTAAGGCAGTGTCCCATTAATTTGCTTGCCTGTTTAGATGCTGCACAATCTTGACACAGCATGCCTCATTTAACTTTAAAAAAAAAAAGGAAACTGCTATAAGCCCATTGGGGCAGGAATCATGCTGCTTCTGTGAAGGGAGGCAGTGGACAAGAGAGTAAATGACGGGCTTTTCAAGGTTGCAGATTTTATTCCAGCTTGGGCTACAGTGCCGAAAAGTATTCACCCACTTCCTGATTTTTTTTGTTGTGGTCACTTACATGATCGAGATCATCAAAGAGATTTTAAGATAACACAAAGATAACCCGCTCAAGCACACTTGGGTTATGCAGCAGGACAATGATCCGAAACACACCAGCAAGTCCACCTCTGATGGCAAAAAAAAAAAAAAAAAAAAGGTTTTGGAATGGCCTAGTGAAAGTCTGAACTTAAATCCAATTGAGATGGTGTGACATGACCATAAGCAGGCAGTTCATGCTCGAGAACCCTCCAGTGTGGCTAAATTAAAACAATTCTGAATAGAAGAGTGGGTCAAAACTCCTCGACAGCGATGTGAAAGACTCGTTGCCAGTTAAGCTTAATTGCAGTTGTTGGCGCCAAGGGTGGCACAACTAGTTATTAGGTTTAGGTGCAATAACTTTTTCAAATAGGGTCAGGCAGGTTTAGAGAGCTTTTTTCCCTTAATAAATTAAATTTGTTTGACAATCTGAATCATTTAAATGTGATAAATATGCAAAAACAAAAAAGCTAAATCAGATCAAAAATCAAATACTTTTTCACAGCGCGTTAAACATACTTTTCATTTTCCATCACAGGACACATGCATACACACGCTCACTCACACACTAATCTGTATATATTTGGAATGGAAAAGAAAACCAGTGTATCCGGAGGAAACCCGTCAAGTGCTATAAGAACATATCAACTCATCATACACAGACATGAAGCAGACATGACTCGAACCCTTGACCCTGAAGGTGCAAGACCACAGTGCTAACCACCAAGCCACTGTGCTGCAATTCCATGATTCATCAGGTACAAACTGTGAGCATGAGGAATCGTTTCCACAGATTAATTGGCCATCACAGAGGCCTGACCTTTACTCCATTAAAAATCTTTGGGATTTCCTGGGCAAGATTTCTCCCTGTGACATTGTATAAGGTTGTTGAAACAGTGGCATGAAGAAGGTGCTGTGTTCAAAGCTAAAGGTCATCCAGAGACACATTGGAGCGTGCAACTTGGTAGCAGAATTCAACTCAGCTCCTGAGAATCATTAAACCAACAAAACACTACTTTAACCACAATTCACCAACAAAGGGGAAAAGGTGGTGGATTAAAAACATGAAAAAAAAAAAGTTATATTAAGCTTATTTTCTACTGCCTATTCTATGTTTTTGCTTAATAGCTCCAATGAGAGCTTGTGTGTTTAATTGTGCATGGGAAATTAAATCTGCCACTTACTACACTATTTAAAGCACTCACCCACAGGGAAGACGAGTCCCCTTCTCCACCTAATAACAGCGTAGTTGTCCTACACTAGTAATGGGTCGTTCTTGAACGATTCGTTAATTTTAAACAAATCTTAAGTGTGACTCGAGAAGAACGAGTCGTCTCGGGGAATGATTCGTTCAGTCGCCTATATGGAAGATCATAGGTTTTGTACAGGAATTAGTTCATCTGTTTCGAGTTTTTGGGTTTCCCGAGTCATTGTTCATCACATGACAGCCCCATAAACTTAACCTGTGATGAACGAGCTACTCAAACCTGGGGATGGTCAGAGAAGAGGTGAGGTCTGCTAATCGTAGATTAAAGACCCAGGTAAATAATCAATAAATCTTTTTTTTTTTTTATAACATTATATTTTTGTCATGTTTGTTGTGTGATCAACATTTGTGTAAGTAGTAGTAGATGTTAGGGAAATAACACGTAACATTTTAATTACATTTTGCTAAAATGAGCAAAATGACTCGAAAAAAGATTCGTTCATTTTGCCGAACGAGACTCAAAGATCCGAGTCGGTAAAATGAAGAGAACTTATCACTATTCTAAACACAGACCACATGTAAAGACAAGCTGTGTTTACTTTTTCACAAGCATTTACCAGATATTATTATTACTTAGAATTAAATGACTTTTTTTTTTTTTTAAAGACATGTACATAAAACTAACTTTTGGAAAACTAACTCACTTTTGGAGAGTTATCTAATGTGCACATGATATGCACAATGACACTAGACAATCAATGTAAACACCAATATAATTAAATTAATATAATCTCGAAAGTATCTTTAATTTCGTTGCTGTCATGGCAGGACCATAAAGGCGCTGAGCAACATTTTTTATTAGCCTCAGCACGTCATATGTCACTCATCACTTTTACCTGTGTCTTATTATTTGCTTTTTAGCACCGTTATTTTAGTTCTGGATTTCATTCTCTCTTTTCTAGCTTCTTCTGGGATTTTTTGCTTGTTGAGGTGCTGCACAAAGGACTTTCCGGTCAAACCAGGGCTTTTGATTGTGCAGAATAACTGAACACAGTTATGAGAGTAAAAACTACCTTTTGTGTACAGTAGAATGGACATTTTGTGCAGGATGCAAGCAGGGACTCTGGCATGATTACCTATAACAGAGTAATTAAAAGGGGAAACAGAAGAGGACATACACAAGGTACTAACAAATAGTCTGCACCTTTTGATCAAAGTAAAGCCAGCATTTCACAGATTACTTGTGGTTTACAGATTATTGTGGTGCATGACTATTCTGTGTTTTAAAATAAGTGTGAATTTTTACTGGGAACCAGGGACATGTGGTTTGAATAAGGGTGATTTTGTTAAATTTCCTTGCTCTAGTTAGGAGTCTGGCTGCTGCATTCTCTACTAACTGGAGCTTGCTTATGCACCTAATGGAGCATCTATCTAGTAAGGCATTACAGTAATCCAAGCTAGAGGTAAGAAAAAGCATAAACAATATTTTTCTGCATCATGTAGTGACATTACAGTTTCCAGATAATTCTGAGATTTTAAAAAAAAAAAAAAAAAAAAAAAAAAAAGGCGGTTTTTTTTTTATGTAGGTATGGGGTACTAGTATACAATTTAATTATTTTGATAAGGAGATTAGTGAAAATAGTTGCAGTCTATTGATGGTGACCTAGATAATTCTTTTAAATGGCTGGCATTTATTTTTTGGTGTATCTGTAGTTTATGTGAGTACAGTATTTATTGCATGTGATACTTTTTACTTCTTCTCGCTACATTTTTTTGATAAAAGGCCTACAGTATACTTTACTTGATTTTCTATTCTAAACATATACTATTCTATTCTATTCTATTCATGCCGCCACTCACACCGCAGCATGACTGAGTTACACACTATATGGGAAGGACAGAAACAAAACACTTCCAACAGTCCAAGCATTCCAAGTTTACAGAAATAACTGGTAGGTCATTATGAAAGAGTCTTTAGCAAAGGGTCCACGCACTTAGTCTTTGGGTTGCATATTCTTCTGGGTCCTATTTCAAGCCACTAGAATGAGGCACTTGTTAAGGTGAGATCTAGCTAACACGCTAACAAACTGAGCAAAAGAGATGTGAACTCCAATGAGTTTGGTTTGTGTTTATGCCAATAATGATGTCATTTTTATTTCAAGGCTAAAATTATATGTTTTATGGTCTACCTGGACTTTGATCCCCCTGAAGACATTGCTGCAGCCCTTATTTCATGCCATGCTCTATCTGGAAGCTTGTGGCTCCCCATAGCAAAAATTTGGAGGATGGAGGATCTGAAGGTTCTCCTGCTGACTGTGCTGAAGATGGGTCCTCATTGCACCATGGACTCTTACCCAAAGGCAAAAAAACTTTCACATGCATGTTCAAAACCCTTTCATGACTTTTAAGAATTAAGGTCAAGGTTCTGTAATGGTACAGTAGCACCATAAAGGGAATTGAATACCTGTTCATGTTTCTTGTTTTCATTCTTTTGATAATTTTTTTTGCACTTTCCGTTTTACAGTTTTCTTTCTGCCTCATATTCCTGACAGTGTGCATTATCATTTACAACTGAATACATTTTGTGTGTAATTTTAAATTATTCAGCCTCCATCCTGGACATTTTGAACACAATCCCATAATAAGCGGAATGTATTAACTGCCTAATATTAGTGGAGAGACATTTAAATAATTACGGAACAGATTAAGAGAAACTAGCTGAGAAAATAGCTTCTCTTAGAAGTAATGTGTGCTTCTGCAGTGCTGTTTCTGTCACAGAAGTAAGTCTGTTCGCAAATTTACATCTTTGGCATCAGAAGAACTTCTCTGAACCACTCTTGCCCATGAATCATAAATAAGAGATCGCTTATCTTAGTGACTGGATGCTCTAAAACCTCAGCGTTTTCTCCTCTAATCAAATCTCTCATTTGTTTTCAGCAGCAGTTTAATCAGCTAGACTGGCGAGCATGCCAGCAGAAGTTTTCCCGCTCAGGATCAATAAAGGTAGAGCCCTATTGACAAAAGTGCGATAGAGGCCGTTGGAGCGACTTGTCTCTGCACAGCCCAATCGATTTCATTTTCTCTGACTCTGTCTGCACCAGGAGGCGGCCAAGCACCTTCTGAATTTCATGCAGAGTCAGACAGGCATTATCAATCAAACATGGAGAATGGTTATGAGTGGGTTTGCTGTCCAACCGGGACAGGACATGGGAATGATGGTACTCGCTTGAGTATGTTTCACAGAAATGTTGACAGCTGCTTTCTATCACCTTCATAATGAAGATTTGTTTTTTTTCCACCTTGGTTACACAACTGCTTCAGACCTCCTTCCCTTATGTACAGTACTGTAGAATGCTGTGGGTTTCCATGGCTTTTGTTAAAACTTATGAAAGGTTTATGAAAGGTACAAATATGTAACATTTCACCTATTAGATCCTATGCTCATTCCTTATTACCTCATCCTTATCATTCCTTCTTTCTTCCCATATGTTTACTTTTTTGATGTATGATCACCTGTCAGAAGGGATTGTCAGAACAACATTCATCATTTTATTGCATAAATAGGCTTTGGTTTCATTATAAAAAGCAGGTAATTCCCCTGCTAATGAAGGTGATTGATTTCAAGGATTAATGTGTCCTCAAAACTACCGTAAACTTCACAGCTACAAGAAAAGAAGAAGAAAAAACCTGTGAACCCATTGCATCTACCTGAATTAACACATCCTGCTTAAAACAACAGCACACTTTAGGTCTGTATTAAACTGTTGATTAAGGCTTTAGAGCTCTTGTTGGTGAAAAATACCCCAGAACAAACGTTCAATGATCTAATAATTCTTAGAACCTCATTTAGCAGAAGTAGTGTACCCTGCCTTGTGCCCTAAGTTCAGCCCTAAGGATCCAGCCCCCAGTGACCCTCCAGGAAATGTGTTATAGAAAATGGATGGATTGATACAATTTTTAAATCATTTTTTGAAAGCAGTCCAGTCACCTTCAAATTTAGCCCCAAACTGGGATGCTTTTGAACATAACTCCTGAGTAAACTAATGTAGTACTAAATTTTATGCACTATGTCTATGTACAGGTACTGCACACCAACTTCAAAGGTAGAAATCAAAGGAATTCCAGTTTGTTTGTTTTTTAAACTGTATGGTACGTTCACATCTGCAAATGACAAATATGTTTTAAATGTAAATATCTGAATCCTCAATTAATCTCTATTAATCTACAACTACTGTCCACTTTAATAAGAACACTTTTATCATCTAGTCATGTGGCAGCAGTCCGATTCATTCTGAGCACTGTTATTGTATAAAGTGGTTTTTTTTATTTATTATTGTCTTCCTGGCAGCTGAAGAGTCATTTTATAAATTGGAATACATTTCACATGAGTAAAAAAGTATTTAAAAAAATAAAAATAAAACAATAAAACAAGTAGTGGTTCAAGTTAGTTAAAAAATTCTTTAAAACATTATATATTATTATTTTTAAAAAAATTCTGACTGATTATGTACTGATTAGGTGTTGACAGTTTACTTATTTAGACTAATAATTTCAGTAATAGGACTTGCCTAGCAGCCATTTTTAATTTTCATGAACAGTTTATCATGTTTGAACAAATAATTTAATTTAAATCATAAATAATCCATAAACCATAAAAGGTAATATAGTTGGCGGACAAGTAATTAGCTCAGTGAATGGGAGCTACTGTATTACAGATAAAATATTTTTTCAAAATATTTTACTTACCACAATGTGATTAAAATGTATTCAACTGAAAATACATTGTCAAGAATTTCCGGGATTAATAAGGTTTTATCTTATCTTATCTTAATAATGAGATCATGTGATGCAGGTCACTTGGCATTGGGACAAATCATTTTCAAGTTATAGGACAGAGTTTTGTTATTTGAAATTTCACTCTGGATCAATAAAGTATTTGTTTATCTATCTTTCTGTCTATCTATCTATCTGTCTATCTATCTATCTATCTATCTATCTGTCTATCTATCTGTCTGTCTGTCTGTCTGTCTCTCTGTCTAATAAATTGATATATGTAAATTATATAAATAAGAAAAAAATTTTATATTTTGACTTTTTAAATAAAGTATTAAAAATAGTTTCTGTTAACGCTAATGGATTTTATTTGATATTTTGGAACCAAGAAATCCTCAATTGCTGGCAAAAATTTTCTTTGGCAACATTATGTCGATTTTTAAGCTTAGGGAATACATAATGTTTGTGTGATATTATAACATGTTTTTCTTTAATAGATAAAATATGATATTTTTAAAGAAAATATTTAGAATATACGTACTTATCATGAAAGGACATGAAATGTTCTCCAGCTAAAAAGATTCTCAAACTTTTCTGTCCATGATCATCTGACCTCCAACATGCATTTCCCGCCCACGTAATGGACACTCACTGGATGTTTTTCATTACATTCCGTGTAGGCTGTCATGCATGGAACATTCCAGGACATCTTTCTAAGATAATTAAAGCCACCGGTCCGGTGCAGACGACTACGCCACGGTCAGAACGATTGAGATGATTTTTCCCAATTCTAATGTTTGATGTCAACATGAGATAAATTGTGTAACTTTTGTCATGTGACTTGTGATTTTATGTTTTGCACTGCCTTTACATGATTGGCTGGTTGGCTAATTGCATGAATGAGCAATGAGTACATTCATGCAATTCATACCAGAATTCACTAGCTTGAATATCCACACTCACAAATGTGATTGTCCTTTAAATCTCCTATCACAGGGTGAACGGCGACCGTGGCCGGGACAAATATGATGAAGCTGTCTGCAAATGCTTGCTGAAGGAAGCACGGTGGTAATTAAAGCCCCAGGCAGCACATCGCGTGTAGGTATTATATTCAATAACTTGTGAAGTGTTGCACGTGTAACATTTAACGCTTGAACGCCTCTTTGTCAATTCCACCTGCCAATAGTGTTGTCAAGGCAACAACCTTGCAATGGTGCCAGAGGGAGGCATTACAGTAGCTAATGCTGTCCTACCTGTGGAACAGAGTCCCGTCATTGAGCTTTACTGCCATGTTATTTAGCTTCAGAGGAAGGGAATTAGATGGCTCATAAAATTGAATAGTTTGCTGATGGCCATTTAATAAATAATAATAAAAAAAAGTCTATTCTTCAAAATTGTCCCTTATCTTAAAATGGATGGTTGCACGAATGGGCATATCTCGAAGACTTGGTTATTATATTTAGGACATTACACAGTCTAAATAACACAAACTGGTTACAAATAGCTATGCAAATAAATCCAGGAGAAAAAAAGGCTGGCTAACAAGCGAGACAGAGGGAAAGGGGAGCGGAACAATGAATTCCCAAATCCCATGTCAGATTTGATCTTCCCGCTTATGGCTCTGGGAGTTTTGTAATTACAGCAAATTGTCGGGCTGCGAGAGTCCTTGACCTACTTCTGACGTCTTATCGCCACTGCCAAATGCACACTCTGACTCTCTCCCTCTCTCTCTCTCTCTCTCTCTCTTCTTCTCTATCTTCCTTTCTCCTTATACTTGTTCATTTAGTCGGTGAAAAAGAAAAAAAAAAAACCTCCCCGAAATATGGGACTTGTGGGGAAAAATTGAGTGTGTAAATGCTGTTTTGTGAGATAGACGATGGACGCATGCCCAGGCTCTTCAGGCAGAGAAAACTCGTTCCAGCAGGCAGAATTACTCTGGCCTCTCTCTCTCTCTTTCTGTCACATTTGGCGCTCAGGGCCTGGCCTGGCACAGCACCTCATCATCTCCCTAACCCAGACACAATTCAGCACCATGCTGCAATCCACTTTGTAATGCGAGGCTTTAAGTGCCGCTGCCTGAAGGGAGGCTGTGACCACATTATATTTCACTTGATCCATTTCTTTCCTGAGAGATTTGATGGTTTTGCTCTGGGTGATGTTCAGTGGTTGAACATCTCTCTTTTAATACCACGCCGTAAATGCACCAAGCGGAGAAGCACATCCTGACACGTCCTCGCTGGGCTTGCTGTGAGCTCAGATTAAAAAAAAAAAAAAAACCTGGAAACGGCCAGCTTGGACTGCTGATCTGTTGATCTCAATGACATCCGAAGACATCTTTATGGTGGCGTCGAGTTTATGATGCGCGACGTTCTCAAATGTTCTCTCCGAAAGGTGATAACCTTTCCAACGAAGTGAGCATCTGAGTCCATTGACCAAGAAGACACAATCTCAACTTTGATATAAAAAGCCATTTATGATGTAACAGCCACTGGAGCATCAATGAAGTGCTCTAAAAGGCGATGCGATAGGAAGCAATAAATATGCAACTTCTTCTTTATTGCCAGTGAGCACAAAATGTGACGAAGGTTAATTAGAAAAAACTATCAGTGTTTCCCAAGAGCGGGAAAAAAAAAAAAAAATGCTGAGGAGTCCCGGCCCATGGTAATCAACAGACTAAGACACTGCTTTAACAGAGATCATACATCAATGTCAGTCGGCTCCTTCGTCTCCAGAACTACCACTCCAAACGGCTGTCGTGATGCACCGTGACCTGAGTGCTAAATGTCCCAGCATCCTAGACAAGGAACCAACATAGAGTCAGTATGTATAATTGTTTTCAATAGTAGTCATGTATAAACGCTATTTCATATATAGTCATTTTTTACAATAGGTCTGTATCGGTCGATGTGCCAGAGCATGGTGTAATCTCCAGCCAGTGCGCTTCATAATCATTATTGAGTAAGTCCGTGCTTAATAGATTTCCAGCTCTCTACAGTTTGACGCTGTTTTACTGAAGGTATTTCTCATTGATTAGGACCAAATGCTACAGCCTCATGTATCAGTGCTTTGACTGTATGAACCAGAGTTAATAAGCACTGGCTGTTTTCCACTGAGTAAAAGTCCTTGTGTACTTCTTTGCCTGGAATTTGACAACACCATCTATTCTCTCGTGATTGCACAGATAAGGTGCTAGCTATTATTCCTGTTTGTCAGGCATTATGCGAAACTCGCTTTTTTTTTTCCTTAGTAAAGAGATACACCAGAGCAAGAGTGTCTCTGCCAGTACACCCCGCAAGCGCTATATACTTATCTACTCCAAGTATGTTCCCATTCAAAATATTTGTTGGCAAAAGTTTAAGCGAATTTTGATTCATAATGATGAGCCAATTCCATTTTTCCATTAACAACTCTTGGGCGAATATAAATGGGATGAGAAGACATAATTAAAATCACCACCAGCCAAACACACATACGAAGAGACACAAAATGAAAATGGCATAAAATACGTAATTAAAAATGGATTTCCTTCTCCCTTTATTAGATCTTCCTTGAATTTTTTTTTTTTCCACTGTCAGCTTAGATGAAAGATAAATGAGATTAATTTTCGGTAATTGCGATGGTAAATCCAAATGTATTTCTGGTCAATCTAAAAAATCCGGATAAATGGAAAACTAAGTAAACCCTCACAGCATTTGGCAGATGCATCCATCCAGAGGAACACTGTTACCTCGTTATACATCTGAGCATTAAGGGCCTTCCTCATGGCAACTTGATGGTGAGGAGTTTTGAATCTGGAACCTTCTGTTTAGTAGACCAAAGCCTTAACCACTGAGCTACGACTCCGCCTACAAGACACAACCTCTTAAATGAGATGACACATCGTCTCACACATTTGTCACAGGGGGCCAGAGCATATCCCAGAAGACTTAGGGCACGAGGACACCCTGAATTGTTAGTCCAAAATGCTGCCGCTAGGGTTCTCACTAGATCCAGAAAATATGATCATATAACCCCAATATTATCATCCCTGCACTGGCTACCTGTTCAGTT
>JAQMYG010000007.1:5276871-5295688 GCA_030014215.1 Clariallabes teugelsi
AGGGAGCGAGTTTCTTATCTCTAATAATTTTTCTTTTAACTGGAGCTACATTATCTAAGGTATAACGGAACGTCGACACTAAATATTCAGTCGCCTGATCGAGTTCTGTGGGGTCAGATGGTGATCCAATCAAAGTTGATAACTCTGGAAGATTACTGGTAAGCTCTGTGTGGTAGTTGATGTGAATGTACGTTTAATACGGTAGCGCGGTGCGCTGTGCGTACATTATCAATATGACACACTTTAATTGAGACAAGATAGTGATCTAGACAGTGTGCATGTGGAGCACTTTGTCCATGAGTCTTTGGAACATCTCTGGGGCTCCAATGAAAGGGTCACATATTAGTGTAGACCAAGGCATGTCAGTATGAGGCCACTGGAATGAACCAGTCACTGTGATACTCCTTGATTACCCCATAACAACCAAGCCCATGAGCTGTTCCTGCTCCAGGCACCTCCATACCACCACCCCTGGGGGCATCTCAGTGTGGTGTGCTTAGAACATGTCAGAAAATAATTTGCAACTTTGAAACCTCCATAATTTAGATCGGTGAGAAGGACAAAGCTTTGCCTTTTAGATTCAGTCTTGAATGACTGTAATCAAAGTTATCGCCACCACCACAGACAGAGGTGATCTTCAGGAAAAGTCAAAGTGCTCTTTTATTTAAGACTTTGTAATAAAGGGGAAATAGGAAAAATGGAGAGTGTGCAATTCATAGGCCAGAAGTGAGGGGTCATGCAGAGGGGGTTTTAGTGCTGGTGCAAAATGAGGCTGAGCGGTGGCAATAGCTTCAGAGTCTTGAAGGAATAGAGTCTTGAAGGAATGAAGTGTGATATGTCCGTTCTATTCATTAGACAGACACACCTACTTAGCTCGCTCCCTCTCTCTCTCTCTCCTGTGGCTTGAACCTCTCTCCTATTTTTACTAGCTACCATTCTCACTGCAAGACAGAACACCCACACAGGTGTAGGTCAATGCCACTCACTATTCAGCCCTATACAGAGCAAGCTGTGGTGCACCTTTCTATTATTACCAGCCACAACTGTTTCAGCACCTAAGATACAGACGCTCCTCTGAGGAATCAGACCATACTAGATCACCAGTTTTCCTTCCTTGGACCGCTTTTAGAAGGTCCTGGCCACTGCAAACCAGGAACACCCCAGATGACCTGCCATTTTGGAGATGCGCTGATCCAGTCGTCTAGCCATGTCTAAACATTGAGCCTTATCAAAGTCATTTTTTTCTGCTTCCAAGACAGCAAATCTGAGAACAAATTGATCTCTTGCTGACTAATATGTTCCATCGTTTGATAGGTGCCACCGTAAGGAGATAATCAGCGACTTTTACATCAATTGTCTTTTACTTTATACTTCCTTTAATGTGTCATTTACAGCATCACTGTAAGAATAAGATCGCATATTGACCTGTCAGGAAGCTCTCTGCAGGAAACTTTCCTTTCTGACATTAAGCTCCTAACTCTAATTGGGTTACTCAAATCCAGAGAGGTAATGCAACCAAAAACTCTCCCTTTCTCTTCATTTCATTTTCCTTGAAGAAAATCGCAGATAACCCATACAAGGCAAATATAGCCAACAGAATGCTATACCAAGCCTTGCATGCTAGAAAATAATATAATAAATTCTGTAATAAAGACATATAGTTCCATTTGTATATCCACATCATACTCTACATCCATATTATTTTGTCTTGAAAATGGAGACTGATAAAAGGACGGTGAGTCAGCCTTCAATATGAAATAATAGATTATTTTTAGGCCATTCAGCTCTACTTAGGTCACTCATTCAGTTCTGCTATCTATTATATCTGCCTTCAGAAACCATTTATTAAAAATTCTTAGTCAGGTTGGGTGAAGATCATTCCTAATACTGTAAGGATAAAAGTAATGACCATAATAATATAGCTGTCTTGATATGGAAGTTTTAAAAAGGTCTAAAACAAAGTTAGTCTAAATTTAGTCCAGGCTAGTCCAGGTGTGTGTATGTTTGGATTATAGAGTAAATTAATGAAATATCTTGGAAAATAGATCCCTGTTGGTGATTTGGTCCACATAATATCTCCGTGGCAAGTTTTATGATAGGGACTGTGCTTCAGTCAGTATATTCAAGTCGTGATGATCTCGTGCCACTATAGGAAACTGTAGGAGGTGATGTCAAAAGGTGATTTACTATTATGATGTATGTAATAATTATACACCAGAGGTGTTCAAGTCAAACCGGGACTTGTGATGAAGTTTGAAGACATAAGGCCGGTTGACATTTACAGAAGACATCAAGCACAGTGTGGTGCTAAGACTCTAAGTGCAGTAAAACACAATTTGAAGAGTGCAAACGTATTAAAGAAGCCCATAAATGATGATCCTGGTTGAGGTGGCTTGGAGCCCCATACAGATGTTCTCATGAACATTCAGCAAGTAGAATGCCTTGTCCTTTAAAAAAACAACACACACACTTGTCATCAACTTTTGGAAGAGAATAAAATCTATCTGTGGGAACTGTGCACACAATCATTTACCAACACCACTTGTACAATTACATGAACTCTGCTGGGAGTCATTGCCACATCCCTGTACAATCCTGACCTCGATCCAAACCATTTCCACATATTTGGGGCATTAAAGAAGTTCCTGGAAAGCCAGTGTTTTAGATGCGGGCAATACGATCGTGGCTCCGGTGTACTGAGAAAACTTTCTACCGTGAAGTTATCCAAGCACTAGTGAAACACTGCGATAAGAGCATTAGTGTAGCAGGGCATTATATAGAGAAATAAAGTTAATTTTACTCTTTACATAACTGTCTTCTGTTATTTTGCTAAATCAAAAACTATATTGTGTTACTTTGAAGATGAACTTAAAGATAATTGATTGTTTAATTATTAAATATACGTACATGTGGGCTACATAGAGGTTTGTTTCTATGAAAGTGGTGGCACTGTGTGGCTTTTATTTTTAGTGTTTCATATTCAGACATTCAAGAATTTTGGGTCAATAACACATATACAGCATGCCAAACTATTGTAGTGTAAGATAACATATTTTGAATGAGGTCTCACAAGGAAAACTAAATATAGAGGCTTTTTTATGGCTTGCAATGGCAATCACACACACACACACACACACACACACACACACACACACACCCACACACACACACACACTTACACACACACACACTTGTGATAAATAATTTTTTTTACTGTTGATTCTGTTATTCAGTTTCTATGCTTTAGTTTAGTTATTGGGTTTGATATCAACCCATCCATCTGTCTACGCATCCAAGATTCTTGTTAGAATAATATCTCAGGATTATGTGCTAAAATGTAAACTAATTCAATTTTGGAATTGAACCAAACAGAATCAAGGTCACAGCAAGTTCAAAAATCTAAATTGTGTCAAATGTTGTTGCGTTATTAGCTTCCTTCCTGTCCAAAGTACCTTTTATGGGTATTTGTGGCACAGAAACAAGAAGGACAAAACATGTCTCTATCTTAGGCATCTCATCGCTAATGAGTTCCACTTGTTTGTTACAGGAGCTCATAGCAACTTTTTTGTTTCTGGCTGAGGCGTACACAAACTTCACATCTCCTGGTGGTGTGATCGCTTTTCAATCTGCCACAGAAGCACATACTGAAATGCAATGAAGCAGCTTGAATTATTTTAAATATAGTTTGCATTCACTACTGAGACCTATGCATTTTAATTCTTAAAATGAAACCCCCCTGCTGACTGGTTTTCTCTGAAAAAATCAAACCAAACAGCAATGCACTGAAGGGTTACATTTTCAGTCTGACAGCTTGGCATGCCCTAATGGAAAATCATGATGTTTGTGTTAAATTAAAATAGTTAAATTATTTATTCATCTTCTATACTGCTTAATTGTTCACAGTCGTTTATATGAAATGTGTCCAGGATAGGTGGTATAGAATGAATTAATGTGACCAGGATAAGTTGTATACAAGATGTATAAATGAATTAATTAATGTGTCCCAGATAAGCTGTATACAAGATGAATGAATGAATGACTGGATGAATGAATGTGTACTGGATGAACTGTATACAAGATGAATGAATGAATGAATGAATGAGTTCATTAATTAATGTGTACAGGATACGCAGTATGCAAGTTAAATGGATGAATGAAAGTGTATAGGATAGCCGGTATTTAAGATGAATGAATGGTTGAAAGAATGAATTAATTAATGAACGAATGAATTAATGAGTTCATTAATTAATGTGTACAGGATACGCAGTATACAAGTTAAATGGATGAATGAAAGTGTATAGGATAGCCGGTATTTAAGATGAATGAATGATTGAAAGAATGAATTAATTAATGAACGAATGAATGAATGAATGAATGAATGAATGAACATGTACAGGATACGCTGTAGACAAGAGAAAATAAACTAATGTGTTCATGGTAAGCGGTATGCAAGAAGAATGAATGAATGGATGTGTACAGGATAAGCGGTATACAAGTTAAATGAATGAATGTGTATAGGATAAGCGGTATATACGATAAATTAATGAATAAATTAATGTGTACATGATTCATAATTAGTGTGTTCGTGATAAGCAGTATACAAGGAAAATGAATGAATGAATGAATGAATTGATTAATTAATTAATTAATTAATTAATTAATTAATTAATGTGTACATGATAAGCGGTATACAAAAAAATGAATGGATGAATGAATGTGTACAGTATAAGTGGTGTACAAGATGAATTAATTAATGTGAACAGGATAAGCTGTACACAAGTTAAATGAATGAATGTGCATAGGATAATTAGTATATAAGATAAATTAATAGATGGATGGATGAATGAATGTGTACAGGATAAGGGGTATACAAGAAATAAATTAATTAATTAAGTAATGTGTTCACGATAAGCGGTATACAAGAATGAATGAATGAATGTGTAGAGGATAATCTGTATACAAGGTGAATGAAATAATGTGCATAGGATAAGCAGCAACATGTTGTAAAATAACAAGCAACATCATTCATTCATTCATCTTTCAAACCACATATCCTCTATACAAGGTCATAGGACATGAAGCCTATCCCAGGAGACTTAGGGCACGAGGCAGGGGGCCAATCCATTGTAGGGTATACACAATTCGGGAATGCCAGTTAACCTATTCCGCATGTCTCTGGACTGTGGGAGGAAACCCACCAAACATGGAGAGATTATGCAAAAAACACACACACACACACACGAGGCGGGAATCAAACCCTCGTCCCTGGAGGTGCGAGACCACAGTGCTAACCACTAAACCACCGTACATGTTATATTACATTTCAGCTGTTGTGAAACCTTTTTAGATTTGACTCTTTATTCTCAGTATCGCGTACTGAGTTTCGTATTCAGCTGCTTAAACTTTTGTATTAGTTGGGAAAATGTGCAACAAAAGCAACGAAGAGAATCCAGACTCTTTTTTTCTTTTTTTTTTAAAGTTTGTCTGTGATTATTTGTATTGAAGGACCTTTTCACAGACGGAAGGGGTGATGTTTGAATAAAGCCCGGGACGCTGCCGCGGGTTGAGGCGGTGACGGTGCGGGACGGACGGTGTTCCTGGAGGAAGTTCTGAGAGAGTGGTGCCGCTGAGAGTGACGCGCATGCGCAGACCTAGCTCCGGCAGAACTGCAGACGCCGCTATGCGCTCGCGCTGAGCTGTTTTGAACGGCAGAAAAGCCACTTATTATTCCCTCAAAAGTCTCACCAGTATATATATTTATATAAAAAACTATAACTTATGGTGCGTGTGTATCTGTGAGAGATTTCCTGTGACTCGTTGTGAGGATTGACGGAGAGGTTTGTAAAAAAAAAAAAAAAATTTTTTTTTTTTTCATTTTTAAACGCCGCTCTCTTGGCTGACACAAAAGACAGAAAGCGTTCTCGTTTTTCTTTTACAGAAATTCACACAATAAAAACACAGACTGTCGCGTTGTGCTGCGATAAAAACGAACGGATTTGGTTTGTTCGGTGACGTTTTCTTTGTGTTTAATGCCGCTCGTGATGATTAGTTTGCTTTTGTTTTCGGTAGATCACTTGTGTTGGGCCGTGTGGAAATCTAGGCCGAGGTTGCTAGCTCCGGTGGCTAACTGCTCTTCTCCTCCTCTCTCTCTAACTCAGTTTTTCGTGCTAATTATCCACACAACACACAGACATGGGTTAACTTTATGATTTTAAGAAAGACATGTTCTTCTGGACCGTTCTTGTTGTCGTATTGTTTTATTTTCAGCTTCGTAAACTCACTCGGATACAGCTAATTAAACATAGCATCTTAGCTTACAGGAGAATTAGCACTGCATAAAAGTTAATAGTTTCTGCTGCCAGGCTAGTCTCACCCAGCAGGACACCGGGGACAGGGCTTTTACTATCAGCTTAGCAACCTGTATTTCTGCCGTGTTTATTCTTTATTTATGCACTAATATATGCCTGGTTTGTCTTTTTTTCCCCTGTGTATTCTCTCTCAGCTTCTTCATCTATTTCCACATCATCCGTAAATAAACTTTTTTGTTTTATCTCTGAGTTTAGTGGTCAACCTGGTTAACTTTAGCTTGGTTCTGCCTTGTTGTCTGCAGCTAAAAACAGTATTAGTCAGTATTAGTGGTCAGGTGACGTCACACACTAGTTTGCATATTAGTCTGTTTATGCTGTAACAGTGCTCTGTCAGGGTTTATTGTATATACAGGAGGAAGGTGTTTTCCCCTTTACATGGGATAGAAAGGAGCTTAATCAGAAGAAGAAATCAATAATGTTGCGTTTAGTTCAGCATTTGTTACTACAGGAAGTTGTTTCTATGTCAGAGAATAATCTGTGATTGATCGTTAGGAACAGTGGTCAGGGGTGTGTCGTTAGGAACACTGGTGATCCGTGATTAGTCGCTGTGCATACTGGGGGTTAGTCGCTGGGCATACTCTGGGGGTAGGGGTAGGCTGGTTGTGTTAGTCGTTGTGCCTACTTGGGGGGGGGGGGGGGTAGTCGTGCCTACTGGGGGTTGGTCATTTGGAAACACTCTGTGATCAGTGACTCGGTGACAGGGATTGGTCGGTGGGGAGACGTTGGTGATCAGAGATTGGTCGGTGTGAAAACGCTGGTGATCAGGGATTGGTCGGTGTGGAAATGTTGGTGGTCTGTGAAAAGTCATTGATGGGGACGCTGGCGGTCTGTGAACGGCCGTTGACGGGGATGCTGGCGGTCTGTGAACGGCCGTTGACGGGGACGCTGGTGGTCTGTGAACGGTCGTTGGCGGGGGCGCTGGTGGTCTTTGATAGTCACGCTTTACATAGTGATGTTGAGTGAACCTGCTCTTTCAACTTGTATAACAGCAGCTGTGATGTGAGGTAGACAGCAGTATTAAGTTCAGCAGTCATCTATATTTGCTAAGTTCCAAAGCAAATGTTGTGGTTGGTCCTCTTTATTTATTTATTAATTTATATATAAAGTTGCTAAAGGCATCTAAAATCACCAAAGGAAGCACTGAAGTCAGTTTTCGACATAGCTTGTTTATTGATTAGAGTTTTCCAGTCTGCCTTTTTATGATTTTTTAAAAAAAAATATTATTGTTGTTGTTGACTTATTTGCTTTTTTTAGGAAGGCATTTTCATGTTTGAACAGGAAGACAAATGTATTTGGTTTGCAACAGTTACTGTATGTACACTTCGTCCATAGCGCACTTGAGTCAGTGCATTTCAGCCATCTTGTCTGTATCACTTGTTTTATAAAGTAGTTTAGTTTTTGTTTTTTTTTTTTTTAAAGTAATTGTTTGGAGGTTTGCAGAAAGTAACAGCTGTGTTTCAGGCAACTTCCAGTTCTGCATAATACAATTAGGCAAATGAAACACCAGTGTTGAGTGCTCGGGGGTTGTTTTTTCACCTTTGCATTTCAAGAATAAAGATTTCAAAAGCTTGAGAATCGAAAACACTCTTTACATGACTCACATCATCTACAGTTGAGTCGAATGTGTGTAGTGTGGTTAAGTTGAATGTTTAAGTCTACATGTTGACTCTGAAAACTGGGAAATGTAAAATAAATGGAATTAATTTAATGCTTAATATAAGCCCAAGAGCCTTTACATGACTTTGGTTTAGTAGTTTTATATTTACGTTACAGGGTTCGCTTTCGCATATTGTTGGCAGTGGCCTTTCCCAGAATTCCTCTCATCTGCCAAGTGTTGTGGTCTGCAAGTCCTCATCGAGGTGCCTCGTCTAATTAATTTCAGCACACCAAACGCGGTGAGTGTGAGCTGTTAAGAGTTTCAGTGTTTCATTTGGGTAATATGTAAGCTATGGCAAAATGGCATCCTGATCCTTGGCCACAAGTGAACTAAATGTGTTTTAATGCATCGGACACAATGCCTGTTGGTCCTCGTATCTAAGCCCAACCTGCAGCAGCAGCAAATCAGTTGTGCAAACTACTGATCTGAATCTCACATACCGAGTTTCCTGTGGAAAAGAATAACACACAGTCATCGTATGTAACACCGATGGCACGTTGCTGGCTACACAGTTAAAGTGTATGAGTCTCCCCAAAGCTGTGGACAAAGATGTGCTTAAAGGCTTCGTGAGTATCTAAAGCAGTGCTACTAATTAGGGCTGCGAATTAAGAGCGCTCGGATCGATCTGCCACTCTTCAAAATCCACCAATAATCACTTAATTTTCACAGATCTGTCGTCTTTCAACTGGCTGATCACATAAACCGATACTATTGTGATGACGTAAAATACATCGGCATGCTGCCGACAGTCTAGGAATATTACAGAGTCTTTTTAAAAGACGTCACAAAAGACGTTGCACGCGTTTTTTTTTTGTTTGTTTGTTTTTTCTTTGGCAAAACCAGGTGGGACAATATCTGGTGAAGGCTTTAACACAACAGCCTTTAATCAGCACTTAAGAACAATTTGAGTAGAAAACGTTTCCACAAGGACAGCAGGTAAATCTTGTGAGTCCACCAGCCTCAACCACCTGTAGTGACCAGAAGTGCTTAAAAAGAGAGTAAAAAGACTGAAACCAATTTCACCGAAATAATAATGAACAGAGAAATAAAGAGCGGTTCCCAGCTCTAGACCTTGCTGCTCCATACACCGTGAGCGACTGACTATTCAGCACAGCTGCACACATTCCGGGTGATAAGAGGAACAGACTATCTTTTAAAAATGCAGAAATTATGATATTTATAAAGAAATGCCTTTCCTCGCTGCCTAATAATAAGTAGCCATGATTGGAATCCAAAGAAATTGACTATGTAATGTGTGAGAAAATATGTAAAAATCAAAATGGTCAGATTTGCTAGTTTGCTCTTTTTTAGTTGAGTCTATTTTGTTGCTTTCAGTTTTTTTATAATCTGTGTGAAATAATAAGGGACTGGAATATGTTGCATATGTTCTGTACAATACATAAAAGCTTCGAGTTTGATACCTTCCCAGATTTAAATCATATTATATATAGAATAGTTAATTTTTATTCTGCTGTAAAAATGTTTTATATCGTTTTAAGCCGTAAACATTTTTCTGACGGTACCACATTGGTATTGCACCAACCACTCATAAATGAAAAATGTAAAGAGGAATTGATGGTGCAAAATGTATTTAGTTTTGTGTATATATTTTTAAGAATTTATCAATTTTAGACCTTTTAACGCTGGAAAGTTTACTTCAATAAGTGAATTGATTCGGAATTGAAAACTAGCTCAATAATTCAATTTATTGAATCAATCAACCTATTGTGTAATCAATTAATTCGGGACAGTTTTAGTACTAATTTACTTTAACGGAATTAGTTGGTTCATTCAATTCATTTGATTTCCTTAGATTTCCTGCACTAACTAGAAACATCTTCCATCTTCTGGACATATTCATGTGTTGTGGAATTCTGAAACACAATATACACAGCATTTAAATTTTTTATTAGATACTTTTTAGGAGTTTTAATACTTGTAAGAAATATAAATTGCTTGAGACAAACCAGACGGAAAACTTTTCTGTGCTGTTGAATCAAATTGAAACCCGTTAAAACCCACAACGCATAAAATTTAAGCAACAGTTTACTCATGATTCACGCCTCTAATAATTTCGTAGCTTCTTACAAGTTTGTTTTTGTTTTTTGGCTAACCTGAAAATCCCGCAGTCCAAAATGACCAGAACTCGCATTGCCAATATTGCAAGTGATTAATATTTGGAAATTACAGCACATTATGGAAATGAAAATCAAGTAAAAAAAAAAACGATGCAAAGGCAAGTCTGTTCATCGCCGAGTGTGAGCCGTCACAATGTCGGGTATGTTTAGGGCAGGGTAATCCTGACCGGGAATCCCGTGCTGAATGACCGTCCTGTTGCGCTTTCCCCGTGTTGGCGATCGTTTCCCACCCACCTCCAGAGGCGCGAGTACAATGGGTTGCAGCAGGAACACTGTTTGCCCTCGAGCCTTCATTACTAAGCCTGTTTTGTCTGAAGCGGTCAGCCAGATGTAGTTACAAAACAGTTCAGGTTCAAACATGACATGAGGCAGGAGGACCGTGAACAATGGGTATATTTTTGTTTAGTTTATTTCCTCATGTAGCTATGCTACTACGGGTTTCACAATTGGGACATCTTTTGTAGATTGGGTAAAGATTATTGAATAAAGTTCACAGGTATGATTGGGTAAAGATTATTGAATAAAGTTCACAGGCTATGGGAAGTGTGGTGTTGAGTGTGTTTCTATGGAGTTTACACGTGATCTGACTCTCTACACGTAGTGTGTGATTGTGTGTGTAACCTCGTGCCCTGCGCAGAGTCCCCTAGGATAGGCTCCATCTGCAGTTTCTTCATGGCCCACTAGGGCGCCGTGGCCCATTTCTTTCCTAAACACTGCGCTACTTATTGAGACTACAGATATTCTCGCAGCAATACCGAAACGTTGTGTTTTTTGATCAGTAATAACGTCTCTTCATCTTCCGTCATGAACAACTCCAAACTTCTTTTTTCTTTTCTTTCCACATTAAAAAAAAAAAAAAAAAAAAAAAAAAAAAACGTTTTTATCTCGACATAACTTTATCACTGTTACACAAAAGCGCTTTCTGTTTAAAGCTAGCCCATTTTCTGCACAAACCCAGATCATGCTGATTGATAACGTAAGCAGAACAGTCATTTACGTTTATCTGAGATCCGTGCGAGAGGAGTCTGACCGTATGTTATAGAATGGAAGAGTTTATTAAGTCTGACAAGCACGTCATCTTAAAAGACTAATCGCGCAGGATTAAACCGTGAAGTGGTGCTTCAGTCGGGGGGAAAAAACGATTAGTCACTCGGATTAATCAGAAGTGATTTCTTTTTAACCGTACATGCTCTTCACCTTTTTATAAAATACGGCTCTCCTGTTCGAGCGGTTTCTTCTCATGCTAATATTAACTAAAGGGAACATGAATACAGAAATAACAAACAACAACACTTC
Source organism: Clariallabes teugelsi (assembly GCA_030014215.1). NCBI lineage: Eukaryota > Metazoa > Chordata > Actinopteri > Siluriformes > Clariidae > Clariallabes > Clariallabes teugelsi. The sequence goes on from JAQMYG010000007.1 coordinate 5,288,331, forward strand.
CTCTAACTGAAAATCAGCCTTTCACATCACTTCAGTAGTTTTCCCTCACAGTGCTACTTTGTGGAATGATTTTTATTTATTTTCTTATTACATTTTTTTTTTTAACCATGCTTATTTTTATTTTTAGTCACACTCATGTTCTGTAGGAATTAACCGAAGTCATCACGGTAACTCCAGCAGGTCTGGCGTCGGCGGTGGTGATGCTTTTCACTGCGGAATGCTGTGTTTGCTTTCCACCAGACATAATAAGACTCGTGGCATCCCAATAATCCGCTTTAGACTCATCTGACCACGGAGCATTCTCCCACATGGCTTGGGTATCATCCAGGTTTATCTTAGCCACGAAAGACAAGCATCTTATTATGTTCCTGTTTATATTCTTGCTGTTATTCCTATTTCTCGTCGGTCTCGCAGGAATCGCATTGCTGCCAAATTTCTTTCTGATCGTGGAATCCTGAACACTTAAAACTTAGCAGAGGGAAGAGCCAAAGCCAGGCATTCTTTGCATGTTTTCTTAGGATGCTTTGTAATTTCCCGGATAATTAAGCTGTACCCTTCGAGACATTTTGGCAGGCTAGAAGGTTCACTCCCGTTCCAAGTGTTCTCCGTTTGGCGATTATGGCTCTTTAACGTGCTTTAGTGAAATGAGAGGCTTGGAAATGCTTGTGCAGCTCTAATATTGGTTTTTCCTTAGGTTTTTTTTTTTTTTTTTTCTCTCATTTTTTTTTTCTTTCCCCTGTTCGGTATGGTGTACTCGAGTAAGATAAAAGATCATGCAGGCCGCCTGGCTGTTACGAACCCTGAATGTATTCTAATTGGCATCCTTCTTGAGAAATTAATGTCGCATGCAAGGAGCTTAAAACATATGGTGCACACATTGTATAGTGTTTCGAATTCTGTAACTTATTAGTTGGTCTTCAATCGAGAATATCACACGCATGCACGCACACGCACAATTAAGGAATTAATAGCGCTGTGCCGCTGTGATGTTGAAGACACATGTTGAGGAATCCGCATGAAGGTTGGCGCATGTGGTTTCAGTGGTGTCCAAATCCAACTAAAGTCCTTCCAAAACTTTTTTTAAAAAATAAATAATTATTTTGTGATTTGTGCGGGTTGAGTGGCTGTGGGGGGTATTTATTTATTTGTTTGTTTGTGTGTTTAAATAGTTATTTAGATTTATCACCAATTCTTCAACATGAAATCCAGCACCGTTATCTTTGTTAAAGTTTATCTGTGGCTTCAGCTCTCACACGCGCAACCATTTAGGGACGTCAGGAACCTTCAGTTACGATACCATCACGATACCCAAATGCCGATTCAAATTGTACTGCGATTCTATAAGTATCACTATTTCATAAATCTATTGATTTGATATTAAACTTTCAGTTTTTTTTTTTTTAACAATTCAAAAACAATCTTAGCAAAAAATTGCTCCTACCACACAAGATGCTGCCTGGCATTGTGTGAATAGTTTAGCACACCACCTGCAGGATTGTAGAGGAATGGCAATGTTTTACCACTTCAAATGCAAACGTATAAAAAATGGAGAGAATTGTTATAGATCACTTCATTGATTTTATTTATATTTTTTATATATTTTAATATGGCCCCCTTCCTCTACAAGTATGCTTTGGGCTAAAATATCCTGGTGTTTCACAAAATTCATGGTTCGGTACAAATGTTTCTCTCGAATACCACAATATAAGGTAATGGCCCCAGCACCAGAGGTACTGACTGTACTTAATATTTCAAACAGTTGTGCTAATCTGAAGAAACCCTTATGGCACATTTTAAGCAGAAGGCTCGCATTTTCATTTTATTTGGCTCTCATGATCTTGAGAAAAATGCTTTCTCTACAGAGCAGATCTGTAGCATAATAATCAGAATTGTGATCTGGACCCGTGCTGTTATTTAAACTCAAAAGGGCTGCAGTTTATTATAGGTAATGTATACAACGTAGTCAGGAGAATTTGTTTGTAATGTTTGTTTTTATAGAGTTGCAAAATTCACACTCAATAATCCACAAATCATTAATTATAGAGCTACTCAATTAGATTTAAAAACATGTTGGGATTATTTTGACACGTACTGCGAATGTGATTTAAACTGCAATATGTAACTATTAACTCTTTTTTTTTTTTTTCTTCTTCTTTTTTTCTTTTTTTTTTAAATTCAGAAGTATTTATCCAGGCTAACAGCAAATAACGGCACAAATGATCTCATTAAGAGAATGTTTGCCAGTATTTATTTTATCACCTCAAAAGTATAAAATTTTGTGGTTAAATAATTTCAATTTAGATTTTTATGCAATTAATTGTGCAGCACTAATTAGTTATTAATAGCAAAAAGATGTAGTTTTTGTTATAGCTGCACAATTTATGCAAATTGATTGTGAGAAAAAAATAACGAAACCCAAACAATCTATTCAGTTTGTTTAAACGAAGAGAAGAATAATAAACAATGATGAATAGTAACGCACTAAGGTAATCAGTGGCCCGTAAGGATCTCGTCTGTCGGTTCGGCAGGCATGTGAACTGTGGATTAAGTGCATAGTTTATTCATAGTGCAAAATGCAGTTTAAGCTGCAGCTGTGTGCCGTGACATATTTGGACCCTTATACTTATATTTTTTGGCATTCTTGAGCAAAAACAGTTTTATACACACACACACAAAGTAAATTTTCTCTCACTTCAGCTTTCTCTCTCTTTCTCTCCCTCCCTCACTTTCTCACTTGCTCTCTGCTCCCAGGTTGCCAGATCACAGTGTAAAAAAAAAAAAAAAAAAAAAAAATGCTTAGGCAGTACTCCAATTTAAAAATAAATAAATAAACGACTGGCCAAATAAGATCAGTACAAGATCTCGCACTGTAGCTCAATTTTTTTAAAGCACATATGCTCTTTCACCGAAATTAGCCTCATATTCATTACTTGCTCTAGACACGTTTTCCTAGACAAAGCTGGTGGATAGTAGCTCAGCTTCTGAGAAAGCGAGAGCCCAATCTGGCAACGCACTCGATATTGCCGAGAATGACAAGATAAATTCTGATTGGTTTTCTTTTCCTAAATGGCAATACTCCTATTTGCAAACCTTAATCTGCAAGTTCTCCCTTGTGAGTATATTTGAGCTACTGAGCATTAATATCCGAAACAAACATATGAGCAATTTCAATATACAGTTTCAGTGTATAATGGTGGTTGGATAAATGGGTTTAAATGCTGAATGGTACATTTAATAGTTAAATATTACAGTTTAAGTCTCAAGTTTTAGGGATTTGTTTTGTTTTTGTTTTTTAAATGTGCGTTCTGGTTTCTGTTGTGGCCGGCTAGGTCGCTGCCTGAAATGCTACTTTTCCTACAATACAGTTTATTAATATTGCAGTGGTTTGCTTTTGTTGTCTTTTTAAAATGAAAATGTAATATTTTTATTTGTTTCAGTATTGTCTCTTATCAGGCTGCATGTGACAATACTGATATGTCTCATATTGTGGCTTTTGTGTATAATCTCATCCCTATTCATCATGCAGTCAATCTTTACAAAAGACCCTCGACCACAAACCACAAAACAGCTCAGAGCAGTTCAAAGTCTTCAACCATATTACGCACCGGCTCTCCTGTGGTCGGGATGTGGTGAATGATGATGATGATGTTTTTGTTGTTGTTTGTGGTATTAATTTCTGATTTATTTATTTTTTCCTTTCTGAAACACCTCTCAATGAGATCTCTCGTATTTTGAATTTTGAAACTTGTCTCCCTTTTTGTTTGTGGCGTTGCTGTGTGTGTATACACTGATCAGTCATAGTATTATGACCACCCACCTTATTTATCCCTTTATTGAAGTCAGTCAAATCCTTACACACATCAACTTCAGGAACAGGGTTTTCAGTTGCTCCCCAATGTCCCACCCACTTCCAGCCGCCATTGTAATGACATACTATGACCGTAGCTACTGTGACAGGGGTTAAAGTGTGATGGCTGGACAACTGGATCAGAGCGACTAAAAAAACTGCAGCTCTTGTGGGATGTTTTGTGTTCTGCAGTAGCCAGGACATACCAAAAATTCTCCAAGGAGGGAAAACCGGTGAACCGGACACAGGGTCATGGGTGGCCATGGCTCAGTGATGCATGTGGGAGTGAAGGCTGACCCGTGTAGTCCGATTTAATAAAGAGCTACTGTAGCACAAATTGAGGAAAAGGTTAATGCAGTAGAAACGTCTGAACACAGAGCGCATCACTGTTTTGGTGACAAAGGAGGAGGGGACGTTCTCAATATTAGGCGGGTGGTCATAATGTTATGGTATTAATACTGTTGCACATCGTCTTCTTGGTAAATAAATTTCTCCACTTTTGCGTTGAAGCACTTTGGTTTTTCACCACATGATTACAACCTCGTATTTGGACAAAGGAAACTTGTCCTTTCATGTTTATTCAGTGTAATGTGTATGGGTGTCAGTAATTTTTAGTGTCACGTTTTTTTAGGATATTACTAGTATTTAAGAGCTGCAAGTTTATAATGCTTTGAGTGTTTTTAGTTTCTTGGGCTTGTTTGAGATTTTCTCTGCTTACAGTTTTTTTCTTTCTTATAACATTGCAATAAAGTATTTACTCTACTAGCAGTAATTAATTTAAGTGAGCAAAATGAGCACTTCTACAATTTCAGGAATAAGGAGAGAATGGAAGTGAGTATAGTAATGTTATTAGCTTGCGTACATTAATCAGGGAAACTCTGTTGGAGAGTGGATATGTGTGTATATATAAGTGATTCGGGTTTACTATACAGTAAATAGTTGAAATGGGATAAATGTTTATAGGTTAGACGGCTTTTACAGATTGGTTGTCAAATGGCTGCGTAGTTAACGTTCACTGTGTTATAAAGATGAGGTAAAAAAAATCGATTTGACTGATGTATTGTGATTCTTTGGTTATGGTAATTCATGTCTTGCCACACTGACTTTTTTTTATAATTATAATAAATTTAAATGATAAATGTAATTATTTTTACTTTTAGGTTGGTACAGTAAGAGCAAATTATTGGTGAAGTTTGTTTAGAATTTTAACAAAGTCTGTAAATATTTACTAAATTTTGTTACTTAAGAATTGCAATGCAAATCGGATCAGAATGTAGGTATCGTGATGTAATATATAATATCATGTGGTCGTTTGTTATTCCCATCCCTATTGAATTCTGCCTCATATGAAACACATATTTGGAGCACTCGGGTAAAAATAATAATAACCCGCATGTTTTTCTGCCAAAAATGCAGTGTGTTTTTTTTTTTTTTTTGTTTGTTTTGTTTTGTTTGCTGTTTAAATATAATAAACTGCAAAAATTAGATTTGATTAAATCACTGCATGTTCATATGTTGACCGGATCATCTGCCACTTTATTGGGGAAGAAACAGAACGCTCATTTCTTTGGCATATTTGTGAATGATATGTCCATGCTAACATTTTGCAATCATCCAAATTATGTTAGGAATTGTTGCAGGTCTTTCCTGCTGGAAAATTCGCTAAATGTCACCAAATGATGTCGCAGGCTAATTTGCATTTTGATTCACGCACTATTCGCAAAAAGAAACTAGCAGCAGACAAATTAGGCAGTTCGGTTTTATTTATTATACTGCTTTTAGCCATTTTTATTGTTGGAAAGCAGCTTTACGGAACCAAAAAAAAATATATATATAGAAATGAGTTGAAAAGTGTGAGGAAATAATGATTTATAATATAAATCAAATTGATCAAGCCGAGGGTGACTGTGGCAAGGAAAAACTCTCTGAGATGGAAATGGGAAGAAACCTTGAGAGTTTCGTGAGTGTTAGGAGGCTGGAAGTTCAGTATAACAGGAGAGGAGTTTAAGTTAATATGGGGTCCACTTTCGTTATTAGAGGGGCTGTGGTACAAAACTGTTTGTGGGAATTTTTGAGTGACTGCAGTCACAAGTCATCAGAGTATAGCCGAGTCCAAGACCACCATCATGGTCGAGTGGAACAGTGTGCAAGAGGGAACCATCATCAGGTCATTTCTGTCTATGTGCAGTTGAAGCCAGAAGGCAGCCAGCTTACTTTGAGACTCTCAAAGTTTAAGAGTTTAAAGTAGTTAAACTCTGAAAACGAATTAATAAATAAAGTTGCTAAAGGGATTTTACAAGTTATTACATCTAGTGAGAAAGTTGGCAACAGTGGCAAAAAGTTCAACTTTGATTGGTTGAGCAGATTTTCCAAGACAGCGTCCAGAATTAAAATGAAGACATTCGTGCTTCGAGCGGGAAACAATGTGATTGGTTGTGATTCATTGAATGACTTTTTTTTGGGGGGGCGGCCACACCCACCATCAAGCTTTAATGCAGGAAAAACACTTCAACATAACTTTGTTATAATTCTCACGTTTCTTAAATCAGGATCATTTTAAGTTGAGTTAATTTGATTGTGTAGTAAAAAAATAATACTAATAAAACTTCTTAATTCTCGTGTGTGTAGGATGGGCTATGAGGAGTGTGAAGTCAGCATGCAGTGTTGAAGCCGTATCAGAGCAGCGTGTGGAGTCCTGTGTCTTATTAGGATGCTCTCAGGGATGGCATGAGCAACCTGTCCCTCTCTGAGCACGAGGTAAGGGATGAGGATTATAACCAACTAACCAACCACAAAGTCACAGTAACTCAAGATATCAATATTACTTATTCTTACTCATGTTTCAGATCCGATGTCTTATTACAACACTTTTATCATGTGAGTGTTTAGGTCAAGCTTCATACGGGACGTGAGAGGATAAAGCTGGCCATGTCACGGGTCCCCACGCCCCCTCCTCCAGGGGAGATGACATCAGGACCTGTGGCGGAGAGCTGGTGTTACACACAGGTGAGAGGGGGAAAAAATCTAGTTTGTATCTACATATTTAAGGATACAGTTTCGTAAGGAGATCACAGCCCAACGTATGTGGACACCTGATTATTGCACCCTTATGGTTAGTTGTCCAGTGTGATTGTGTCTCCTAAAAGGAAGAAAATGAAATCCTGAATGAATATCTTGGAGTTTACTGAAGAAAAAAGAAAACTAGTACAGTGGGGCAAAAAAGTATTTAGTCAGCCACCAATTGTGCGAGTTCTCCCACTACGAGAGACAAAATAAGAAAAAAAATCCAGAAAATCACATTGTAGGATTTTTAAAGAATTTATCTGCAAATTATGGTGGAAAATAAGTATCTGGTCAATAACAAAATTTCATCTCAATACTTTGTTATATACCCCTTGATGGCAATGACAGAGGTCAAACGTTTTCTGTACGTTTTTTGGCCCATTCCTCCATGCAGATCTCCTCTAGAGCAGTGATGTTTTGGGGCTGTCGCTGGGCAACACAGACTTTC
>JAQMYG010000007.1:5323062-5358659 GCA_030014215.1 Clariallabes teugelsi
TCTAAAGAAGTATTTTTAAACCCTAGTATCTATACTTCTACTCAAGTAATGAATGTGAATACTTTTGACACCACTGCACATGATAGTCTTCGGCCCTCCCGACTGAGTGGAGTAGTAGCCTTAATGTGGGAGCCCCTTTGTGACGGGGAGGAATTGGACATGACTAAATTAGGGAGAAAATCGGGGAAAAAAATCCAAAAACAAAAAAAAAAATAATAAAAATTAATTCAATATTTGGCTACATCTGGTGGAAATTGTGTGTCAATAGCCCACTTAGAAATCCCCTTACTGATAAAAATGCTGATGTGTCAAATGCTTATTTTCCCCGCTGTATATATTATATATTTAATTTGATATCACAATTACAGTAATATTTACAGACAGGTGACAAATTTTAAGGAAAAAAAAAGGGAATTTGGCTGGCATGGTTGGAACAACTTATGTCCTTAGAGGGAAGAGTCACTGCAAAACATTAAACCTTTCCCTGCTGATGGGAGTGTTTATTCATTTTTTTCAGAATGACTAAAGATTCACATCCCTAGAGCACGAGGTCTCACTGAATGAACGTGGAGTGTAAATCATATGCTACGGCTTCCCTTAGGTCACCCATTTAAAGACCTTTGTGAGATTTTGTACTGACACACACAACAGCAGTCACGAGAATGCTGTTTATCCCTCCAGCACCGGTTCCAGGGGTTTGGAAAATCGATACCAGAGTGCACTGAAGCGGTCCTGATGTTACATGGTGCGTATACAGTACGCGTGTTATTCTGCCCTTTAATTTGTCACCTGACTGTTTTGCAATCCTTCTCTTTAAGAAGTTGCATTAAAAATACATTACATATCTTTATATATGAAGTAGGCATCTTTCATACTGTATGGCAAGGATATTGAAAAGGTTAAGCTACCATCAGGAATACAAAAACATAAATACATCTAGGTTAAAACAAAAGCAGCTTCAAATTGTGAAGGTTTTTAGCCTGTAAAAGGATCTCACACGAAGCTACCTTCTTTACAAACATACATTTTCTTTCATTCGTTACACACTCACCCTCACACGTATTGTCGTGAGCACAGTGTTACACACAGTGAGCTACAGTAAAACATGGATTAGTGCTATACGGTGGCACGATACTTCTCTTTTGTATTTTAAAAGCAACACGAGATATCACAAACTCGTCTCTCTGTCAATGTTCCAGTCCTTCACCTCTTCTGTTTTCATAGGATTTCTGATGTCCTTCACTGGAGATCTGGAGCATCACAAAAATGGGAAACAGAAAGGAAAAGAGGGTCAGCACAATTTATGATGGAAAGAACAGATCAAGTATTAAGAACAAACAAAAATCTAACCTTTAATGCATTTAAACAAAAACCAAACAAACATGCAAATGCTGTATGCCTACAGTATATCCTTAAAGAGCAACTTAGCCCACTTGTGATCTAAATCCTTCTACAGTCAATCCAGGACAAACCGGACTTGTTCATGGTGTCATATGTTAAAATATAAAAGTGATACATTTTATATAAATAATAAAACCTTCATTTGTGCTTTTGCATTGCTAAAATGTGTGATATCGTTTTGCATATTTTTTTTTTATGTTTTAATACAGAATTGTAAGGATGGAACCATCAGGGTTCGGGTCGAATCCCACCTCGGGGTCTGTGTGCATGGAGTTTGTATATTCTTCAGAAACATGCTGATTAGGTTAAGTGGCGTTCCCCGATTGCCCATAGTGTGTGAATGAATGTGTGCGCATGCGTGTGCCCTGTGACGGATTGGCACATCCAGAGTGTACCCTCCCTCGTGCCCCATGTCTCAGGAGGTTGTTTATGCAACGTTGTGTTTGGGGCATTCATTTAACATTCTTTCAACGTCAATTTATCAAAGTCATTCAGTTAAATTTTCAAAAACAATGTTGTCAAGACAGTGGACATCATCTCAACATCGTTATTACATACTATATTAAAGATCATCCAACGTTAGAGGTCCTGCCGGGTGTGAGCGAGTGTACATGCTGCCAATGAACTGGCATCCTATTCAAGATGTATTCTCTTCATTCTTATATTCTTTCATTCCTTTACTCCTTACCACTGGTTATGATAGTGATATGCAGCTTTTTTTTAACAAATAACTAAATAAATGTGACAGGTGGGCAAGTTAATCTTTAAGTGATGGGCCCTGCTTCACCTTTGACCCATGAAAAACATACATATACATTTTCTTATACATACACACCCCTAAATCATAACAATTACGACTTTGTATGCAACGGTTACATTTACAAATCATATTGCAGTTAATGAGTTTACAAAATAAATAAATCCAATTTTTATTTTTTGTGAAAAAAAGATTGTCATTAATGACCAGGAGTAGACTGGGAACTCATCTTACCTTTGGAAAATCAGCAGCTGGGAGGTTAGGAGAGGGAGCTAATGGGTGACACGGGATGAGAAATTCAGTCAAAATAGGAGAAAGGTACTTTAAAAAAAAAAAAAAAAAAAAGCTTTAAATAGGAGAGAATATTAAGTGTTTTCAGGAGTAGAGGTGTAAGGCAAAGGTGGGCAAAGTAAACCTAGGGTAAATATTACAAATGTAAAAGTCCTCCATTTACTCGAGTAAAAGAACAGAAGCACTTACCTTCAAATTTACTTAAGTGTCAAAAGTACATGGCTTACAAAAAAAAAAAAAAGTCTCTCTTTGCAACCAGCTCCTCTTCTAATTTCAAACAGCGGTTGCGTTATTATGCGTGTCTCGAAGGAAAGACAAAACACCCAACTAAGGTTAATGCTTCAAACACTACTCACCCCTGCAGTAAGGTAAGGTAATTACATGCAGAAATGTACTTTTTAAAAGTAAAAGTACAGATATTTGCTGTACTTTTGAGCAAAGTAAAAGCAAAAACCCTCCTTAAACAAAGCTACTAAAGTAATGCACTGGGACAAACATTTTGTACAAACATACAACTACAGTGAGCGAGAGAGAGAGGGATTGATTCATGCATGTTACTGATAAAACAGTTTATGGCGACACCACCATAAAACTCTGATTACTCTACCGCATGCATTTCAAAGGCAAGTCTCAGTGCTACTGTTGCTTTCGGCAGAATCAATCATCACTGTGTATACTGTGTTTTTATTTTGCTCATTTCTAGGATAGTATTTTCCTGCTAACACAGAAAAGCTAGAAATTTCTAGCATCGATTTGCAGACGCAGGTGCTGTTAAAAACTAATCAAAATCATAAACAATGTGCACCCAGTGCCTACAGGATAACGACCACTGGCAGCCCCGATGAAATTAGCGAATTATAGAATAGACACAAACCTTTTTGCACTTTTATCATCTTTGCCGTTATCAGTACTGAGGTTTTTCCAGATGTTTCCAAAAGAGGTCTTGGTCATTTCATCTGAAATGTTGACTGTGGAGGGGTCGTCCCTTAAAACAACACAAAAAAGCTTTTCAGAGACGAAAAAAACAACAAATCACACGGCATGAACATAATCAATCTTCTTGTCCGTTGTAGACTTTAACACAACGGATGTGTCATTTTGCCTACTTGTAATGACCTTCAAGTGGCACCTGGACAATTCCCTCATCCTCCACCATCACACTGTGATCCTCCTGTAAAAGAACAAACAAGGGTCCCAAGCTGATTCAAGGTTTTGCTTAAATTATAGAGAAAAGATGGCATGAATTATAATAAATACTTTTCCTCTTCTATACCACAGGACCATCCTCGTTAATTAATAATTAATGCACTTGCTGTAATCTAATTTAAGAAAATGCTCATTTCTACGATAACACCTTATTTGCATAAACCTGTAATCATTCTCACTATAAAGCTCTATTTCATAATCAACCAATCATATAAGTGATCGTTTGCTGTGATTGGATAGAGCAGTGTTTCCCAATAGTGTGCACCACAGCCCCCTAGTGGGCCAAAGGGGTACTGTAGGTGAGAAGAGAGGCCATTTACAACAAAATAAATAAAAATTCTGTAATTAGATTGAAAATATCCATAAAATAGGAGTTGTGCTTAAAGGTGCTGCAACTTTCTTAAGTTTGGGAACGGCCAGGATAGATCATGCTGTACCTCCTGTTTCTGTGCATCCTCCAGTTTCTTCTTCTTGCTCTCAGGCATGAGGTCATCGAGCCAGCTGAGATCCCTTTTTGTAAAGATGAAATCCAACAGCTTACGTATGAAAACTAAAGCCAATACCTGCACAGCAAAGCAGCTCCATTTTATTATCAAGATTAAATTATTTTTTTTTTTTTTTTTAAACAGCATCATTTTCTCTTAGACTTAAACTGGATTTACCATCATGGGGAAAACGATGGCAGCCCTGGAGGTTTTAATGACCCAAAGGAGGACAAGGCAGCTTAGCTGGATTATGGTGAATAGATGGACCTTTCTTAGAGGAACGTGTCTCAGATAGATGAAGTCCGGCTGGTGCTTCGCTGGCATCCCAAACAGTCTCAGACGATCGAAGAACTGCAAAAAATAAAAAATAAATGAGTATGATCATTAGCTCGGTGGCATATTACAACAAACTATTGTTCAGCAAAGATGCGTTTGGTGTCTGTTTTCTTCTACAAAAGCTCCTTTATTAATGCAACCCAAAGCTTTAAAAGTTTGTTTCCTCTAAAGCCTCTCGTAGCTCATGTAATATCACTTCGAGAAAAGTGCTCAAAGTTTACACACAATCAGCCATGATTGTTTAGTGTTTCTTTAAATGAGAGGATAGAGTAACACAATCCCTCCCACCCAGGGAGACCAGACGATTTCGATTCGTCTAGGGCTCCAGATGGCTTGGATTTAAATTTCTCCATTTGTCTTGCACCATTTGAGAGCCCATGTATCAAGGTCTAAGCAAAACAGCATGCTTTACAATTACATAACTGAAAAGTAAGAATGCAATGCAACACACTAGAGTTATGCTTACCTGTATGCCTCTGAGAGACGATGCCCCCATGTACAAGAAAACGCCATACAACACAGGCATTGGGATGAACTACAGACAAAAAAAAAAAATTTAAAAAATAAATAATGCATTCAATAAAACAAACCTTGTTTGTAAAAGAACATAATGGCTTTTTATATAGTACAGGTCAAAGCCCACTGACCTTTAGGACAGAAGTCATGAAGACAGAGGAGCCCATCAGCACGAAGATCATGAGGCCGGTGAAGCGTTGCTCTCTGATTCCCAGGAACTTGGGCTGCTCTCCAGGTGCTGAGCACTCAGACTCCAGCTTCAAGCTGTTCACGTGCGAGATGGAGAGGACGGTGGCAGCCACGAACCACGGTAGTCCCATAATTGAACACACTCCAAGCATCACACCCACCACAAACAGGTCCAGGTGGTAGCCACAGCCTTTCTGCAGATAAACACACGGTCTCGATGAAAGTAATAAACTCTATTTTTAGACCAAATAGTCCTGTGATCAATTATCAAAAAAAAAAAAAAAAACTAAATTCTGATAGTGATGCGTTTTATTCCATTTAAACTCTATATTGTGACAAGTCCTTTTCAATACATTAGCACTCATACCCAAACTCCATATCCTTTCAACATACCACCACAAACTAGTCAATACCTTATAAATTAATAATTAGATGCCTTTAAAATATACTTTAAATAGGAAGGACCTAGCAGGAATCATAACGCTAGGCGAGAATTGTAATATACTGTAGCTGAAATGACATCGCAAAGACATTCACAATCGGGACAACCGTGTTTTTTTCACATTGTTTTGAATGACTTTAATAAACTCATGTTGAGATAATGTTGGATGAAGAACCAAAACACTCATTCTTCGTCTACACCGCTTTATCCTGTGTACAGGGTCATGGGGCGCCTGGAGCCTATCCCAGGAGATCAAGGGCACAAGTTAATCTAACCCTGGACAGGGTGCCAATCCATCACAGGATCTATCACACTCATTCATTCACAAACTATGGGCAATTTGGGAACACCAATTATCCTAATCTGCATGCCTTTGGACTGTGGGAGGAAGCCAGAGTACCCGGAGGAAACACACCGAGCACGGGGAGGACATGCAACCATTTTGGCAGTTTTCCAATTTAATAAGCATCCAAATCCCACTGAGGCCATTGGTTTAGCAAAAATATTGCTTTGAAGTCGTTTTTGCAATATTATGTTAAGGACATTTGTTCTGACATCTTTTCATTCAAGTTAATCTAACTTTAATAAAAACATTTTTGGAAAAAAATAAATATTTCGGACATTTGACCTTGTCATGACCTTGACCCTGTCTGGATTCATTCTAATCTTTAATCAGTTCACTTGTTTTTGAGATGGCACGCAAATGAGAATATCAAACAAACTGAAAGAAAAAAACACAATGACTTTATCAGGTGGTAGCAGAAGCAGAACAATAACAGTTCCCTTTTTAACAATGTCACCTTAATTAGCATCATGGTATAAGGTTAAATAAAAAAAAAATCATCTGAGCACCATGGTAAAAAAATTGTGTATTCCTGTTTACATGAGGATCAAAATCTTTAAAGATCTCGCTCTTAAAATACCTTCAACTTGTGCTCCTTCCTGTTAATGATGACGGCCGTGATTTGCTGGTCCATGAAGATGAGGATGGTGCAAAGCAGTGCTGGGATGAAGGCGATGAGGATGGTCCACCATGGGTTTGGTCCAAGAGGTCTGATGAACCAGCCGCGGTCATCTCTGGTAGGCTGCAGAGGTTTAGGAGAGCAGATGATCATGTTTACTAAAAACCTATTGATTTAGAACTTGTGATAAAAAGAAAAGTTTGCTTATTATTGAAACTGTACTGGGTTGACTTACTTTAAATTCATTGGGGACCTGCAGTTTGGGAGTGGGAACCCCCAGAGCAAAGTCGGTCCCCACCATGGTGACGATAGTAATGAAGACTGCAAAGTCACTGATGATTGCCCTCACCTGTATTACGAAACAGCAGAAAGAAACATGCACAGGTAAAGATACAGACCCAAACTTCAACATATATCGCTAGAAGCTGAAATTGAGGACACACACGCTGACATGCTTGCCTTGGTGGGGAAGTAGCGGCTAGTTTTAAACTCCTTGAGGAAAGAAGACATGGCAACAGTGGAAAAGAACAGGATGACGGACCAGAAGAGAACATCGGGGATGTAGGGGCCGTGATGTCCACACATACTGCCTTGGAACTCACCCCTGAGCTCCACACAGCCCTGCAGCACAGAACACCACAAAAAATAATCCGCACCACAATGCACTCGAAAAGCTTTTGGGGGGGGCGTGGGGGGGGGGATACACTCACACGCCGTGACAGTTGCATGTAAAAAGTAATCAGATTACTAATTGGTACTTTGAAAACATCAGTAAATGTAATCAAATTACAATTTTAAAGTAGTAATTTAAAGTAGATTACTTTGAGCAACTTCCCAAACACTGGTCATTAATTAAAAAAAAAGAAATGACATAAATTATAATACTTGAATTAGATTAATTATTTAATTAAGATCAGAAAAGGCTTATCTTTTTATAAAACGATAAGATCGTTTCAAAAATGTTTTTGGCTGAAATCATAAGGGTTTTCTTGTCTGTCTGTGTGTGTGTGTGTGTGTGTGTGTGTCTGTCCGTGTGTACTCCAGATAAAATATGGGGTTGCAGGAAAGTGAATAAAGTGGAGATAAACCAGGGAAGGAATTAGGGTTAAAAGCTCATGGTTCCTGCTGTGAGTCTATTGGAAGAAAAATCCAATAACATGTGATGCAGGGAAGCACGATTTGTCCCTACATTACCTCACTCCATTATTATTTCTCCAGCCAGATCATTCTGTCCAATTCTGAGACCATATAATCAATAGTTGTGTCTGCATCTCTTTTTATCTTCTGTGTTACAGAGAATGATTTGACATGGTTATTTTTTTCCCTGTGCTGAAAAAAGTTTTAAAATTTATTTTTTTTTATAAATTCTGAAGAATATGTTCTTTAGTAAAAATTTTGAAAAGGGATTGTTTTTCCAACATTTTAAAGAAGGCTGTACGTCCGAAAATGACAGTCCCGGCTGACGTGGCTCAGAGCCCACTGCAGTCGTTCCAAGGAACGTTCAGTAGGTGAAACGCCCGATCCTTAATAACTTGTCTCCAACGTGCGGAAGAGAAATCTGTCTGAGGGAACTTTACATACAAATCTCCACTTGCACTTTACAGGAACTCGACTTGGAGTTATTGCCGGATCCTGTGTACAGGCTAGACTGTCATTTCCACATATTTGGGTCACTAAATTGACACAAACACTGAGAAAACTTTCATTAGTGCTTAGATATCATCAAGGTAGAAACGCCGAGATGGGATTATATAGAGAAATAAAGGGAGTGCTTTTTCCTTCTTTTTTTAAACTCTTATTCTCCACAATCAAAAGTCCTGGTCTAACGTTAAACACCCTTCATATTTACTACTACTGTATACTTAACCTTGATTTCTGTACTATACTGTGTATGTTTATTGACAGAATTTAACAATAAACGTCCATTGTATGTAATGTAATTTTTCCAGATACGTGCTGAACCTGCTGAATAAATTCATATGCTGCAGATGAGGCAGATAAAGATATGGTTGAAACATGGTGTTCTCCTTTTACGGATCGCTTACTTTCAGGACCTGACAGATATATACTGTAGTGTAAGTGTAGACAGAAACAAGATTAGACATGCCTAGTTTAGTCCACTGATTGAATATTCACATTTCAGCAAATCCTTTTTGCCGGATTGTTGCCTTGCAAAGGAAGTTATGAGCAGTTAGTGTGAAAGATTAAAAACCGCTTTTGACAGCATACGGCGCATGTTTTAAATCGACCTCTCGACAGTGTGCAAAAAGGATTTGCAGGTTAACCTGCACAATAAGCGAAATCAAAATGTCGAGTAAAAGTGATGTTATGAACAGTTATGTGACAGATTTAATAACCTGCTTTAAAATAAGCTACTTAGAACTACGTACAGATGTGAATTAAAAAAAATCTAAAGTGAATATTTTTACTGAGGAAAAAAAATATGTCCTCACCTTAACATCCAGACCTGACCAGTCGATCTCAGAGCTGGTGATGTTCTTCTCCTGCCAGTGTTGCAGTGTGCTGTTGCTTGGATATTTTGGCTCCGTGCACACACAGCTAAAATAAATAAGCAGTTTAGTAGTGAAAGACAGTAAATGACAATACTGAAAAAAAAAAAGGAAAGAGCTTGCTGGATGACTACGTGTGTGCACTCACGAGTACTGGGTGAGCTTGTTAAGGTCATTGTGCATATTGAAGGGATACGTCTCTCCCAGGTGCACTAGCTTCTCCAGAGCTTCATAGATGAAAATGATGCAGATGAGTGAAGCAAAGGCTTCCTCTGTGAAGCGAGTGATGTAGCACACCAGCGAACTGGCATCTGTGGCCACCAGGAGCAGGCAGAAGAAAGCCGTCCACAGCCCGATACACACACGCAGGGAAAGGTACGACAGTCCATATTCCCTTAATAAAGGCACACATTAATAAGCTTTGGAAATATGAAATCTCCAGATATGAGAACACTTTGAACGATTGTCCAAATGTATTGGGACAACTAGACCAATTCATTTCTTTTTTGATACACACCGAAGACATTTGAGTTCAAAATCATTAAAAAAAAAATTTTAATTAAAAATAAAAAGAGAGACGGATCATAATTTCACCTTGTGTTTTCTGATATTTACTGTACATATAGATGTATAAATAACTTGGAACATAGCACCTTTGGTCTTCTTTTTCAAGGATCAAAATTATCGGAACATGTCTGTCAGGTATTTATAGTTGCCCATGTCCTGTCAGACTGATTTTTTTTTAACAATTATTAATCTGAATGTCTATTCGATTTTTTTTTTTTCTTCTCCCTAATTTAGTCATGTCCAATTCCTCCCCGTCACTAGGGGGCTCCCACATTAAGGCTACTACTACCATTCAGCCAGGAGGGCTAAAGACTATCACGTGTTTCCTCCAAACCACGTGACGCCAGCCGACCGCATCTTTTCGAACTGCTCACTCATGCACCGTTGGGGGCGGCGTAACACACTCGGAGGACAGCGCTATCCGCTACTTCCACGTGCGTGAAAGCTCTATTTAAAAGAAAGAATTTTTTTTTTTTTTTTTTTCCGAAAGCAGTAAATCTGAGACCATACAACAAGGTGCACACCACTCACCAGTCTAAAGAATCAGAACATCTGACTTGAATTTGTAAAGAAAATCAGAGACAAACAACAAAAGACTGATGGATTGAAAATTTACTTCCACCAAAGAGAAGAAAAGGGTGTGATCATGATCTAAAACATAGGAGCTCATCGATCAAGCAATGTCAGGTGTATGTCATGGCTTGGGCTTGCTCCTACAACATCTACAGAACTATTCTCTTTGATTCTCTATTCATTCTCTGTGAATTGGCAGAGTTAGTTGAAAGGAACTTGCAGTAAGGTCCAAAACATACTGCCAACTCAACAAAGGACTTCACCAGGGGGAAAGTTTGAATGCTTTATCCTGACTAAGTCAATCACCAGACCTTAATCCAATTGAGCAGCACTTCACCTCCTGAGGAGAATACTGAAGGGGGAAACCTGTTGAAATAAACAACTCTATAAGCCTGGAAAGTTGCCCAGTGGGTTGCTGGCTTGATGTGGTTTTTGCAAGCAAGTGATGTGCAACCAAATATTAAGTGTCATCTGGTTTAAGGCAATTCGTTCCAATACTTTTGCTCACCAATAGGTGGTCAAGGAGCAAGTTATAATTTTCATTTATGGTCTCATCTTTCGAGCTTAAACCCAAATATCTTCAGTGTAATACATAAATACTTAAAGAGGTACTGTATGGCAGTATCAAGAATGTGTCATTCCTCAAATCGACTTTTAAACTCACTTGCAGAATTTGTACAAGATCTTCTCAAATACCAAGACAGGACCAGTGCTGCCCAGGATAGTGAGCGGCTGCCCAGCAAACAAAGAGTACGCTATCCCAGTCATAGATGCGCCAAACAATGACTCTATAGCACTCTAAATTGACACAAACAAGAAGTTGAAATAAATTACAGTTTGGCTCAGCATAGATGTGTACAAGTATAGAACATATAAATGCACCCTTACTATTCGACCCTCTGTGGCCTCCCCAAGCAGGCCTCCGAAAGTGATCACAGGAGACATGCAGGCACAGTAGAGGAACAGGAAGGAGGCCAGACACTGCAGGCTGATGGCATCGGTGTAGTCAGAAATGTAGTGCCGAATTTTGCGTTTTACATCGAGGACAAGGCCTCCAAAACACCTGGAGAATCAAATACACTACATCAGCACTTCTTTCATTTTATTGGTTTTTAGTGAACCAATAAAAATTCTATAATGACAACAGACATGAAGGATAACGTAACTCTTAAGTAACTTATTCTATACATAGTGCAGATCATTATGCCTAAAACAGATACATTGTTGTTCTTCCTGAAAGGAGAATGCTCCTCCAAAATGCTAATAATCATATGCAAACTAAAGTCTGAGATTTTTACGCCCATCTACAAATAGGAGCTTCTTTCTTGCACAACAATTGAGAACGCAGATATTTGGACCATGACGTCTCCAACACTATTCACCAGTTATTTGATTGGTTGTTAAGTCTTTTACACCAAAGTTTGTTTAGTCCAGGAAGCAATTTCCATCCTGAACAATGCAATTTATGGGTGGTCTCGAGATGTTTATATTTGCATACAAACGTTTGGTCTCTTTAGTTGTTTGGAGAATTGCTCCTAAGAAGCAAGTTTATTGAGGTCCATATTTTTGGCAAAGTTGCTTGGATTTTTTTTTTTTTTCATGGTATAGTATGATTAGCAAAAGAGGCACTAACTTAAAAATTTTTGATCTAATGACTTTTAGAAGATTCTGATTGGACAGAGATTGGCTCATTTTAAAGACTGCTTAAATTGACAAATAGAGCAGGAAATACTGTACGTGAGGAGATTTACATGAGGAAACAAAGGCCTTAAGATTGGAGAACAGCAAATACTTGCTTTCTTCAAGTTGCGTACACACTATTGAATTCAACATTATGCCTGCATGTAAAGCCATCCTTAACATCTGTAACCAAAAAGACCCCCCCCCCCCCCACACACAGATACTCACCTTCCTGTTCGCTGTAATTCAGGCCCTCCATGGCCTCCATGCTCCTCTGACTCTCCCAGCTCAGCCACTCCATTAGGTAGAGGAGGAACTTTTCTTTTCTCCTAAAAAACGAAGACTTCAATTCAACAAGCTTTCTGGATAGAAATTACAGTATATATGGACCACGATACATTAAGGAAAAAAAAACTTTTTATGACAATTTCCGAAGTTGTCTGATTTCTGGTTGTTTTATTGCAGTATTAGATTCAGCTGTATTAGGCACGGATTTCCTCTTGGCATCATGGTTTCCATGGCAACAAACACCATGTGTTCATGTTTGTGTTGGTCTCTGTTTTGGTCCTATCTTTGTTCTATCGTTTGCTCATTGCCTGATTGCATCCAGCTGTTGCGAGTTAGTCAGTTAGTTAGGCAACTATTTATACCCTCTCCTGGATTTTTTTGCCCTATTTAATATGTGCCAAGTCTTGGCTTCCCTTTGAAACTGCCAGTTTTCTGTGTTTTAGTTACAGTACTTCTCGTGATTTGACCCTGCCTGAATTTGTTTTTTGGCTAATTAAGATGATCCATTGGAGATGTTCACTTCTTTATATATTTGCTCTTAATAAAGAAGCCATTGAAATTACGCACTTGCATGATTACATCATTACAATGTCTAGCCGGGGGGAGTGTGCTTGTGACCAAACGGGGCAACCAGTAAAAACCAGTGCAGATAGGAAGAAATCAGGACATAAATGGCTACAATGTAGGTGCTAATCAAATCTGTTCCTTGAACATCCTCTTGATGGCAGGCATGTTCAAATAAAAGATACAGTGTGACAGTAAACAAAATCTTATTTTACACATTTCCCCCATTACCCCTCAGGATAATGTTTGATTTATGTTAATTAAAGAAATTGAAGCCAGGCAGGTCTCTCAGAGGGAATGGGTCAGTTTGCCCCAAAACATATCCAATAGAGCTTTATGCATCACCTGTGAGGGCACGTTCTTGGGTGGCTCTATTCTGATGGTGGGATCCCACTCTCCTGGTGGTAGCACGGTCACCTGGTCCAAAAACTCATCAATTCCAGCAACCAAGTCACTGCGGTCCTTTGCCTTATATGCCACATCATGGAATACCTTGAAGGGAAGTAAAACATATAATTAGTGGAAAAAAAAGAAAGAAAAAAAAAGAAAAAATTGTTCTGAAATGATGCTGACCTCGTCTGTCATTATCGTAGCTATGGAGCGTCCGATCTCATGGTACTGAGGTCCTTTTCCCAACGGCCCCAACAGTATAAAAAGAAATCTGGAGAATAACCAAATTCATTTCAAAATGTTACAAGACATATAAATGGAAGATACACTGGATTCTATACAAGTATGATTCTCCCATTACTTTAGATTTGTACTTTTAAGATTATTTATGGTCTTCCTGGTGCCCACCTAGTGGTGATGGGGACTTCAGCCAATCCATTGAGGAGCACAGCTGGAGAAAGACGCACAAATGCTACCACCGGTTTCTCCAGGAACTCCAATTCTCCAACCAGGATGTTTGAGGCTTCCGCTCCTGGTGGGATCTTCTTCATAAAATGGAGATCTATCTGCAGATTTCCAAAAAGATGCAGTTACATCCCTGAGAACTTTCTATTTTCAAACTCTTCTCCAACTGGAATAGTATTGCCACACAGTATTGGGTTTAAATCACCAGAAATGGTTTGACATTTCTCATGTGGAGTAGCGTATATAGAGATCTGTGCAAAAGTCTTGAATCACCACTCAATTCTTCATAGTTTGCTATATTGAATGTAGTCCTATAAGGAATATTTAACTTAAAATGAAGAAACGAAGGGTAGCTCAAGACTGGACCTTACAGGAATGAGTTTTACCTTACTGAAGTCCACTGAACTGTTCTCTCGACTGCCATCGCCTCGGCCCTCTGTGCAGCTTGGCTGCGACTGAGGAGAAACTGTCTGACCTAAGAAAAGAAAACATTATTAATTCATTCATCACCGCATGATCATAACACTAAGTGGCAGATCAAATGTAACCCATGAGATCATGTCAGATATCCAGTTACACAGGTGAGTTTTGCACTATAGCCAATAGAGTGCCATGGGTGAAATGTATTAAATTTGCCATTTCAGAATACATTACCTTTCTAAACCTTCTACAGAATTAAGAAAGTTTTAATCAAGCAATGTTTTAAACAGCATCAGAGCTGGTTCCTCCAATTTTTCTTTCACTATAAACCCACACTGTTCAAATTATTTTTAGAAGTAGCAGGGAAATCTGTCAAAATGAAGCTGAGGCTTCCCCCTTCTTGCGTCCCATTTAAAATGCCCTAAAAATAGGAATTCTCGAGTTTTCCCGAGGCCATCCTAATAAACAAATACGCACTGGCCGCATTTCAGCAACCAGACGCGTTACATTAATAAAATTGGTATCAGAGTGGAGCTTATTGAACCAGGAACCTAAAAATATGCATAACTCAAAATCAACCAAAATGTGACTTTATACCTTATGAAGTAACTGGTCAGATATTCAAGTTAAACAATCCTGTAATCAAGAAGGAGCTTGTCATAGAGCCTAATGTGGCTAAGAGACGCCTAGTTTTACACCTAGTGGACATCAGAGTCTTAAACAAGCTCTACAAGCATTCAAGGTCATGTCCGCTGATGTTCACTGTTTACATTGTTTTCAATTAGAAACCTTTTGCATGGATAAATGTGAGGAACCACTAAGATTTTTAAGCTTCAGATATTCAGAGATAGACACTGAAGCTAAAACTACCCTATAATAAGGGATACTATTTGGCTTTAGCATGTGTTTGTTTGATACTACCACAGCAGTGATTTTCTGAAGTAGCACATGAATGAGATTAGAATAGATTCATCTTTGTCATTGTGCAAGTACATATACAAAGCCAATTATATACAAGTCTAAGCTACTCATGCATTTTATGCAGTAGAGCTTTACTACTGTATAAGCTCTAGTAGTCCTGTACAACAACAAACATGCAGTGTTCAGCACCAGATTCTGGACAGCTCCCTCAAGCACTGATTTGGGCACTGCTAGTTTTCAGGTCACAAAACATTAATGAAACATGGGTTTCTAAAGTTACTTCACACTGTACATGGCATGTAACATGTAAACTGCACTTCTCTCTTTCACAAAGTTGTTTCTGCTTTTCCAGTGAAACTTCTAAAAACCGACAAATACAATGTCTCCTTGCAAAACAGTTAATCATCAAGATTTAGTCTTCATTACATTTTGGAAGTTGCAGTGACCCCATAAGTGATGCAATGTTTTTAAAATCATATGTCCAAGGTTTTAGGTTCTGATGTCTTCTTACCATAGAAGTAATCACTAGCTTTGATCATTATTAAAGATTTTGCTTTACATTGCATCTGCAGTTCAGTCAACTCATACAACCCTCTTCCTTCGTTAGCCTGATGTGATCATTCATCAATAAGATGAATCAGTTTTTAATCAGACTAAGTCCATGTCCTTTCTGTTCTCAATAAACACAGTTTAGATAGAGCTTGAACTCCTCACGGTGGAATTTCCTTCAACATCAGGCCATGTGTATGAGAGTCGAGTGCATTTACCGTTCTTATCCATGGAATGTGGCTCGGATTGCTTCTTTCCGATGTCAGCGAACGAGCGGACGATGGGGATGCGGTTGGCCAGTTTCTTCTGGTTTTGGTGGTGGTGCTGTTTAAGAAGAGCATTGCGGATTTTCCTACGCACCTCCTCTCCGATAGTGACCGATGTCTCGTGTTGGTCGAGAACCATGTCTATCCATCGAGAATGGCCAAATGCAATCAATCACTGAGGGTTATTTTTACTCATGATATGATTTTTATTTTAAGAGGTATTGGTATTGTTGTAATGGTTTACTACACCTGCGATCTCCTCCAGTGAGCTAGCTCTCATGTCCAGCATGACAATGCCATTGAGAATGCAGCTGCGCAGCTCAAACAGGCTGTGCAAAGACAGCGTGGCTACATAGGGTTTACTCCATCTCTCCCCTCCGTCCTCCACATCCTCCTCAAATTTCAGCCATCTATATCAACAGAACGCAAAGTGTAGTGTGAGAAAGTAGAAAATAGATAGGTTGTTGCACAGCAATTAAATTTCTGTTTGCAGTGTAGATAGATGTTGAGTAAGAGACATTGAGTGAAAGAGGATAAATGTACATGCATTTATTTAGCCTCCGAAGCCATTTTAGTGGATCAAGTCTTACTTTTTATTTATCCAACAAGACTTCAAGCACAGTACAGTGATGACTTAAAACATCTAAATGGAGCAAACATTTTAAAAATGTGTGTGAATGAGGATCCTGGCCGAGGTGGCTCGGATCACAGCAGTCGTTCCTGTGGACGTTAAAGTGAAAAATCGACAGATAAATGGTCACCAACTTGTGAAAGTGACGCATATGTCACAATCATTCACCAACACCACTTTGGAGCATTCCAGGAACTCGCTTTTTAAACTGTGTTCTGTACAACTAAAAGTCCCGGTTTGACTTGAACGCCACTCATACACACACAAGTTACCTTAATACACCCTCATATTTTTATATTTATATAAAAGTTTATAATAGAAAATAGTCTGTTGTGTATAGACTATTTTCTACTCCACATACAGTAGCAGGCCATCAATATCATTACATCTGCCTTTTCATTTAGAAGCGTGATCATTATTAAAGATTTTAATTTCACTCTTGGTTTCAACGGTTTAATATTTCTCCTTATCTCCAAATCCCAGCTAGAGAAGAGGATATGAAGGGTGGCGTTACTCACTCTGCCCTGTCAATCAGTGTCGTTAGAGGGAAAAAGAAAAAAAAAAAGAAGAAAAAAAACCCCATGTACGCTTTGCTTTCTAAGCTTCAGCATCTACTGGTGGTCCAGTATGCCTCCTAGATCATTGGGGAGACTCTGTACACAAGCCTACACTAAACATTACAATAAAATGATGCAAGATGTGCAAGTCAAGAGCAAGTGAACGTATTGCCCGAGATACAAGGACCAATAGAACATCATGAGCTTTAGTTCAGAAAAGGGGTCAATGTGGTCACCCAGACAATCAGGAACTAGTACACTGCTCTGATCACTGTTCATTTTCCATAGCAAATCGAGCGATGGAACAGAGAACGCAATATGAATTCAACTTTAGGTTGCTCTAAAAAATATACATAAAAAATATATATATATATATTTTTTTTTTTAACTTTTTTTTTTTTTATGGAATCGTTCATTAAAATTCAACATTGTACCAACTTCCTAAAGTCATTAATATCAATAATTAATTTCAGTACAAAAGAAAAGCATTCCTAAACATCTGGCCTTCCTACAAGCTCCGTGATTAAAAAGAAGTTAAAAAAATCACAATCATCCAGCTAAAAATATAGGAATGACGTAAAAGAAAGGTAACAAGGAAATAAATATTTGCTAAAGAACAGATGGTGCGATATAACAGCTGATATATAAAATGTGTTCACAGCACAAACGCAGTGTGAGGGGTGACAGACCGAACAGCTAATCTGACACACTGCTATACTGAGCTATACATAACTCCAGGTCTAACTTTCACAGGAACTTTTTTCCACAGAAATGACTCAACGTGATACAATGAGACACAAGTCTCAATACGTATACAGTGTGTATGTGTGAACTTGTTATACCTTGCAGTCTCTTTCCACTCAGCGTCCTCTCCCTCTCTCAGACAAATTTCATCCAGCTCGGTGAAGAGTGCATGAGGCATGTGCTCTTCATCCTCATCTTCCATCCCCAGCAAAAACTGCACCCTTTGGGATGGGGTGTCTGCTGTGAAAAGAACGAGAGAGAGAAAGGATCGAAGAAGCAACAAAAAAAAACAAGCTTTTGTCCTTCATAGAACATGCACACGTCGACACACTTACTGTATGAAGGAGATTCCCTTCCGTCTTCCGTTCCCGAATCTCTGTCTCTTGATCTCTTCCTGTGACGGTGTCCATGGTGACGATGTCGCCTGTGTGACCTCCGACCAAGTGGGACGTGCACGCCGATGTACAGAGTGCGGTGGCCTACAAGAGAAGAACTCAGTCATCAAGAAAAGAAAGGAAAAAAAATGCATGTTTATGACAGGTTATGTTTAGTAGTGTTTTAAACAGACAGGAAGGCTCACGCACTCACACATCATCTATACCGCTTTATCCTGTAAACAGGGCTGCGGGGGGCCTGGAGCCTATCCCAGGAGACTTAGGGGATGAGGCGGGGTACACTCTGGATGGGGTGCAAATCCATCACAGGGCACACATGCAAATGCACACTTCGGGTAATTTGGGAATGTCGATTATCCTAATCTGCATGTCTTTGGGGTACCTGTAGGAAACCCCCCAAGTGCGGGAAGAACATGGAAACTCCACGCACAAAGACCCAAGGCTTGAATCAAACCCGGACCCTGGAGGTACAGGGAGACAGCGCTAAACACTAAGCCACCGGCGGCCAGCGGCAGCCCTGGAAGGGAAGGCTCTTAAAGTGAAATATTATTTTTTTTAAATTTGGATTGACTGATTAGTAGCCATGTTCATTCAACTCCAACACTAATATGTTTCAATGACAGATTAAAAGTTTCAAACACACAAAAATTATATATATATATATATATATTTTTTTTTTTTTTTTTTTTTACCTTCTAGCTCCTCTTTCTCAAAATTGGTATTGAGCATGGAGCGAGTCCCACCTCTGTCCAACACAGCCTCCTCATCATTTCTCTGCAAGCAAAAACACCAAGTGATTAATGAATTTAATTACATGTTTTTAGTATATATATACACCCACACACAACAAAATCCTGGCTCACAGCTCACATAAATACAATACGATTGTATTATTATTATTATTATCATTATTATTTACCACAAAAAAAAAATTCTAAAATGTGCATTCATTAGAACCACCACCATCACCATCACCATATAACTCTTCACTTGTCCACCACATCACAAAGCCCAGCTCACATTTCCAGACAGTAGAGATTCCTGGACTTGTTGCTTTATAACCTGATCTGCTATTGTAGCAGAGGAATCCTCTGTGCCAGACGTAGTCTCATCTATTATATTGAGGAACAACAACAGCCTGTATTTGCTGCCTCTTCTTACAACCATCTTCAGTTACAAACCTGTCTCCCCTCTAACTCATTGATCACACTGAGAAAACACAAATCAGGACACAAAAAAGCACCATCTGCCCCTTTTTTCCCTATATAGCTGAGTTTACAAAGATGCACTTAGGTTAGTGTCACTCTGATTGACAGTGGAGAGACAGTAACGGCAATCCTCCTACACTTCCAGAAAGCATGGTCATCACACCTTCGCCATTTCCTTCATTAGGAAATTTTATTTCCTAGAATGCCGTGCAGCCTACAAACACATCGACTACGATTCCCTGTAAACTATTTGTTCTCCGGTTAAAGTGTCCTGATTACTAAACTGCAACACCTGTCTTTCATTATACAACACCGATTTAAAGGGACTCTGATACTCAGCCCCCCCCTGTTATTTTGATTCTGGTTTTTACTTATGATATTCTTATGCCTTCTTTAACATTTTAACATGTTTTTAACCGTAATTCCTCCTTACTTTCTGGACTTTCAATAAACTGAAGCTGATCTGCACTTGCATTCATTTAAGTATCTAACAAACAAACCTTATCCATGGTCGAACTTGCTCCCTTGAAGCTGCAACTATTAGAGAATCACTACTTTTATGCCAACTGGGAGCCATATGTTTTTAACACAATATTAAAATAATTTAAAAAAAAACAGCACCCTTATTAGGTATTAGGTATTGACCTTTAACAACATGTTTAGGATCTTAGATCATTTTAGCCCAGTTATAGACCACTTTTTTTTAAACAGGGACTAAATCTAGACACAGAGATGGCCAAGATGCATTCATGAACATGACTTAACCTTGTGGCAGAGGCAACCATTTTCCTAAATTTACGTCTCTTCAAACATCATTCTATGCTTTGAGACAATGACCATTGTTAAAAGTGCTATATAAACTAAATTGAATTGAAATTGAATCATCTATTAAGTTCAAAACAGATCCAGGGCATCAGTGATAGACAATTATACAGTATTGTAAAGTGTGTGTTTGGCGCTTTCCTAGAATTGCACGGAGGAGAGGCTGTACACACATTTCTTCATTCTGGCAACCTGATCCAGACATTTAAAACTTTTTATTATGCCTTTTATTGTGCTTAATGGTACCGTGAACTGCTTATGCTTTTATTCTTTTATCTAACGGTATATCCATTACCTGACTCGTGCAGGTCACTGACCATCTGTCTCATTTCAAATTCATATCTGGTTAAACCTTAAAATAGATTCTGGTAGGTGACCTTTTAAGGTTATTTTAAAAAATATTCTTTGAGGAGAAATACTGAACATGATTTATGTGGTTTTTACTATTAAAAAAGTCATCAACTTATTTTTTTGTGCATAACATTTTTGTAATTTATACGAATAATTTGGCACATTTTCGTAAACAGTTTCATTACTTACCTAATTGCCTGTTTATTAAAATATATAAAATAAAATAAAAAAGAAACCTGTCTGACATGAGGAAAAAGGAAAATATAATACAGATATTAATTATATATCCAAACAGAACAAAAAGGCATTATTATTTGCTTGTCAATATAGCATATCACTTGTCAGAAAGCTACATTAATATACTCCTATTCCGTTTTTTGTACAATTACAATAGTTAATACAATTTGTTTTTTTTATTAAAGCATAATTGATCTAATAATTCTGATGAGTTGATTGTCACAGCCTGAGGAAGCATCTGCAGTGTACAGAGTGCAGCAGCAGAGGGATCAGCTCTCCCCTTCGACGAGAGAAAACGTCCCAAAATAAGCCTTGATGAGTTTGACATTACTGGACAGTCACCATGGCAACAAGTACAGTACATTGCCAGTCATCTCCAGAGCACAATTTTAGTCACCTCTGCAGCTAACATCTGTATGCACTTATCACAAGGATTTGTACATCTAAATAAGGAAAATGCGAACTTTTCTTTAATAGGAAAATAATCCATAACACAATGTGGAGTAATCTCTTCACTTCCAGTCTAAAATGAATTATATTACTATTACTATAACTACAAGCCCTCTTATATTACAACACTTCACCAATGATTAAAATGTGTATTAATGAACAAAATGTTATTGCTTTGGATGGGTTACACTCTACTTATATTTCATTTTGTAGAACATCTATTAATTACCATTTACATTTACACCATTTTCCCAGACGGCCTTATCCAGAGCGACTTGTATTTTATCTCATTATACGTCTGAGCAGTTGAGGGTTATGGACCTTGATCAAGGGCCCAACAGCTGATCAGTAGCATTTCGATTGGCATCTGATCAGTAGTCCAACACCTTAACCAATAAGTTACCCCTTCCTTGAAGTATGAGACCTTTCTCTGACCAGCCTCTCACTTTTAACATTAATACAACAAAAATATACATCTTGTCATGTTACATTCATTTATCTTCTATACCACTTATCCTGTACAGGGTCGCAGGGGGGCATTTAGTTCATCCCAGGAGACTTTGGGCAATATACA
Organism: Clariallabes teugelsi; assembly: GCA_030014215.1. Taxonomy (NCBI): domain Eukaryota; kingdom Metazoa; phylum Chordata; class Actinopteri; order Siluriformes; family Clariidae; genus Clariallabes; species Clariallabes teugelsi. Next base: position 5,344,810 of record JAQMYG010000007.1, read on the forward strand.
AGGTGCCCATCCATCACAGGAACACACACTGTGCAATTTAGGAATGCCAATTAACCTAAGCTCTATTTATCTGGACAGTGAGAGGAACCCAGAGTACCCGGAGGAAACCCACCAAGCACAGGGAGAACACGCACATAGACCTGATCCTACGTGAAGGATCCACCATACTAACCATAATCCTACCAATTAGATTAAGTTATTCAGTAAACGTGTACCTTAAAACACTGTGAAAAGATTTTTTTATTTTTTTTTTACATATCCCTATTAGGAAGATGGGGTCCAAGTCTGGCCTAGCCTCAGTCAGGATACAGCATCCCTGGAGAAGATAAGGTTAAGGGCTAGGGCTCATCGGTGGTAACTGGGCAGTGCTGGGGCTTGAACCTCCGACCTTCTGACCAGTATACCAGAGCCTTGGTTGTTTGAGTTATCAGTGCATTCTTCTTTGTCTTTTGTCTGTTCCCTTTCAGGGGTCGCCACAGAGAATCATCTGCCTCCATCTAACTCTATCCTCTGCATTATCTTCCCTCACACCAACTAACTTCATCTCCTCTTTGGTCTTCCTTTAGACCTCCTGCCTGGCAGTTCCAACCTCAGCATCCTTCTACCAATATGTTTACAATCTCTCCTCTGAAAATGTCCAAACCACCTCAATCTGTCCTCTCTGACTTTATCTCCAAAACATCTAACATGGTTTGTCCCTCTAATGAACTCATCCTATCCTATCCTATCTCACTCCCAAAGAAAACATCTTCATCTCTGCTACCTCCAACTCTGCCTCCTGTCTTTTCTTCAGTGCCACTGTCTCTAAGGCATGGAGCATTGCTGGTCTCACCACTGTCTTGAACACCTTTCCTTTCATTCTCGCTGATACTCTTTTGTCACATAACACACCTGACACTTTTCTCCACCAGTTCCAAACCTACCAGTTTTCACCTCCTTTCCACACTCTCCGTTGCTCTGGACCGATGACCCTAAGTACTTAAAGTCCTGCACCTTCTTTACCTCTGCTCCCTGTAGCCTTACCGTTCTACTTAGGCTTTTCGTCCACCTGTTCCCTGTTCTCGCTACAAAGCACAATGTCATCTGCAAACATCATTGTCCATGGAAACTCCTGTCTAACCTCATCTGTCATCCTGTCCATCACCATAGCAAACAAGAAGGGGCTCAGAGCCGATCCTTGATGCAGACCCACCTCCACCAGTGTATTAATATACTGTAGTTAATACTATTGAGGGGAAAAAGCAGAACACACACAGTAAAGTGAGAGCAGCTGTGATATAAAATAAATCAACATCTGACATATCAGATTTAAGAATTCTACAATGCTGCGATACAAATATCATTTAATATACTGATTGGCCAAAAAGGCCACCGTTTTATAAGGGTCAAACTACAATCCTGCATCAAGCAAAGAAAACAACTAAGGAGATTTGAATAAACTGGAATTGGGAGAAAAACTGTCCAATGCATTATTAAAAAGGATAGATACCCTACAACTTGTCAAAATGTGGTCAGAAAAAAAAATCATAAATGGGGATCACTTAAACAATTAATGAAGTTGCACTTTCAAAATGAAAGTAAGAGCATTTTCACATCTCTAATATGATGAGGATGGAATTGGAACGAAACAGCTGTGTGTCTGTAAGAAAACCACTCATTACAAACCAGGAAAAGAGCTTCAGTTTTCTAGGGAGCATAAAGATTAGACTTTGGAGCAATGGAAAAAGATCATGTAATCTGATGAATCCAGGCTGACTCTATTCCAGAGCGATGGGCGCGACAGGGCAAGAATTAATTGCATGCTATAATTCTATAGTTCTGTTTCCAAGTTATTTAAAGAATAATGCTCAATCGTCCTTTCTTAGTAAACATCAGTGCTCCGCCCTGCCTTTCTTTGTTTCCTTCATTCATTTGCAAGCTATAATCTGAATCTCTTAATCCAGAATGCAGACAAGGATTAACTCCCAGTGACATATTCCCATTGAAGATTTTCCACCCAACTTTGTGATAACAGATTGGATTTAAATGACCAAAAACAAGGTGGAAATGAAATCAAATGAATGTTTTTTTGTTTGTTTGTTTGTTTTTTACCAGGGCCGTGAAAGTGATGAAAGAGATGAAGGCGTGTTTGAAGTGAGGATGAACACACTGGATCAGAATGCAGAATATTAACTCACAACCACTTAAACTCGCAAACAGATTTTTCTACACGAAGGCTGACAGAACAGACAGAACACAAACCGTGTTCTTTCACACTGCATTTGTTTGTTTGCGCCTCAAGCAGCGCCGCAGAAGGTCAACGATCGACCATAAATATCTGCTGGATTTTTTTTTTCTTTCATAAAAAAAAAAATCCTTCCTGAAGTCCATCTATGGTCCAATTTGCAAAGGGTCCAAAAATAGACCGTGCTTGTTAGGCCTGTCGAGATGCAATACAGTTAACTGCAAAACACTTAATTAAATCAAGGAGCATATTGTGTTCATGGCGTGATACACATGTGTGTGTGTTCTGTCTCTGTGCCGGCGAAGGTGGCTGGTGCTTGAGCTTGTCTGAGACACTGCCATGAATGAGAACCTGGTATCTCCATGGAAACGTACACCCCCCCGCCCCCCTCCCCAAAACCCCTGGGAAACTGTTTCCAGTCTGTGAGTGACATCATCAGCCTGAGACCACCGCTCCGATTCTGTCGAGCTCACAGAGGAGATTTGAAGGACATGCTCGGTGCTGCATGATGTTTAACACATGAATAACATAGAAAGAAACCTCTTCTTCACCGAGGTTCAACACATGCGGACGTGAACATACTCGTGCTTAATAAAAGCTTATGACACACCCTGTGGGTTTGATTATTTATTTATTAAGCTCACTTTGTGCTGAAGTGTAATATTAATCCTGAAAGCCCCCTTGCCACCTATATCTCTGCCCATGTAACCATAATTTCTCCTCTCTGTCCATTTCTTCTACCACTCATGTTTCTCATCACCCCATCCCCCAATTCATTTCTCAGTCCTCTTGTCCTTTCCTGCCCGCACCCACTTGTCCTTCCCAGCGTGCATGACATGTGTGACACGTGACCAGGACCCCACAGCATTGAATTATGATAAAAGAAGTTTTCCCAAGGCTCTGAGACTCATCAGTGTGCTGGGACACACTCTCTCTCTGGCACACACATGGCTGTAAACATTTGCTACCCTTGAAGGTTGTACATTCAGGGTCGTTGCTGAATATATCAGGATGGATCAGCTGCAGGGTTATCAGATATTAGACTTGTGCAAAAACATTTTTTTTTAAATGCAGAGAGCACAAGAACTAGAGTATTTTATTCTTACTATCTAAATCTTACTGTCTAGTCTAGATGGGTTGTTCTGAAGACGCAGGACGTTCAGGAGATGCAGTAGAACTACACGTTCTGATGCCGTTGTAGCATTAAATATGCATGCACACCACCATCAAATACCCTTACCTGGTCCTGATGCTATTTTTACACACAGACTGATAAAGCCCTGCATTAAAGAGCTCTTCCTCCAGGTCTCTCATGCATGAAGAGATTAACCTAATCCTTTACCTGCCACTGTTTAGCCAGTATTCCTGCCCCGGGTCTGGGTGCATGGAGTTTACATGTTCTCCCCGTGCTTGGTAGGTTTCCTCCAGAGTCCAAAGACATGCCGATTAGGCTAATTAGTGTCACCCAAATTGTGTGAATGAGCGTATGTGGGTGTGCCCTGTGATCAATCCAGGGTGTACCCTGCCTCCATGCCCTAAGTCTCCTGGGTTAGGCTCCAAACCTGCGCGAACCTTAACACAGGATACAGTGGAATAGAGATCAGTGGACGAGACGATGCACATAAGTTACTTCTTGTAAGTTTCTTGTAAGTGTCAAAAAATAGATATAAATAGAATAAAAATATATAGAAAAACTAAAAAACTACTGACTGTACAGAAAGGTGCAGAATTGTCTCTTTTGTGTATTGTACATGTATGTTATTGGATATATATTGCACATGATGCACATGATGTTTATGTTTAGATAATCCTCTGCTTCCTAAAATCTACCACCAGCTCTTTAGTTTTTGAAACATTGAGCTGCAGGTGATTTAGTCCACACGACTCCACAAAACTGTCGACCACACTCCTGTACTCAGTCTCTTGGATACAGCCCACTACAGCAGAATCATCTGAGAACTGCAGATGGCAAAACTGTGAGCGGTGTCTGAAGTCTGAGGTGTAGAGTGTAAACAGAAAGGGAGATAGTACTGTCCCTTGAGGGGCCCCTGTGCTGCTCAGTCAATTTATCAATAAAACGTCAAAAAAAACTTTTTTTTTAATCAATAAAGAAAAGTGAATTAAAACAGCAGTACAGGTACATGTACAGCGTTTTAGCAAATCTAATACAGCAAGTTCCAAACTTGTTCTTGCAGTCTGTATGTAATTATTCAATGGTAATTTTGTCACAGCACGATCAGGAAAACCACATCTTCACAAGGAGTCAAATGAATGAAATGTGTCTTTATTTACAGTAGCTAAATAACTTCAGCTTTGTCTTTTAATTATCCCTATCATAAGCTTTTAATGTGTGTAGGCGTCTTGCGTTGCAGTTAAATGAACATAGGTCAGCACTCATTACCGAGGCTTAGTGTGAACAGCAATCAGCAAAACACTGCTGATCAGCAAGTCTCAGAGAGTTACAAAACACAACACATCATTACTGAACACTTCAATTAGGCTCTCAGTCTAATTGAGAAACTCAGAGAAACTTGTGTATACTGTACGTGCAAATAAGCCTATTCTTCCATTAGTAGCACATATTGTGTAGGGATGTTTCTACATACAACTACATAACGTTGGATTTAATGCTAGAAATAATTGTATACATTATTTAATGCAAGTAGTACTGTATACTGGAATTATCTATTGCTGAATAAAACTTTTTGAGTTCTGCATTTTGGTGCACATTCATTCAGACTGAGGGGCAAAATACGATGGGCGTTCAAGTCAACCCGAGACTTTTGATTGTGCAGACTAACAGAACACAGAAACTCCCTTTATTTCTCTGTATAATCCTCTGCTCCATTCATGCACTTATCCCAGCATTTCAATAGTGCTCGGATACGATCCTGGTAAGTTTTCTCAGTACTCCGGAGCCATGATCGGACTGCCTGCTTCACTTCTGAAACACCGGCCTCCCTGGAACTCCTTAAATGGTCCAAACATGTGGAAATGGCTTGGAGCGACTGTACAGAGGATGCAGCAATATCTCCCAGTTTACTCCCAGCACCATTCAAATGTTTTACTGAGACTGAGAGTCTCAACAGCATACTGAAGCTGTGCTTTAAGCCTTTTGTAAATGTCAACGGGATTTACACATTCATTCATGAGAAATTTCATCACAAGTACCAGTTAGACTTGAATGGCTTTTTTTTTTTTTAAATATCACAATACTTGAATAAACGAATATAAATAAAATTCATTAACAAATAAAATATCATCAAAACTGTAGTTTTGCATAAAAAAAAGAAAAAAAAAATGTTTTGTCAACAAGTAAATTTTCTTAAGCTTAGAAAAAAGGATCTTCAAGTTTAAACCTTTAATGCAAAGTTTTAACATCATCAATGAATTTGTCAGGTCATTTTGAATCATGTTAAAAAACATACCCTACCATCCCAGTGTCAGTAACATGGCATAATATCATCATATAAGTCATATTCCATCACATTCATTCATTCATTCCAGGAACCTCTGTAGTCCTACAGTGACCATTGTATTTATTCCCATTTTTGTATGACTTCCAGTCAACACATATTCACACACTACAGGCTAATTTGGGACTGCCAATTAGCCTAACATGCTAATGGACTGTGGGAGGAAACCCTTGCCCACCAAGCAAGGGGAGAACATACAAACTCCATGCTCACAGGCCCAACGTGGGAATCAAACCCAGGACCTGAAGGGGCACGGCCACAGGACTAACCACTAAGCCACCATGCTAAATATGATAAACCCTTGAAGGTTGTACATTTCATTAAAAAAAAAAATGAATGGGGGGGTTTTGAATGCCAATGCCTGAATTAGTAATATTACTTATGATGATAAGTAATATTACTAATTCAGGCATTGGCATTCAAAACACGGTTGTTGCATGTTACATTTCATCCATATTGGACAGGCTGATTCTGAACTGAGAAAAGTAGAGTTTTTTTGGGGTAAAATATACAATAACTAAGGGGATAAGAAACACAAAGTAAAGTGTGTATGATATAAACATTTTCGGTTCTGTAACAATGCCTTGTCTCTTTTTACCTCTTACTGTCATACACGTGCACCATCGCTCCCTACTAATCTTCTCCTCTCTGGGAAGAGGAACATGGATTGTTCTGAGGTTTTCTAGGACACGCACGCCTCATGACCTAGTTCCGTGCGCCGCAGTATTCATGCAAATCTATCTTGCGGCCGATTGATATGTACAAGAAAGCTCATTTCCATACATGACTGACAGCATCATGATGAGGCCAAATTACAAGACCAGAATCCAGAAGAACCCAGCAGGGAGCTCTAATTAACCAATGACAGAATGCAACACGGTCCATATTCTATTGTTTTTTTTTTACCCCTACATAGGCTTCATCTGTTCCATGTGTGTGTGTGTGAGTGTGTGTGAATGTGTGAGAGTGTTGTGCTTCTGGACTGTGTGATTATTCAGGAGCTTCAGCCAAGAGAAGCAAAAGGAAGAGATTATCAGGAATGGAGGGGGTGGGATCCAAGCCATGTGATTGGACGAAAGCCTTGGGTCTGATCCCTACAGATGGCCATAGTTGCCATGGCGACGACGAGCTCAGCATCAGTATCCTTTCACCGAGCCGAGAGTGGAGCGTTCTGACACACGCACGCATGACGTGGCGATGTGTCTCGCTTACACACGCAGACCGTGCTATATCAGCACAATTACACTTAAGCACTTAATCGGACGTGAATGGCTTTGTCATGCAAATGTCTGAGCAGCAGCTTCTACGCTCATGTGTCTAACGCAACACCAGTGCAGTGACCTTGTAACAACCAGTGACTAAAAGATTATCATATCAAGTCTCGGTCTCGGCGCTTTCCTCCACGCACATGTGCATCCTCCCTGTTCATCCGCTGAAGTGGAGTCAGCGTGAAGCAAGCCGACGTTCCCGTTCTGTAAAAGCTCAGACCGAGCACTCAATCTGTCAGTCATGCGAGAGCAAAGTGACGAAAAGGACAGAAGGAAGGGGGAGAAGAAAAAAAAAGAAGAGAGTGCCATCAGAGGGAGGAGAAAATGAGAAGCAGGAACAAACAGTAGCACAGTGAGGGAGGGAAGAGGAGACGGAATAAAGCTTTGTTCCTGGATAAGCTGTTGCAAAGAGCACATTTGTTCAACCGGTCTTAACGCCCAGAACGTATCAAGTGAGCATCCTGTGATATAATTATAACACAACAATACACTCCAAAAGCATCAAATTACTATACAGTTCAAAAGAAACCAGATCAAGGGCACAGCAGCTGCATCAACTGGGTCAGAGTTTTCGCTCTGGCTCTGAGAAACTCAGAGGTTTCAGTCCTACCTGGCAGTTAAAGCTGCTGCGCTCAGAGGCTCGCTGCTGCATGCTGTGTGCCCGCTGGTGCCGGTTTCAGAGGCTGGTGAGCTCCAGTCAGAGCTGGTGCTTTGGCACTCCTCACCAAGCTCGAGCCTCACGCCAAGACAAGCCTTTCAGCGTGGCAAACCCGTCCGACTGTGATCTCCAGCTTGTGTGTGTGTGTGTTGTTTCTCTTTTTTTTTTTTTTCCCCTGAGAGTCCTCCATCCACCAATCAGGAGGGAGGTTAGAGCATCGACATCACTGACTGCAGGCTAAGCTCATGTGGTTTGTGGGTGTCTGTGTGTATGTCTGATGAGTGCTCCGTGTGTGTGTGTGAGCGGTACGTGCTGTACCGAGCTCCCTCCTCTCTGTCTTTTCACTCGCACCTTCTAGATGTCTCAGCATCCTCTGTAAGGAGGACAAGTGATGCACTCTGGGAAATGTAGTGCTTTTGCCTAACTAGCACATGCTTTTTTTTTTTTTTTTTCGTTTCAGTTCATTATGTCTTGTTGTAATATTTCAACAGTGAGTTTTTTGGGGGTGACAAACAAAGAAAAGAGCAAATCCTAAACACAGATCTCAGATCAGCATGAGTACGAGAGCATTTCAACTCCCCCTGTGTGTCCGTCTGTTCGGCATGGCCTTTGTCCAGCTCTTCCATTGACCGAAATCACAACCTCTCCACAACCCTGCGCCCACTTCCTCTCTCTCGCTCACAGATTTTTTTTTAAACATGTGCAAATAAAACCCTAAATGGAAACAACAGAGCTGATACATTTGCTTTTTTTTTTTTTTTATACATAATGTCATTGTACGAATCCAGTCCCTGTTTAACTTGGCGTTTTTAACTTGGGTGTAATCCAAAAAGGGCAGTCTTCGTCCTTTAAAAGCTTAATGGATAATACTTCACACAGCTCATTTCCTTTCATTTGTTTAAATTCCCATTAGACCGACATTATGATTTCTCGCTCACTCATTCACTCTCTCTCGCTCGCTCGCTTCGTTTCATCCTGTTCTTGGAACCCTTTAGACAAAAGAGTGAAAATTATGACAGGACTCATCTTTACACTATCTGTCTCCATGGTGTCCGTGCAAACTTCTTTGACCTCTTTACAATGACATTTTCGATTCGAGCGAGGCCCGGCCCCCGGAGCACGGGTGCGATACAGTGAAGGAAATCAATAGACAGCCTATTTTCTCATGCACACTGAGGCATGCAGGGACACAGATACGGTCGGTGTGAACACTCACCCCCTCGCTGCTCACAGGGCTCTGAACCTGCAGAACAACACGGAGAAGAAAAAAAACAGAGGATTTGACAATGAGAATGATATATTTTCAGAAATATTTATGGTCTGATGAAAAAATATTGAAGAAGTTTAATAACCGGTAGAGGGTTCGCTGAGAGGCAGAATTGATTATCGTAGGATTAGGAACACTCTGAACCATGTCAGGGTCAAAGCGTCTTGTCAAATTCAGAAATTACAGATTGATTACCCTGTATGACCCACATACATATATTGTACACACACACACCTCACATCAGCACTCCACCAAGGATAAATTTCACAGATGAAAAGAAGAACACACTGGTATTTAGGACACAGCAGGTTCAAGTGAAACTGCCTAAGCTTCCTTCTTAACATACACACCGTTTATCAATTGGAGCAAATATGGACATGGAATGAAATGCATGTGATTAAATCTTTCATTAGACCTCTGTATTGTTACAGATGCTGATTTTCATCTCTTTCGAACTTCAGCCCTGAAAAGGCTAGTATTGCCGGTTTGGTCTTCAATGATACATAAGTCTGAAACATTTTTAAACACAACATTTTTACGACTGTGGTTCAATATTCATACACTACGGTTTGGAATGCCCCAATTAGCCTAATTTGCATGTCTTCACACTGACAAAAGTGGTTTCGAAGCAAAATAGCAAATAGGACTCGATTCTCGAGATGAGTGTAGTCCTTTGTTTTCCTTAAAATATACTGCATTAAGTAGGAAGAAGGCATTTAAAGAAAAAACTATTTCAGACACGTGACCTTGCTCTGACCTTGACCCAGTTTTCAAATTCGTTTCAAAATCTGCTGGTTATAATGATAACATTTAAGCTTTCCCTTTGAGACACTCTGACAATGAGAATCTCAGACGGACGGATTCATGGACGAAGCCGAAAGCACACAATGACTCCATTAGTCAGAAACCGAGGCATAAAAACGTCCTGTTTAGTTTAACTGTAAATTGTCGACTTTAACTGTAAATTGTGTGTGAATGATTAAACCATTTGACAGCAAAATGAGAAGTTCATTTTTGTGGTTTTGAAAAAACTAATTTTTTCAAATGCAAACTAATACAGATCCTTTGTGCCTGTTTTGTTTTTTTGTTTTTTTGACACAATGGTGTTAAAAAGCACAAATGTCAAAATATTAGGTCAATATTATTTTGGCTATATAAGTGTAAAATGTGTATGATTTTGCAAAACACTATAAATCCACCTCCACATAATGGGCACAATAAATCAAGCTGCAGTTTTTGTGGTCATGTAAGTACGGAATTTAGTATCGATAATATGTTAGTTGAGTTTTAATTTTTTTTTTTAATTACAAACTCATGCTTTGATCGGGATTTTGTATTGAGTCAAACTGAAAGTCGTAGCGGCAAATAAGATGAAGGAAAAAGATGTTAAGGTTTGTTGATCATAAGAAACTTTATAAACAATAAAGATACTTCAGTCTACAGCATCACCAGCCTCCTCCTCTACCAGTTTTAGGTTCACTTCCGTACATGGCGACTGCACCTTATTATAGTACGAGTATGCACCATTTGTTCACCAATCGACCGCATCACTTTCCAGGCTGAAAACATAAAAAAAAGAGAGGTATTTTTGGCCCTGACACTAGTTCATTTCAAATCCACCAACATACCACACAGACACTCGTCCGTCCCTAAAGCGGACACAATACATAAGAAGATCAATATAATATATGTCTTCCGTAAAGAGTGTTCAGAGCTCTATATTGGGGAGACAAAACAACCTCTACCTAGGATAATGTACCAGCACAGAAAGAGCTCCATTTCAGGACCAGAATCAGATCAGCAGAGCAACTTCACCTGAAGGACAACGGACACACACTTGAGGATTTGATCGAACATCTACCTCTATGTCATCTAAGTGGAAAATTCGTCTCTCAGAGGTGGAGGTCATAGGCACAACCTGTCTCCTATTTTTCATGCTTCCCTTTCATCCATCCCGAGGAAGATCAAGACCTCTTCACAGGTCAACCAGGAAAGCCAGGACTCCCCCTACACTCTGTGGTCTTTACATCTTAACGACTCTAACTAATATCTCTCTATTACTGGTCATCTGGTCAACAACTCTCTCCCGCCCCTGCCACCTACTCTCATCTTCTGCATTGTTCCAATAATGAGCCTTTTCAGGCAGAGGAGGATCCTTGACCCTGGAAGATGCAAATATGTGGAATCTGCCCAATTTCCCTTAGACTGAAAAAGCTACTTGAAACATTTCGACTAGGAAGAAAGAAGTTTAATTGTCTTAAACACTTGGTGAAGTTGCATTGTAAAAATCACAGCTTTGTTTAATACTGAAAGTAAGACCTATTCTACACACACACACACACACACACACTAATGAAAACTAAACATCTCCATGGCCATAAGACAACCACTTGTTAGTAAGACTCTTCAGAAAGAAAGACTTTAGTTTGCTAGGGAGTATAAAGTTTAGAGCAATGGAAAAAGGTCATGTGGTCTGATGAGTTCGAATTGAACCTGTTCCAGAGGGAAGGAGGCAGCAGGGTTATGATCTGGGGTCGCTTTAGTTGATCAGGTCTAGGCTCAGCAACGTTATGCGGCAATAAAATTAAGTTAGCTGACGACCTGAATGTATTGAATGATCAGGTTATTATCTTTATGGAGTTTTTCTTCCTTGATGTCGATTCGACTCGTTCATCTGAGTCATGTTAAAGATTTGTTCAAAAAGAACGAATCGTTCATGAACGACCCATCACTATCACAGACACCAATGATTCGCTGTAGAGCCAGGACCTCACATCCCTCCCCTCTGAGGGAGCTCAGCCAATCAGCCCTCTTTAGGCGATCTCCGGATGATAATGCGAGCACTTTACCTCTGCACCACTCAGTTTCCATTTTTAAATGATATGAAATTACTTGCATGCCAATGAGATGAAAAATAAAAATACAGATATGTACCGTAATGTGCAATATATTCCTCTTTTTGTTAAAGTGGATCATACAAAATTGGTATAAAGAAATTATACTGATATATTGTTCAGGAACTGATACTGAAGACAAGGTGTTGGTACTAGTACCAAAATTGACATTCTTGAACAATACTCATCTTTACATCAGGGTAACATTAGATGAGATGACAAGTTCCTGGGAGGGAGGTTTATGGAGTTTATTATTATTAAGTACAATTTCCAGAAACAGTATGTGCTTCTAAGATTCCTGATTAAATAGAAGTAGAAATACATATATTGTTCCCATGACACAATGCGAGTCCAGCATCATCTACTTCTTACACTGAATGAATTCAAGTTTCTTAAATTTGAACAAAGAGACCTTCTTTCTTCTTTTTCTTCTCCAAGTTGTTTCATTAAAAGTCTGGAAGTCTGGTGACCAGGGTCACCTTCCTGTTCCCAGGGACACACTCAGACAAGGACCATATTTAACACGTAAAGCATTGTTAAACATGCTCCACCTAGAGATAGAGCCAACCTACCCTTACTGCAAATTATTAAGGAACTGTAAAGCCTCCTGTAGTTTGTCAGCTTTGTCTGCAGTTTAATTCCTCAGCTTAGCAGTTCCCCCCTAACAGCCAAGCGTAAAAGCAAACTGACAGTAGAAGTGAAACCATTTTGCAATGGCTGCCTTTCAAGCTTTGCAGGATTGCACTATTAGTGTTCTGGGTGAAATTAGATGCTTCAAAGCGGCAAAAAAAATGTTCAGGGATTGACAATTTTACAGCGGCATAGAAATTCAGAGAAATTACACCCATTCCACTTCTTTTCAAAGATCTACATCTTTCTGAGAGGAACCGCACCACCATTGTCATCATTATGATAAAAAAGAAAATTAAAAGATTTGGTCTGCAGCCAAACTTCCCACAGTTAACATTGGTTCGGACATAAAGGGCTTTCTCTTAATAGATTACGCTTAGATAGAAATCTTTAATCCGGTGTAGTGCCAGTGATACAGTATTTGCTATCAAAAGCTCTACAAAAAAACTCGGATTCCACCATGAGATCTCAATGAAACCCACAGTTATAAACAGATGATATGGATATTAATAATTCATCGTTAATTGATTAACTGCCATTAAGAATTTAAAAGAATAAAAATGTACTCAGCAATTGTTTTGCACAATAATGCGCCAGAGCTCACATCAACTTGTGCACCACAAGACAGCAAACTTTTCAATCATTTTTTTGAAAGGAAGAATGAAGAAATTACCTTGTCAAAGTGTGCAGTTGAGGGGCAGGGTTGCCAGATTGGGCGGTTTTCTGGCTACTTTTTAATCATCTTTGGCTCAAAAAATGTGTCTTGGGCGGGTAATAAATATTAGGATAATTTTAGTCAAACATTTAATGTACATTTTTAACTGCAATAATGTATGAGTTCTAGTACTTATGCTATTTTAACTTTTTTTTTTTAATCAGAGTGTGTGGGTTTCCAACACTGCCTGAAAAATTTCATTTGTGTGTGAGATTTTGCTCATGAATGATGCCAAAATATAACTCCATACAGCAGCAGTGAAACTGCATTTCTCAGAATCAGAACCTCACATCCCTTTACAATTAATCTATGTTACAGATGCATGCTGTATCATACCGAACTTTTAGGAGAGATTCAGTATAGATCACTGATCGGCTACAGTTTATTACAACATTTATATACTGTATATAAATATTTTCATGTTTTGTTTTGTTTTTTGCTTTATTATTATGTTGATTTAAAGTGGTTCAGCTTCATCAACCTGTCAAACATAACCACTATTTTGGGATTGTGCCTCTGGAAGAAATGTCTCAAAATTATTGATTGTTAATGTTTTCAACTATCAGTTAAGAAAAATTTGCAAAATTTACAACTTTGCAAATGCGAAACTCTGTTGTTTCCCCTTTTTGCATAGTGTGTACTAGTGCTGCACGATTAATAATATCGCAATCGCAATCGCGATGTCAGCCTATGCGATTACATTACAGCAAATGTTGCG
>JAQMYG010000007.1:5358759-5372509 GCA_030014215.1 Clariallabes teugelsi
GTATCGCAATCGCAAATCGCAATTTTGACCTTAATAATCGCAATGTGACATTTTTCCCAAATCGTGCAGCCCTAGTGTGTACTTTCATCAAACAATCCTCTTGGACCCTCCTTGGTCTATTTACTGTTCATTTCTCCTCCAGTGTCATTTTCTAATAGAACAAACAATCCCCCTGCATTAATTTGCACCCATGAGTGCTTTTCACATCTGTCTCTTCAGTCACTGATGATGAATTGATCTGAATGTATTAGAGATGATGGATGACAGCTATCAGTCTTAATCAACATGAAATCACCTGACTGATCCTGATAACTTGCATGAATCTACCCTTGGTACCTCTAGATTACATTTGCATTCGAGCTTTTGGCAAATGGTCTTATCCAGAGCGACTTACATTTTTATATCATTTTTTTGTACATCTTAGAAATCGAGGGTTAAGGGCCTTGCTCAAGGGCCCAACAGGGGCAACTTGGTGATGCTGGGGTTTGAACCTGGGACCTTCCGGTCAGTTGTCCAATTCCTCCCTGATTAGAAAGTATCAGCCCAGCTTGGCTTCTTCTTAAAATTTTCTGAGTTTTTTTCATAGTCTGAAGCTGCAGTTCCACAAAAATCTAAAATAATCTGCATTAAGAAAATGTTAAGCAACAATAATGATGATGGTGATGCCAAAGTGAAAACTTTTTGATACCTTAGTGAGATATTTTTTCATTCTGAAAGATAAGAGCTTAAGCCCTGGTAACCAATTTACCCCTGTTGTCCTTAATCCAGGCTGATTTCTTTAAACGTACTTTCAAAATCCTCTGAACTTGCCCTCTTGTATTGAAAACCTCTGCTTTTTTTTTTTTAAACAATTCTGTGTAACTGCTTTGGAATTTATATTAGACTGTTTAATTACAAATATAAACAATAGCACATGGAAACTGCACAACTCAACCAGACTTACTGTGTTCAAATAAAAAAAGGATGTGTTTTTTAAAATAATGGAAGCAGACAAACTGACTAGGTGAACGTTAATTAATCATTAATTTCATATTGCTAGCCAACTGGCGGCCACTGGTGACTCACTATAGACCTCAAAAGCTGCTTTTACACCGAGAACGCTTGTTGCCAAGACATCATTTTCGTTATCTAAAACAAGAAAATGTGCTGCATTGTTGATTTAAGCTAAAAGCTTTTGGTAGTTTCATTCAACACACTCCTTGATTGCATGCGTATATCAACTAATTAGAAACTGAATGTTTCTGTTGCCATGTGCCATGAATATGATTAAAGTGCTTCGTGGACTTAGCGCACATGTACACTGTCTCTTCTTCACAGCTGTTTAGTCCCAATCCTGTGAATTCATGTTACATTGTGCTCTGGTTTCAACTGTTAAATTTTATACAATGCAACTTCACCAAACGTTTAAATGATCTCTGATCACAATTTTTTTTCCTCCGAAGTTGGAAGTTCAGCACTATCCTTCCAGGTATTTGATAATGTGTTTTCCAGTTCTTAACCCAAATCATATCATTTCAACAATCTCCTTAGTTGTTTTCTTTGTATGATTCTGGCCAATAATTTAAAATTTCTAAAACATCATCTCCATCACCCCAGGATGCATCTTCCGACATGGTTGTTTTAAAGAAATGAGAAGCTAATTATTCTATCATCTGGGGTTAAAAGAATATTTGTCAGCTGAAACATGTTAATCATGGCAGTAATCCACTATCTTTTAAAAATGGTCATTTTTTGTTTACTTAAAACCATACAGCTACTTTTTTCTTTTTTGGCCACATAGTGTATTTGGAGTGGTCTTGTAGAGACAGAAGGCAAAAGCATTAAAGTTGACGACAGTTATGACTGCACCAGGGGCCCTGAGCGAGGCAGTGCACCTGTTCCTGGCTGAAGTGCTGAAATAAAGAGCCAGATAATGCAAGCAAATCTTCTATCACTCCAACAGATCCAACACTACGCAGGCCACAAAAACGACTTCTCGGTCTGAGATTCTGCAGACCTGTAAGATATAAACGACTCCATGAACTAGAGCGAGCATGCAATATGGCTTCTATCCCCTATGCAGTAATCTTTATGCCTTTAAAAAATGTCATGTTCATAGGTTGCATGCTGTCTGATCTATCCAAGTTTAGTTTTTCATGATTACTTTTGCATTTTGCTGTAAATGGTTCAGATGAACAGTTGGCATGCATTTAATGATTAATGCATGCAGGATTTCTGAGCTTCCACTGTTCCCATGATATAGGAGAGATTCTGTTGAAGAACATTAACTAAACATGACAACTGTAATTGTAGAGGAAATTCAAGGGAAAACTGCCATTCAGTCTAGACTCTTACTAGTCATGAGCATTCATTATGGCAGAAGACAATGGCATTGGAAAAAAAAAAATGATGCCAGGCTTGTGTCAGCCAGTCAGTAGCGCAGGACTAAAATGGACACACAGACATCTCACATTCTTTGTTCGATGCTTTGCTGAAGCTACAGTATACAGTATACAGTATATGCATCACCTGGCTGGATATGTATGCAATCATTAAGAAAGCGACAGTGTTAGAATTATTTATTATTAGAAATAATTTGCATGCACTGCAGCCCTCCGAGGCCGTGTGGAAAAAAAGAAAAGAGGAAATGAGACGCACTGGAAGGATGAACGTGTCTTCTTACCGGCGGAAGAAGAGGCTCCATTTGCGCTCCTTGGTCTTTTACGTCCATTCTCTGCCCCCCACTCTGAGCCACAGCTGAATGTGGACCGAGTGTGTTTAAATATATATATCTAGGAACAGAAAAGATGCACACACTGATAGAGCTTAAAACAGCTGCAAACCATTTCCTAGACGTCGAATCTCGCTGATGATTTTTTTTTTCCCAAAGAGAGAGAGAGAGAGCGCGCGTCTTTTCTCTGCTCGCGCACCCGTTCTCGTGCAATTTGCGCTCGTGCGATGACGCAGCTTGCTTTAGCACGTGAGTATTTATAGCGAACCGCGCGACACGTTTAACACGCACGAGACCCAATTAGCGAGAAATTTGTTTATCCGGAAAGTGCGATTTCTATAGGCGTTGCGATGGAGAGGGCGTACAACATAACGCAACAGATTATCATACCAATTATTTTTTTAAAAACAACAAAAAAAAACATAAAATAAAATAAAGAAATCTACAGTGGCAATAAAGAAATATCTCAAATCATATTAGAAGCAGGATATACAATCTCATGTCTAATATTACAGTACATTTTGCTTATGGGTGACTTCTTAGAGGTTTTGGGGATACAGGGACCGTACAGCATGGTCAATCAGAAATCCACAAATGTAGTTGCACTGGCGCTATCTTGTGGCTGATTTAGTTACTGTAATGCTGAAAAGTATGTGCTAGGGCCTTTCTTGTCCCTAACCAAACATTGTCCTGACTATGACTCCCAAATTGCTTCAACAATGTTAAAAGCATGCAACAATAATAATATAGTCCAACGAGGGACCGTGGAGGCCAATGTTGATTACCTGTGTAAAATGGGAATAAACAATGGTAATCACCTTTTGGCCTTTACACACTACAGCCAATTTTGGAACACCTAATCTGCATGTCTTTGGACTGTGTAAGGAACCCAGAGTACCTGGAAGAAACCCAGCATGCATGGGGAAAACATGCAAACTACATGCACATAGCCCCAGAGGTGGGAATCGAACCCCGACCCTGGAGGTGCAAGGTGACAGTTCTGACCATTAAGCCTATAGGATATAAGATAACCAAAAATTGTTCAGCTGCCCAAGCAAGCCCCATGATGACATCGCTTTGCCAAAGACTGCAGTGGAAGAATTCAAGTGTCCGGGACTTCAACAAGAATGAATATCAATGGGATTGATAAAATCTCCCAAAACTTTGCATCTAATATCAGGTCAGTGCCTGGCCTTAAGAAAGCTTTTGTGGCTGAATGAAGAGAAATCATTCAAATAAACAAATCTAGTGGAAAGCCTTTGCAGAAAAATGTTATGGCAGACAAAATGAAAATGGGACTCCATATTAATGCAACGCCATTTGAACAAGATGCTCAAAAAGCACAAGTGTCACAGTCGGTGTGCATATAATTTTGGACATATACAGAGGGGCCCAAAAATATATATATACAGTACAAGCTTCAACAAGTATAACATATGCCTCTCTTCTAACGGACACATGATATCATCAACAATGGTCTGACTACTGACATCTTTAGAGGAAACATGATATTACACATTGCTGCCATGATTCAATTAAAGGGCATGGATAACAAATGTTGAAGTGTGTATTCATTCTTTGGGCCTTTAAAATCTGTAATAGGCAATTGCTTAGAAATCGACTGTAGGAAAACATATTGTATATCCTGCTAAATTCCTGTAAAACTTTTATATTGTCAACAATTCACTGCTTTAACCCCTGCACTCTGATTATGCAACAATGCAGTTAGACAAAATTATAATTCAGTTCTTTCAACTAAGTAAAAGGCTTGCGGCTCAGAGTAGCAGTGCACCAACGTGCCGCTAGATGGCAGTCGAGCTCGCCTAATTTATCATCAACGTGCACTGAAATGAAGACTTAAAAATGAAAAAACTCGACAAGACATTCCGTTTTTAATTCACGTTTAAAGCACACTCAAATTTTTCACAATTCCATAATGACCCACTTTAATACTCATCTGTTAAGTTTTTTTTTTTGCTACTCCATTGAAGGGGGGGCTGCATATAACCTACTACACATTAGGCTACTTAGTCTGATAGAGAGAGAAATTGCATCCTGCACAATTTGTGGTGAAAGATAAATAAACAGTTACAATACTTGGCATCCACAACTGACTGTATATGTTGACTGGATATGCTGAATTTGATTACGTCCATTAACTACAATCAATATGACTAAATAGCCCATTTAGAAGGATAAAGTATGGGCTACATATCTATATATATAGTTTTTTTTGCAAGGGAAGTTGAGGTTAATTACCATGAAGCTACTCTGTCTACACTCTAGACACTAATTACATTCAATTCATTTACACAGATCTTTTTTTATTATTGTTATTATTATTTGCACTTTTTATTATTTGACATTAATGGCTCTTCAACTATGGCTACAACAGTATTAGCATTTTTTAAACCAAATCAAGTAATGTGTCTGTAAGATCTGAAACCTTCCTCTCATCCTACACAAATTAATTAGGGTATTCATTCACACATCATGTGTGGGGTTCCAGGGAGCTCAGGGCACAAAGTGGAGGAAACCCTGGACGGACCACCGGCACACACCCACTCACACACGACAGGCAATTAGGAAATGTGTTTGGACTTTGGGAGGAAACCGGAGTACCTTAAGGAAACCCACAAAGTATAGGAAGAACATGCAATCTCCACACACACAGACCTAGGGTGAGAGTTGAACCCCCAACCCTGGTGCTAACCTCTTAGTCACCGTGCTCCCAGTAAATGAACTAAGCCTACTCACTCTCACTCAGTCATCATCTATACTGCTTTACCCTGTGTAAAGGGTCGCGGGGGATCCCAGGAGGCTTAGGGCATGAGGCAGGGGACAGCCTGGAGGGGGTGCCAGTCCATCGCAGGACACACACACATATACACACTCACTGTGGGCAATTTGGAAATGCCAATTCTGCATGACTTTGGGATGTGGGAGGAAACCGGAGTACCCGGAGGAAACCCACCAAGCATGGGGAGAACATGCAAACTCCATGCACACAGACCGGAGGCGGGAATCGAACCCGGACACCTGGAGGTGCAAGGCGACAGTACTTAATATTAAGCCATTGTGCCCTTAATAAATGAATTAGGCCTAATTAATTAAATGGAAATAAACAGATCATGAGGTGTGTGTGTGGGGGTGTTAATAATTTGATAAACTGTAATAGCAATAGCTATCGTCATTAAGGGGTTCGAAATCAAATATGGCCTAATGTGCTTGATCCAAGAGGTCCATGTTCTCTGACACCCACCCTCATAAATAAATAAATAAATAAATAAGATCCATCCCACATGGTCTGTAGTTTAACTCTGAGAATAAAAAGTGAAGTAGTTCATATTCCGGGCTCCGTCGTGGGCGTTATTATTAATAAGGAGGTCTGTTTTTAGAGGTGAGTGTTCCTCTGAGACCGGAGGAGACATCCTCTTCCTCTTGGCCTGCTCAAAAATCCCCGAGTCGCCCGAATCGACGGATTTGACCGAAGACGGAGTTTCTGTCCAGCCCGAATCCGCTCCGTCCTTGTCTTTGCTCGCCTCGGACACTTCGGGCGCACTGCTGTCCTTCTCCGCGTTCACGTGCTCTCCGGACAGGTACGCGCGCTCCAAGCTGCTCTCCGTGATCCAACTCGGCAGCGCGGCGGCGCGCGACTCCCAGCCGGCCTGCGTGGCGCAGTACGCACCAAGCGCGCGGCCAGAAGTCGGGCTAGCGGAAAGCGTCTGACTTTTGACCCCTGCAGTGGCAGGGTAGGGCAGCAAGGAGGGCAAACTGCCAGTCAGATCAGCTGCGTCGTAAGTCGAAGCGGGAAAATCTAATCTGTTATTAAACCATCTGTCCTCGGCCTGCTCCGAGCTCGCCAGACTGTTAGGGAACGGCAGCGCGCGCTCCACGCTCCCTCCTGGACCCGAGTAATGGCCGACGAACTGGTCGTGAAGGAGGGAGGGAGCCGCGGCGTACCGGGCCGACATCAGCTGTGCGCGCTGGGACTCGGCTGCAGAGGACGGACTCAGGCGCTCAGTGTCACACGCCGTGTAAATCCTGCACACATCATGGGTTTGAGAAAATGTCAGTCTCACATCAAGCTTTTATAGTGTTATGCATAAAATGTTTTTGTTATGAGCATCACTGTGACTTAGTTTCCTGAAAAGCCCTGAAATTATATGAACATATATGTGCAGACAGACAGACAAAGCTAAAATTAAATATTCATGACTAAATCAGAATAATAATAATGATTATTATTATTATTAATCGTTAAAGAAAAATCTTTTTCAAATGTCAATGAAACTGCTTGTACGAAACAAATCAACGAAAACCATGAAACAAAAAACGAAATAAAAATAATTTGTCTATTTAATCTTTTTTTATTACACAGACAGATTTGTTAAATTTTGTTTAACGCCATTTCCTGGTTGTGTAAAATCATATCCTAAAATTTAGGCTATAAACATTAAAAACATATTTGTTCAGAAATAGCAGAAATAAAAGCCTTCGTGTTGAAATAAAATTTACAACAAACCCCATACTTGTAATGTCGCATTTGTTTGAAATCAGTGAAAATCTATGTACAAAATATATCTAAAAACTTTTATTCCAATGTATCCGTATAGCAGTGACATCGAAAAACATTTAAAAACAAAATTTAGGTGAATCTGCAAAAGTGTCTATTTGAATTGATATATAGGCTACAGGAATTCTGCATGATGCAGGATGTAGCAATGCAATATGTGAAAAGCAAAAGTAGTCACGCTGAGATTGCATATTATATATATATAAAGATATAATAAAGATGAAAGTATCATAAGACTCACGTGTCATAATTATCCCGGAATCCTTTAGCGAACGGATTATGGTCGATTTTCAGCTGGGTGATCTAATAAAGAAATAAAGAAACAAAACAAAACAAACATATCAATAACTTTATTCAAGCGGAGGTCTTCATAAACAAGTAAGAGTGAACGCTAAACGCACACTGCCACACTTAACAGCTTTTCTAGTAATAATAATAATAATAATAAACGGCTGTGTGGATGTGGCCTTAGTGCGTCAGGGTGCAGTGCTGTCCTTACATCAGTGTTCTGGTACGCAGTAACTGCTATAAACTGCGTCTCCGTGAAGGTGAAGGTGTGAACGCGATCCGGCCGGCTCGAGTCCTCTGTCCCGTCTTCATTCACCTCGACCACGTGCACTCGGGGCTGGTACTTATGCAGAGACTGGAGGACGACCATCTTGAACAAAAAAAAAAAAAAAAACGAGGAACAGAAGTGTTAATAAATCCATCATGCGTTTTCCTCAGCCACTTGAAAAGGTGCCAAAGGTTGACGGCGAGGCTGGAAAGCACAAACTAAGCGCCAATTACGCATTACACGTGTGCCAAAAAAAGCATCACAGGCTTAAGCAAACACTATAGTAGATGTAGAAATACAAATGGAAAATGAAATCATGAAGGTTTTTTTAAATAATTTTTTTTATTATTTCACCTGTCCAGTGTTGTTTGAAGCTCCTTTGTTGTTGGTTAACTTGAGTTTCCCAAATGAAATCTCCTGACGCATCCAGTGCGCGCCTGTGTTTGGAGAGTCCGGATGCATGTACACTCTGTTTCCTATAATTATATATATTAAAAAAAAACATTATCATGATACACTATTAAAAAAATAATAATAATAAATGTGTGCCTGGATAAGGAAAATAAATAGGTTTGCAAAGAGGAAGAATTCACTTCAGTCGATTGTGATATAATCAGTGCATTAGGAATCAAATTAAATGCGCTTTTTAAACAGAACAATACCTGTTACGTTCGTGTCCGCTTTTCCGCACGGAACCCACTTTCCTCCCTGAAAACGCCAGTGGTTCGGGTCAGCCAGAATAATGTCGACAAAAATGTTGTAATGAGCTGTCGGGTCAAGTCCAGAGATGTTGAAGCTTAGGAAGGGAAACATGCGACTGCAGGAAAATACAGAGCAATTGTTAGGTTAAACACCACCACCAACAACAACAACAATAATAATAATAATAATAAATAAAGAGGTGCCAGTCTTACCGCCCTTGTTTGGTGATGATCATTTCGGTCTGATGTCGGTGGAATTTGATCCAGAGCGCACGGTTGCACAGGTACACTTGCGCTTTGGCGGCCATGAGTCCCGGGTGCGCAGGGGAGAGCGGGTACAGCGCGCCGCTCTGGTACGCCTGACTGTAAGCCTGCGCGTACGGATACCCTGCGCTTGTGTAGTTCTGTCTTGGCGCACCGGACAGCACTCCGTCGTACGGCCCGTTCGGAATGACGGCGTGATGCGCCACGAAGTGACCCGGGTTGGTGATGGAGAACGGCGGCAGCGTGTGTCCGTGCTGCGCCGCGTATGAGAACATGGTCGCGGAGGACGGAGACGAAGAGATGGTGGAGCGCGCTCGGCTCGCCTCGGGCACGTGTCGCTTCTCCGCGTGGCTCCCATCCAAAGCGCGTGGCGCGTCGGTCGCGGTGGTGACGGTGCCGTCGCGCACGGGCGCGAGCTCAGTCCTCGCGTCTTCGTCGCCGGTCAGCTCGGCGGGGAGTTTTGTTAGAGCCGGGTGGTTCCCTGGGGCGGCGCCGGAGGAGGACGGAGCGGGGTGGTGCTCGGCGAGCAAGTCGTCAGGAAAGTCGCTGGCCGCATTTCTGGCCGATGGTGAAGTGCAGTGCTGCAGGTGCATCACGCTGATAAACACTCGGCTGCTTCAAAGCGAGCCAAAGTTGTTGTTTTTGCGTTTTTGTTTTTTTTTTTAACCCCCGTGCGCGTTAATGAAGCGGCAGTGCGCGCGCCGTGCACTGAGACGGCTGCACCGCGCAAGGCTCGACTTATTATAGCAAATTGACGTCGATCCCGTGCCCTAATTGGGGAAGTGTGCAAAAGCATGGCGCTGAGATTTGTTTATTTATTTTCTTACTTTCAAATCCTTGCATATATAATTAGACGCAGAACTTTTACAGGTTATAATAAAGTGCAAGAAAAAACAAACAGAAGCAGACCTGAAATCATCTAAATGACACGAGGAATAAAGCCTCAAATCAGGCATCAATTTGATTACTAATATTTAGACACTGGACCATTCTTGTGATAAAGGATCACATGGATGAGCTAAATTGCGTTAAATGTTTTTTTCGTTATTTCTAGGAATTCAGTGTATGAGTGAATACATAAAGCATATCAATATCAAATGTTAATGTCGAGGATTTATGCCTGGATTTGGAAATATTTCTTACAGCAATTTTAATAAGACACAAACAGATCCCCCTAAAATGAAAAGCGGAAAGAAATCATGTTCACTTTTTACATGAATTAATATCATTCGTTTCCTGCATCACACTGAGCTCCAACATGTGGTTCATTCTGGTTTACCTTTGACTCGTATGGACTAATGGAAATGTTACTAAAGATGGAGCTATAGATCCTACAGCAAGTTGCAGCATGTTTACTTCATCCTGAAATTATGGGTGTGATTTTTGATGCTGTGAGCAAAAATGAAATGATTGATTTGGCAACCTTATACTGTAGATTGGAAACACACAATTTGAAACTGTGGGTTTTGTATAGGTTTATTATTTTTTTTAAAAAGACAACAGACAATGAATATTAACGTTTATGCACAATATGAGTTTTACTGGAACACGACGGTATCTAGCATGGCAGCGAGGCACTGCACGATATTGGAGGTCATCAGTACATCCACATGTTCTTCCAAATGTCGTTTGGGATCCTATGGAAAAAGCAACAAAGCGAGGGATATCAGATATATACATTTAGACAGAATATTTCTTGAGGAACATAGTTTAATTGATGGAGCATCATCTTGGAAGTAGCTCAAAACTGTCATCAGTGCAAGCACATGTGAAATTACAGTGATACACAGCGAACTCAAGAGAGAGGCTGGGGGAAAAAAAAAAAAAAGACCAACTGAAAAGTGTTTATAACCTGTTTGCCAACATTCTTGATGGCCAGCTGTTCAGGAGTCATTTTGTCTTCCTCTTCGACAGCCTAAAGGATGATAAACAGCAATGTCAACTGTGATGAACTATAAAAGTAACCAAAACATGAAATAATGTCATACAGCCAGTCAGTTCCAGTGCACAAATCTGAGCACCAATCCAAGAGGTGTTTTTATTTCCTATAATTGCACTGGGATGTTTTACTGGTTGTATCACTCTGCTTGTTTGATCATACCACCTAAAAATTCCACTTCCTAGTTCGAAACCGTTACTACAGTAGTGTTACTGACATCACCGAACATGGTAAAAGACAGTTTTCAGAAAAATCACTTTTGACTCAAAATATTAAAGCTCATGAGATGAATATGAAAAATAAACAGGAACACTGGCATCTGACCAGCAACACCTTTAAATGTACATTTAAGTACAGATCAATGTTTGCTACGTTAAAAAAAAAAAAAAAAAAAAAACTATCTGCTGTGTTCCTACATAATCTTGTGTTTTCTTCTGAATCTATTTTGAAGACAAAAAATATATATATTTGTCCATACTGTGTCAGAAATGTCGCTTGACATGTCAATTTCTTAGATGCAAAACTGTAGTATAAAACCGATATCACACTCGTGATCATGTTGTCATATTGAATATCAGCACATCTGTTTAACTACTAGAGACCTGCAGTCTGGAAGCCTGTCATACCTGTAATAACATGCAGAGTAAATATAGGTTTTTAAATAGCCTTGAATACGACATGATTTCAATCTGATGCCGTCTTTATTTTCCCCTCACGCTCCGTAATAAAAACACACAAAACAAACCTGTATATAAAATTATACACGAGTCAGTTCTGAATATTTAATCTTATGGGATGAAAGACATTCCACGAGTGATGATAATAGACTGTTATGACACCATTGTGACGTGGAGTGATTTTAGTTAGATGTCTCAGTGCTGTTACAATCATTAATTACTTCGTCGGTTTAGGCACGAGTGAAAGTAGGTCTGTACAGTCCGCAGTACTAGAAAAAGGGGAGGAGCAACTGCCTGTCAAAACCCACATTTAAAACGAGTCACATAAGCACTTTTAACAAGACCAACACATCTGTTAACACTATGCCATCTTAAAACAACACTTTGTCTCCTTAATATTTGCTTCCAAGTCGTTCCAAATTGCCTCTGTTGTTTTATTCACATGATGCAAGGTGAGCTACAAAGCTAACCAGCTTCTAACAAGCTTGAATCCTAAAAATCCCTCTATAACCCCTGATCCAGGGCACTACTTGGTGTGTGGAACAACTGATTGTACACACTAACTTTCCGTTTAAGGCTAATTGGGATTTAATACTGGGACATTAACTGAGCTGATATCCTGAGTGGAAATATAAAGTGAAACTATGAAGTGTGACAGGACTGTCCACCACCTCCATGTTTTTTTTCCCTCCTCACCTTTTGGCTACATAGTACCGGTAAAAATTTAAAACCACTTTCACCCCTGTTAATTACCCTTGCTTACAGTTACCAACTCTGCCAGTCACGGAAGGATGTGTGTTGGCAGAGAAAAATAACTGATTAAATAAATAAACTCCCAATAATCTGTTCATAATAAATGGTGTCTGTGGAACTTCTGAACGAAAGCAATATCACACTCGAGGTCGTGCTGCTGTACTGGATATCAGCATATCTGACACTTTAGGTGCACAGCCCTTGTGTGTGCGCAGAGGGGCGGGGCTATTCATAGACAGGTGTGAGAGAAGGGGGGAGGGGTCTATGAGAGAGTTAATGCTGTGTAATAAGATTTTGTTCATTTTAAAAATGAACAAAATGGGAAACATGTGAAACACTAATGTACATGGACACTAGTACCATTATCACATATCCTTGCACACATCACAGACTAAAAAACATTCTGTATAATGTATATTTATATTATATATAATTTATATCATACTCATTCTTAATTTGTATATTCTTTTTATTATTAGTGGGTTTTTTTTAAATTAATTATTATTAGTGGGTTTTTTTTTAATTAGTCTGGAGTTTGGCAGACTTGCATTTCACTTCTGTTGTACAACCATGTGTGTGTGTAATAAAATTCTTGAATCTTAAACTAGATGGTGCCTCTATTTTATTTAACAGTTTAAATAAAACTTAACGGCGCATGTTTGCCACTCAGGTTATCATGAACTATTAATAATTATACGATTATTGATTGATGGCGTGTTTAACTATTTGTTAAGTGCATACCATCACACGATTGGCTCTTATATGTCTTAATATAAGAATATATGTTCAGTACTGAGTCACATGCTGCAGTGAGATGTTCAGTTTCCTGTTGGGACTAAAACTTTTAGCTTAATTGTGCTGGTGTTAGAACTGGAATCAAGGGCTTTTCTAAATCCTGGGTTTATCAGTTACCTTGTTATAATTCTTGGCCAGCTCGAGCATCTCTTTTACGATGGTCTCGTTAAGTTTGCAGTGATCACTGTAGTCCTGCAGTGTCAGACCTTCCATCCAGCTCTTCTTATGTAGGTTCAACAACATCTAAAAAAAAAAAAAAAAAAAACACGACACAAACATGAGATCAGATCATCCCAGCTGTGAGACTTTTTCATTCCTGGGAATCTGTTACTATGGGATCATTTTCAATATAAATAAAAATAAATAAATAATAATAATAATAATAAAACACCTTTTGTTCGAGCTCATTCTTCCTGTAGTTGATGGTAATGGAGTAGTAATGTCTGTTTAGTCCATGAATTAAAGCCTGAGAAAACAAACCAAAAATCAAAAATAATGCAACATTTGCAAACACTAGCATAATATGAAAACATTAGCAGTGTGGCTGTTTAGGAAAGAACAATAGATGTGACTGCAATGATTCCTTTAAGCAATCATAAATTTATATCACTTATACAGTATAATTAGGGCTGGGCGATAAAACGATAAGTATCGCGATAGACACGTGATCGATAAAACGTTCGATAATTTTTATTCTTTGTTGGAAGAAAACAGAGGTTGCGAAGCTAGTTTGGTTGCTGTCATGCGCACTCGCTCCGCGACCGGCACTAGGACCCTGA
>JAQMYG010000007.1:5400656-5412919 GCA_030014215.1 Clariallabes teugelsi
ATATATACATAAGAGGCATGCTCAGTCTGTTTTTTTTTCTGGAGCATTTATATCACCGGTCTATATATATTCATTTGTCCTATCTTGCTTTCCTTGCATCCACAGAAATAAATTGAGGAAATGAGAAGAGGAAGTGAAATTAAAGAAAAGCAAATCCATTTTTAAAGCTTTAGATCAGGTTGCCAGGAGGAATCCAGCTGTAAGTGATTCGATTTTGTCATTTCTACAAATGTGTTAATGACATCATGGCTTGTTTACCTTGTCTTCAGCAGACATGTTTGCCCCGGCCATCCCGTGTCCCTGAGTATCTCTAAGCGATACACAAAATTCAAGTCACTTTCATACCTTTCAATTACAAAAACCATGATTTCAGTGTCAGATCTATTCAACACATGTAAAATTCCTTGATTAAAAACACACATATGAACGATTGAATAAAAAGATGATGAGGAGGAGGTAAAAATGGCTGAAATCCGTAACCCTTTAGTGCCTCCTGGGACTGTTACTGAGCAACCTATCTATAATTCAGCATTGAGATGATGTCTGCATACAACAGCCCTGGGCCTCCAGTAAAAATACAGCATGACATTCTGGCCTACGATGATGAAACAGGTTGTATTTATGTCTAGATCATTTCCTGCCTTCTCTCAACACATCTTCGGTCAGCTATTAGTCAGGATCGAGGCTTTAAAACATGTCTTGACGATGACTGTAAACCAATCTGGGCAACGTATTATTTGATTTATTCTATCTAAGAAAGTGCTGTTTGCATTTTTCAATATCTGATATAAAATGGAAGTGATTTTTGATGTGAAGTGCTGTACGTAGGCAGGAAGTGCGAGGAAACCAAATGTCCTTAGAAATGCTCAGTACTCCTTGTCATGATGGAGTAATGGAGTTTAGACTGCAGACGGTGAGCACTTTAGGAGGCTAAGCTTGGAGCAGGCTTCAGGGCTGAGATCAGGCACTGATCGGTCATTAGTACTGATACATATTTAATGCTGTGGCCAAAAAGCAACCAAGACTTTAGATCAATATTCTACACTAAGGCACCCAATCAAGGAGAACTGCCATGTTCAGGTTTATGTATTTATGTAAAATTAATATACAGTACATTCTGAAGATACTGCTGTATCGTTTCCTTAATGAATTATGTAATATATTGTATTATGTTGTACATCAAGGTTCGAATACTCTAAGATTTACCTGAATGATCAGATGGCAGAATTTCCCTGAATTAATAATTTAAGGCATAGTAAGCACCCTATCAATGGTAGAGCGATACAGTTTACTGTTTTGCCTTCCTAAGACAGTTCAGATTGATCCATATGATCTGAAGACAATCTAAATATACCCGAACTCTCTTCAACGTCCTGGAATCAACACAGTGTTACGCAGTACACATGAGACGTTTATTAGTGAATGAATACATACGCTGATGCCACGGTGGCTTAGCGGCCCCAATGGATTGGCATCCCATCCAGGGTGTACCCTGCCTCGTGCCTTAAGGGCCCCCCTGTGACCCTGTATATAGGATAAAGTGGTATAGATGATGAGTGAGTGAGTGAGTGAGAATAAATACACTTATGTGCCATAACTTTATAACCACCCGCCTAATATTGATTAGGTCCCCTTTTCGCCACCAAAACAGCAATGCACTGTGTGTTCTGACACCTTTTTATGGAAACCAGCATTAACCTTTCCAGTAGATCTTCTGTTGGATCGGACTACACGGGTCAGCCTTCAGCCTTGGACACCCATGACCCCTTCATCTTTTCTCTAGATCTTCTACCTTGGAGCTCTTTTGATATGTCCCGATCACTGGAGACCACAGGATCACAAGAGCTACAGTTCTGGCGTTGCTCTAACCCAGTTGACAATTTGGCCCTTGTGAAAATCACTCAAATGCTTACATTTGCCCATTTTTTCTGCTTGCAAAACATCAACTGCAGGGACAAAATGTTGACTTGCTGCCAAATTTATCCCACTCACTTCCTAGTGCCAATGTAATGAGCTACTATGACAAGGTCCAAACTTATTTTGGCTAAACAACTGGATCAGAGCGATTGCAAAACTGCAGATGTTCCTGGTCTCCAGTAGTCAGGACGTACCAAAAGTGGTCCAAGAAAGAAAATCCAGTGACGCGGCCAAGACTCATTGATGCACATGGGGAGAGGTAGTCTGATCCAATAGAAGAGCTACTGTTGCTCAAATTGTGGAAAAAGTTAATGGTGGTTCTGACAAAAAAGTGCAAGAACACACAGTGCATGGCTGTTTTGATGAACAAACTGGGAACCGACTTGATATTAGGCAGATGGTCTTGTATTGTTATGGCTGATCAATGTACATGCCATATCATGCATATAAGCCAGTATGACTTGTACTGTAATATGTAAATTTGAAATGATTATTATTAGAAATATTACTATATTTGTCATTTTAAAGAATATATTGTGCTTATCATTCTGTTCCGAGCTTGTTAAGAACAATGAATTTGTATACGTTGTTGAGGCAGAATGTGAATAATAGTCGTGTTTGTACTCGAAGGGGCTGACCTTTAGCCGTGTGCCATTGATTTTAATAGTGCCATGCCAGGTCAGATTTGTGGCTCTCTCAGGGAGAGAAAAAGGAGAGCACGTGCTCTGTGACCTGGTCTGTTTGTACAAAGAGCCAGATGCTCTTTCCGAACACAATGTGACCCTAAGAGGACAAGGGTCCTTTAAATAGCCTATTATCAAATGCAGGGGCAGGGTAGAAAAGAGTTTGTTTCCAATGTGTGTATGTGAGAGAGAGAAAGAGAGAGAAAGAGAGAGAGAGAAAGAACTGTGCAAGCATAGCATGCATGTTCTCAAAGCATTCCTCTATGGAATGGAATAGAGCTTGAAACCACAGAGCGATTACACAAACATGGCAGCTGAGACTCAGCGGACGTACTGTTTACAGGCAGAGTTTGCAATGTTGCTCAGCAACGGCTTCAGCTCAGACAGACAGACTCGAGACTGTGCTGCTCTGTTCTGTTCTGTTCTCTTGTGTTCTGGATGTCTGCGGCTCTGGGAGAAAGTGTGTGTGTGTGCGTGTGTGTTTTGGGTGGGAGGGAGTCTGGAATGAATGCTAAAAAGCCGTGACCTTTGCACAGGAAGTGACTGGACACCCACAGGGAGGTGGGTGTGTTTGTGCAACTGCCAATCGTGAATGATGTATGAGATTACGCTTAGATTTTATTCGCCATGTGGATGTCGTGTTTTCAGACAGCGCGAATTAATCAAAAAGCAGGAAGGCAGACGGAGCAAGAAACCAAAACCAGACACAGCACCAGCGTATAAATAATGGAAGAAATGTGTCAGTATTTGCATGTTACTCCACTTCAGTCACCAAAAAAATAGAAGTGTGTAAGGAAGCGTGACCCTTAAGTGCAAAGCCAGCAGCTTCATTCAGACCATTACAAAGACATGGCCCTCTTGCTTTCTCTTCATGTGGTCTGACTTTCACCGAATGACCTCCCTTGGTGCTGAATCAGATCTCTCACTCTCGGATTCACCTCACCCTCCCCTGTCCTCCCTCTCCATCTCCAGCTCCATCTCTGTGTCCTACACTCCTTCTTGTTGACCTATTGACGTCGCACCTTTATCCAGATAGACTCGGGGGCTTCATTCTGACTTGACCTCTTGTGTTCAGTGCAACATCTAAAGACCCACCACAGCGAGGCCTGTTATGATTAATGAACAGTTGTTGCTTAGGATTGCAGATATTGTATCAGAAATAAGCAACTAGAGATGACTCCATGTACAGTATTTTATAATATAGGAGTGATCTTGATTTATTCTCCACAACAGCTGTTCCAGGTATAATTTGAATGTAATTATTATTCTGTATAAATTAAACTGCTATTACGTTTTTGATTATAGGAAATAACTTTAACAGACATTTCAAAACATTAATATACTACTACTACTACTAATAATAATAATAATAAAATTATGATGTACTGTTCTTTATGAAATAATAAAATGGTAGCTTTGGCAAATATGACGCCTACAGTAAAATTATAAGACATCACCATCCTATCACTGGTTATTTTTCTAGTAACAGCACATTCTGTTATGTTATTTTATTTCTCAGGTTCTTGATCAGAATATTTCAGCGTCTGCAGATTTAACATGAAAACGGAGATCCTTCCTAATTGAAAATGCCTGCTTGCTGTTTCCAAGCCAATTATGATCAAACGCCCGAGCTGACGCATTGTTACGTGGTGTTTAATAGCAGCGTTGTTGTTGTGGTGGCGGGTAACACTAGTTCTAGTTTGTGGTTGCCACTAAGACTGTATGAGCTTTCACTGTGGTCATGAACACTTTGTATCCCTTTGAAAGATCTACAGCTTTGATCTGTACATGACGTGTACTGTAACGGCTTTACAAAATCATACGCTTCCTAAGCGAGTTCTCAGACCTAGTGAAATCGCAGCTCAGGCTTTAACCTCCCACGCAATTTCTCTTCTTCAGTTACATAAACAAGGTTAGGTCTGGTGTGATTATGTCCTGACACCACTTGTGACCGTGAATGCCTTACCAAACTCAAAATGCAATGCATATGCTGACTACCAAGATCCTGCATGGTGTGATCAGACCTCTATGTTTGAGTAAGAAGTAAGTTAATGAACACCTATACAGTACATATGTATGTGAGTTTTTCTGCAGGTACAGATTAACATCAGTTAAAATATATGGGGGAAAATCTGACCTCAGTGATTATGACTATGATTTAGCCATTGGTGCCAGACAGACTGGTTTGAGTATTTTAGAAATCCTGGGATTCTCACACATAACAGTATACAGAGTTTCCACTGATTAGCTTGGAAAGAAATGTCCCAAGAGTTGTTTTTCTGCCAATGGAAATGCCTCGCTGATAAGAAAGTCTTGAGGAAAAAGGGTCAGCCTGATTTTATCTGACAGGATGGCTATGGTAACACAAATAACCACTATTTACAACTGTGGTAAGCAGAAAAACATCTAGACACATACACAACACATTGAATCTTGTGGTGGATGGGAAATACCAACTTAATACCACAACGGGTTTCACTTCTGTCAGGCAACAGGAGCAGATATAGTGGGCACAGTCTCACTGAAACTGGAAAAAATTGTCTTGTAGATCAAGACCTGCCTTCGGAGCATCATATACATCTTCTAGAGAGTATTTAATTGGGAAAAAGGTGTTTCTTAGAAGTGAGGAACTTGAAAACTTGAGCATATTGGTGTCTATAATATGTCTATAACATTTTTACAATTGCATTTTTACCACATGCCACATGATGGCTTTGCACCTCTGGGATCGAGGGTTCGATTCCTTGGGTCTGTGTGTGTGGAGTTTGCATGTTCTTCCCATGCTTGGCAGGTTTCCTCTCACAGTCCATAAAACATTCAGATTGGGGTAACTGGCATTCCCAAATTGCCCATACTGTGTGAATGAGTGTGTGGCCAATGATGGATTGGCACCCTGTCCAGGACGTACCCTGCCTTGTGCACAAAGTTTCAGGCTACCTGTGACCCTTTACAGGATAAGCGGTATAGAAAATGAAGATCGTCTTCAACACATGCCTGAGACCTGATCACCATCACTATAAGCACCTATGTCTGCAAACAAAACAGATGGTGTAGAGACCTGAAGGCTAACACTTACAGACTGGATTACAGTTGGGGTCAGCTGAAGGGAAAGGCACAAGTCAGTCATATACCATTTCTACCAGACACTTGGAGGAACCTATTCGACAGTCCCAGAGGGGGTGTGAAACACTTTTTTCCAGGCAAGTTTGACAAGTATCACTGGTAAAATTAGGAAGCATGGGAGCAGTCTATTGAGTCAAATGCTAATTCTGATAATGGTGGTCCTGGCTTTGCTTCATGGTGTGGAACCGAACAGCAAACTGGTCAACTTTTGTTTTTACAAAACAGTGTTTACAAATAGAAGTGTCACATGGAACTATACACCAGAGATGAACTTCTGATGCCTGAAACGCTCTGGCACGTGAACATAAAACCTTGAAACGCCCATTTGACTTTAAGTGGTAAGGTAAAGTCTTGGAGAGGTGTTTATTTCTACCAAGAAGGATTATGTTGTTTTGTATTCAAGATGCAAAATGAGGGATGTCAAAATGTTCATTCAGTCTGTCTGAGGTGTGACGCATAATTCTAGCAAGTGGATTAGCCTATGAATAGCTAGATAAGGCAAGGCTCTGGGCAAGTATGGGTGGTGTCATTTGTTTTCACACTGTCGCACAGTTTCACTTCTTTGTTGCTTTTCTTTGCTTTTTGCAGGTAAGTAACGTGCTCAGGAATTTCTGACTCACTCACTCATTGTCTATACCGCTTTATTCTGTATACAGGGTCGCAGAGCCTATCCCAGGAGACTTAGGGCACGAGGCACACATACACACACTCACTCACACAGGAACACCAGTTAACATAATCTCAACATCTTTGAACTGTGGGTGGAAACCGGAGCACCTATAGGAACGGAGGGCATGAGGCGGGGTACACAGGGTGCCAATCCATACGCACACACACACTACGGGCAATTTGGGAACACCGCTTAACCTAATCTCCATGTCTTTAGACTGTGGGAGGAAACCGGAGCACCCTGAGGAACTTAGGGCATGAGGCGGGGTACACTCTGGACAGGGTGCCAATCCATTCCAGGGCACACACACACACACACAACACTACAGGCAATTTGGGAACACCAGTTAACACTAATCTCCACATCTTTGGATTGTCGTAGGTAACCTGAGCACCTGGAGGAACTTAGGGCACGAGGTTGTGAGGCGGGGTACACCCTGGACAAGGTGACAATCCATCGCAGGGCAATTTGGGAACAATGGAGGAGGTGCGAGGCGACAGTGCTAACCACTAAGCCACTCTGCCATGTCTCTTTTTCTTCTTTGATGTGCCTTAAAGGTACAACACACTGTTTATAGTTAAAACTAGGTGTCTCCAGATAATTTGTGACTCGATACACCTCAGAAATGTGTGTATGGATGGGACTGTCCCGGTGGCCCAGGGCCCAGGGCGCAATTCTATGGCTGTATTGTAGCTGGGATCTGATGGTCAGGTTGTGGAATGTGTGGTATGCTCGCTGGAGGCTACCATGATCTCGGTGTAGGGTTGGAGCCAACCATTATCCGTTTGTAGAAAGCGTGTATTCTGTGTGTTAACACTTAGTAAGTGTTTTACCTCGTTGTGTATTTATTCTAACACCTTTTGGAATCGCAGATAGCTGATGTGAATTTCACAAACATAGCTGAAATGATTGCTAGGCGTTTCGACAACCCCCGCAGACCGAGTGACGAATGGATCGTTCCGCAGTAGGTGGGTCTTTCCTGCGGGCAACAGAACGAAGATCAATGAACCAGGCGATTTACCGAAAACTGGTTGGCCGGGCCGAGGTGGGAATAAACCATCGACGCGGTGATATTAGTATTATTAGTATTTGTATATATATTTTTTAAAGGTTATTGGCACGTCAACTCTCCGATCAAAGATTTGTTTCCTTTTCTGTAGGCGAGCAACATCAAAAGAGTGCGATGTGGAAGAATTACAGTTCTACTGTAGCCTAATAGAGCCTTGTAACATTGTAATATTTTTGAATTTTTTTTTTTTTTTGGGACGGACATATTCTTTGATTCAAGGACGAAGGATTTAACCATGATCTTTGCAAACACCGCCAATCCAGTGAGGACACCTTATCGAAAGCAGGTAGGTGGAAAATAATCCATAGAATGTGAAATAATTTATCATTAATAGTAATCACCATAACAATACAAAAGCAAGAGCTCGAACTGCGATGCTGGACAGGCCATAGAGAACTAATCACACGGGCAATCAGAAAGCTATGGGGTTTCTATGGGGTATTTATTTATTTATTTATTTATTCGTCGGAGATTATGCTCAGTTTATTTCACGTTTTTTATTTGAAAGGGTAAAGGAAGGTCTATAGTGTTAGATATCCCCCCCCCCCCCCCTTTAATGAATAGACCTGACTTCAATTCAGTTTGGTTACAAATAAACTAACGAGTCGATACATTTGATACGAATCCGGAATGAATGAATGAATCATCATCTATTCGACTCAGGTCGAATGAGTCGACTCATAATCAAGGTGTAGTATGAATCGTTTTCTATTCGATTCACCTCTTAAGAGTCGACTCTTTTAATGATTCGGGTAAAATCAGCTCTTTTTTTTTTTCTTTTTTTTTTTTGTTAAGCCGTTTTGGTTAAAATGACCTTATCGAACATTTCTAAATCTAAGAAGCTTTTGAATCAAGATTGAGATTAGTGATCAAATTATTATTATTATTTAAAAAAAAATTTTTTTTGAAAATGAATCAGTACTGACTTGAATCCTCACCTTTAATAATCATTAAATTGAATCATCAGCTTGCCTTCTTTTCAACCAAATTATCTCGTAAAGTATTTAATTAGGCGGTGATTTCTGAGGTGTTTGGTTTGTTCACAGTGTTAACACCGAGCTGTTAATGAGGAGTGAGACAGCAGACAGACCGGGGGTCACTTTAAGGATGGAGAGAGAGAGAGAGAGAGAGAGAGTTTCTTAGCCATGGCAACTTGTGTCAAGAAAATCCTGAATATTCATGAGATTGTACAGTTTGTTACAGAAATTGGGCGTGGCCTGGATGGGGCAAGGTTACTAAAGGGCAAATGGTTCTAATTGAACAGAATCTTATCTCTGTTCTATTTCTATGATTCTGTGTCTTGTAATATATGAGAAAAATCATCTATCTATCTATTTATCTATTGATCTATCTGTTGATTTATCTATTGATCTATCTATCTACTGTTAGACAGGAAACACCCTTCAGATGTTTCCTGAGGTTTAAGGCCTGGAAGCTTATTTAAGTACAGACGTATGCCAGCTTTAAATGCAAGGATATGCACACACACACACACACACACACACACAAATGCCTACACACCTCCAAGCAGACATTTGCATATGTTGTCACGTAGCTCGGCTCAGATCGGTGGCAGCAGAGGTTAGCAGGACTCCACGATTTCACAGTTTATAGGAACCATATGGTGCAGGATGACTGCAGCACATAGCACCGGACCCAGGGGACACCACCGACGCTTGAAAGATGGCCCGGAAATTGAATCCGATCTTTCGCACTCTTTGCTTTCCTACATGCCTCTTCCCAGTCCTTCCTTTTTCTTCCTTCTTTCCTCTCTCTCTCTCTCTCTCTCTCTCTTGACCTTATCATACTGTATGTACTGTATAATGCATTCTTTCTTTTTGACTTGCGTCCGAATGGCATGCATTCCTCCCGTGCCTGCAAAGATGGCAAAGAACTATTTTGGCAATAAAACGAGTTCGCTCTGTTTTTCAAAGTATTAGCATTTCCTTACAAAGCGGTACCTTATGTTAGAATCGACCCGGTGTCTCGGTGTGTTCCTCGTTGGCCTTTGGAGGCCTCTGGCTCCTTTCATGTTGAGCTGAAACACATTGCTCCACATGTATACCTTGACCTCTTCAGCTTGATTGAATGACAGGAGTAATGAGCTTTGGGTTGCATGTCCAGGCTCACCTGAGCATGCACGTGTGTGAGTGTGTGTTTGTGGGTGTGTGTGTGAGGCTGTGAGTGCATGAGTCACTCAACCAGAATTGGGTCAGTGTGTCAGGGAGCAGGAGGACGCACACCCCCCTGTAGTGCTGTTGTTAGGTTTAGCCTTGTCATGAACTGTGGTCCAACCACACACATCCAGAAGCGCATACACACAAACACAGGCACGAGACATGTAGCCGGAGCTGGGGTTCACCATGATGTCCCGGTACCTCACACCCCCAGACTTTTCAGTCACTTTATTATGTTCTTGATCCCTAAACGCCCGTCTGGTGGTGTTTTATAGGCAGCCATTTTACGCGAGCAGAACGAGAGGGTTTTATTTTAATGAACGAGTCAGAAACAGGAAGTGATTCACTGACGCCAGCCGCAGTCACTCTACTCTGCGGTAAGGGTGAGGGTGAGGCCTGCGCTTCCTGTATCCCTTTACCGCTCAGCCTTGTGCCTCGTCATGTGACCTGTCCAAAAAAAAAAAGAAAAAAAGTAACTCTTTCCTTTTTTTGTCTGCACCAGCTGTTGATTCTTTATTACTCATTCTGACTAGGCTCTTGTGTGCTGGTGTGAATGAATTTAGTGGTCAGGGGAAATGTTTCTGCTATGACTCAACTCTGCTGTGAAGTCAAGGTTATAAAACTCTTTTGTAGTTTAGATACTTTATCCAGCGTTTCGGTTTTGTGGTTTGTTCATCAGCCACATTTTTTTGACGAAAAGGTGATTCATTTCCTATGATATTTCTTTCCATGCACGCTGCATTAAAACGGCCCCAAGGATTTGTCCTATCAGTTACCTAACCGGAACGATCGGACATTTTCTCGACAGATACTCGTACAAACCTCAGTTGCTGAGACTTTGCTAAACTGCAGAAGGTCAAATCGAAACGTCTAGTGTTGTTCGTACTTTCCAGGAATTTCTTTTATACAGGTTTCGTTTTTAGTTCCCTTTTGGTGTACTTCTTGCACCACACACATGCTTTTTCATGCTAAGGTAAAGACCTATAGAAATCGTCTGAACTGAGGTTTTCAAATGTTAAAACAAATCAGCAGCAAATTTGGATTTTCTCGGAAACGTGTCTGAATGCAAAAGTGGTCGTGATTCCTTTTCAAGCCCGCAGAGATCCAGCTTCGACTGCGGCACGGCTTTAAACTCCAGAAGCTCTGAGAAACGACTGTGCGCTTTCATAAGCAGCTAAAATAATCTAATATACGTAGAGGGGAAAATTCCAGTCCCCAGGGTTCAGTGCGGGGAAATGATCCTCCATCGTTGTGCTGCACTGAATGGTTAGATGGGCCAGATATAAGCGCGGGAGGCCTGCTCGGGCAGGTACAGTACGTTTGGTAGTGCGTAGCCTGAACAGAGGATCTGTGGTTACTGATTAGGTGGGTAGGGAGCTGTAGATTGTGATTGAACCCATGCAGAACCTGAGTGTGAAGTCGAAGCTCTAACATGCTAAGCAGGCACCGCGGAGGCGTGACGCGCACCGTGGCAAAGTGATTTGCCTGTTTCAACAGGCAACAGCACGGCTGTGAGGCCGGGGCCGCGCTCACGGGGACAGTACGCTCGTTCCGACCTAGTGCGTGAGAGGTTTTCATTCACATAGAGAACAGGGGGAGATTGGACTGTTTAAAAAAAAAATATTTTTTATGTGTGAGGATTGATGTTTATAAAATCAGGTCGCGAAGAAATCTGTAGATTTTGAAAGCCAGAAAAATATCTATGAATCTTATTCATTTATTCATTTTTGAATGCTGTTTAATCGACGCATGTTTGTTTCCTTAGCCTCCTGTTGCTCCGCCCACACTCCCAATGGCTCCGCCCAGTCCGAGCACCAATAGCAGCACGAATAACAGCAGCAACAGCAGCACGACCGGATGGGAGCAGCTCAGCAAAACCAACCTCTACATCCGCGGCCTGCCCCCATCCACCACTGACCACGACCTTGTCAAACTCTGTCAGCCGTGAGTACACACACACACACACACACACACACACACACACACACATACATCTGTCTTCCTATGCTTGTACAAACCAGGTTTATAACGCTTAGCTTAAACCTAACTTCGATCCTAATCTTAACCTCAGTAAATGAAACCATACTGAATTTTTTATTTTATTTAAAAAAAAGAAAATGCAGATTTTCTCACCACAACCAATTAAAAGTATCCGCAAAATCAGCATCAGATTACATACTTTGTATTTTTATGCTAAAGTCTCTACCAAGATGTAAATACACTATTGTAGTTTTTTAACCATAAACCATATGAGGGGCGTTCGAGTCAACCCGGGACTCGATGAAATTTCGCCAGTCCACGACTGGGACATTAAAGGTGTTCTTGGGAGGCCAGCGTTTCAGACATAAAGCAGAGAGTCTGATCATGGCTCTGTAATACTGAATAATTTATACCATGATGGTATCCGAGTACTAGTGAAACACTGGGAGAAGTGCATTAGTGTAGCGGGAATGGGTTAAATAGAGAAATAAAGGGAGTTTTTTCTCTCAT
The DNA here is from genome assembly GCA_030014215.1 of Clariallabes teugelsi. Classification (NCBI taxonomy): domain Eukaryota; kingdom Metazoa; phylum Chordata; class Actinopteri; order Siluriformes; family Clariidae; genus Clariallabes; species Clariallabes teugelsi. Next base: position 5,412,786 of record JAQMYG010000007.1, read on the forward strand.
AAATATGTTATTCTGTTAGTCTGCAGAATCAAAAAGTCCCGGTTTGACTCGAACGCCCTTCATGTAATCAAACATATATTCAAAATATTAGAATCCTGTATGTAGTGTATAACCCAACTGTGGATACAATATAT
>JAQMYG010000007.1:5418930-5429602 GCA_030014215.1 Clariallabes teugelsi
TATCGCTGACTCCTCCTTTAACCGCTGATCAGGTGACCACATGTGTCACAGGCTGAGGATTGTGGGAAGTGTACCAATAAAAAAAAAAAATCAGCTTTGTTTTTACACACGTTGTGAATTATGTAGCATTTATTCCTTTAGAAATTTAGGTGGGAAAACATATGTTATGTACATTTACAAATACAATAAGATGCACATTATTATCTAACATTAGCCTATTACCACTGATTCACATGTGATCAAATAATAAGCAGTTTTAACGCATCATAAGGACATCCTACAATTTTAAGGCTGCTTTAAAATGCATTGTTTTATAGTTTATTACAGTTGTATTAACATGTAAATATTAGGCAGGGAATGACCAGGGATCATCCGATATGATATTATCACGATACCTGTGTGGCGATTCGATTTCTATTGCGATTCTGTAAATATCCTGATTCTATATATAAAAAAAAATCTTGCTACAATTTTAAATAAACTTACTTAAAACAAAGAATTTACTTCTAACACAAAGCACGATGTGCTGCCTGCCAAAGTGTAAATAGTTTAGATTGTACCATCTGTAGGATTATAGCGGAACTGCAACATTTTAGCACTTTAAATGCAAACATGCGTATATAAATGAATTTTTAAAAAATTGGGATTCAGTATAGTGATACATTGATTGCAACACCAAAGAATCGCGATACATCAATGAATCAATGAATCGTGTGTTTTTTCTTTTAGGTTACGGCTTTGTGGATTTCGACAGTCCAGTGTCGGCGCAGAAAGCCGTTGCAGCGCTAAAAAACAACGGAGTTCAAGCTCAGATGGCCAAGGTGCGACAACAACCTAACGCTCCCTTCTTCAAGGTTTGATCTATATGGCACCTCGTACACCAGGGGGCGGCGTGTAATGAACCGAACCTGACTTTACAGTAAAGGAAATTCGAAAAAAAAAAAGCAGTCTCAGGGATAGAGTGTGCTTGTTTTACTGGAAGAGTAAAAAATGGAAGAGAGGATGGGGGTGAATTTGTTTTGCAAAGTGCTGTGGGGCGGAAAAAAGGAACCTCGTCTGTTCAATTATCACACAGGCAAATTTGCTCCGAAGCGTTTTCAGCGTTGTGTGCTAAAGCCGTTTCAAGTACTGATGAGTTTAAATATTCATTTTCATCAAACAAGGAATTGTCAGTACCTTTTTTTTGGTTTTGTTTTTAGCTGATTCCAGAAAACTTAATGCATGTGTCGGGGTAACCCCTGGATGGGGTGCCAATCCATCACACACACATACATACACATGTACATTCAGGCATTTGGCAGACGATCTTATTCACTTGTACACACACTGCAGGCAATTTGGGAATGCCAAGTATCCTAACCTGATATGTCTTTGGACTGTGGGAGGAAACCGGAGCACCAAGCACGGGGAGAACGACTCCACGCACACAGACCCCAAGGCGGGAATCGAACCCAGACCCTAGAGGTGCAATGTGACAGTGCTAACCGCTACGCCACAGTACCGCCCTTATCATTATGCAGTAATATGTAATATAGAGAGACTCAAACTAGTGGGGAAAAACTGACTACCGCGCTGTTTAGTTATTTTCTGCATGTGAGAGTTTTCTCATCAAAAAGTTGCTTTATTACAGACACCAGGCTAAAAAGAAACCCGCAGCGATAACAGATTCGAATATTTTTTCTTATCACTTTCTGCTGCAGCCCTGTAGAGACAGAAAATGCAAGATGCAATATGAGAAATTATTATTCGCTTTATTTTTAGACTTTAAATGTATTTCGGGCAAAATTGCAGCTCTCGAGTTGCAGCAGAAGGCTTGTCTTGTTTTCTGGTTACGCAACCGGACACACCTCCATCTCGACCAATCGGCATCCTCCTGGCTGGTTGGTGCACAGGACTCCTTTCCAGAGGACAGCGTGTGAGTCATGAGTCTGCCTCTGTGTGCCACTGTTCGCCCTGAACTGCCTCTCTGGAAAGAAAAAAAATACCTGAATGTGCTTGAATGCAGAAGCAGAAACAAGCCCTTAGTGTAGCCCTTACACACTACCTTTTGTCTGAGCGTGTGTTCGTCCTTCAGCTCGTCGTCCCCTTCTGGCTCAGGCTTTTCTGATCTCACTCACTGAACAGTGTGTGAGTGTGTGAGCGAGTCTGTGCAATAATCCGACTACAATTACCGCATTGACCTCCTCCCACTGCTTCTGCATTCGCGTTCAATTATTCATCGGTTCTTCTTCTTCCGACGTTTATTATCTGTTATAGTGCATCGATCGGCCGCTTTCACGTCTACGTTCGATTGCTCGTGCGTTCGGTTCGATGCGTGTCGTGTCGTGTCGCTTTTCTATTACATCTCTTCTTTTAGTATGCAACTGCTGCTTCTCTACAGATGAGGGAGCTTCCAGAGTCATCCAAAGGTCGTATGTTAATCCGAGCCCGTCGCCATGGTCACGACCCCACGACTAACTACAGCAGGGGGGGGTTAGTGAGGATAATAAATCCAGGGCGGCCTTATAAAGCAAATAGCTTCACTGAGAAAGAATGTCGGATTCGCCTCGAGCACGCCGTAGCTCAAATTATGGCTGACGTGTCGTTCTTGGAATGCAGAGCACACCATTTTGCTCTTAAGTGAAGTCGACGGAGGGGAACCGAGCGGTCTTGGGCGTGCTAGTCAAATAACGTACACCTGGAGATCAAACTCGCTTTTCTCAATCTGAGATCTTCATTAGAAAGATGGAAGAGGCATTCGTAACCTCTTTAAGCTTTGCATCGACGCCCCCTTGTGTCATGCGCTCTGAGATGCTTTTCTGCTCAGCAAGAGCGATTGAGTTACTGTATACATCCTGTCGACTTGATGATAATTATAGTAATCATCTTCCCACCGCGCTTTGTGTTACAGCAACAGGAACAAGACCCAACCAACCTGTACCTGTCCAACCTTCCAGTGTCTATGGACGAGCAGGAACTGGAGAACCTCCTCAAGCCCTTCGGACAGGTCATCTCCACCCGCATCCTCCGAGACGCGCACGGCGTGAGTCGAGGCGTAGGCTTCGCCAGGTCAGTCGATCGAAGTGATTCAGCGTGTTCAGCTTAACATTTTTTCCTCTGTACGCTCTATTGACGCTAGCGTTTTCCCTGTCTCAGGATGGAGTCTACAGAAAAGTGTGACGCTGTCATCTCTCATTTTAACGGAAAGTTCATCAAGTCCACATCTGGAATGCTGGGTAATAAAAAAAAAAAAAGCTTTTCTGTCCTTCTTTGTCTAATGTTATCAAAGAATAATAATAATAATTGAAAAAAATAATCAACCTGGCTGTTTAATGTGTTTTCAGGTGCATCAGAGCCGCTGCTCTGTAAATTTGCTGATGGAGGCCAGAAGAAGAGACTGAGTCAGACTAAATACGTCCCCAACGGACGAAACTGGACACGGGACGCCGAGGTGAGACTAGTAAGTCCATCTCTTCTGCTTTATTCAGAGTGTACTGTATGTGGAATAGATTTTTTTTTATGTTTTATGTTTTTTCAATTTAATCCTAATGATGTCATGAATTAAAAAGAGCACACTTGGCTTTACACTGTGGATTCTGGGGATTTTCCCCTCTTGGCTACATATACTGATCAGCCATAACATTAAAACCACCTAGGTTTTTGGGTTTCGCTTGAGCCAACAGGGCGGCGCTGGCCCCTCAGGGCGTGGCTCCACAGGGGCTCTCAGGGATTTCCATGGTGCTTTTCAGTCGGATGTTTGGCAGCAGACGTTTGAGTGCTGTGTTGAGGGGTGGACCCTCTGTGGTATTTTGTTCAGCACATCCCATAGGGGATTTTCTTTATTCATTTATTTTTATTTATCTATGGGGGTAATTTGGTCCATCCACGTGGCATCCAGCATATTATGCGACGGATAATCCCCACCCTGGAGATATATCTGTCGTTGGGTCAGGTTGCCAGCTCAGCGCCAATGGAAAGGTCAAATGTTTTTGGACTGTGGGAGGAAACCGGAGTACTCGGGGGAAACCCACATGGAGACCATGATGTAAACACAGACAGCTGAGGCGGGAATCGAACCCTGGAGGTGAATGGAGACAGCGCTAACCACTACGGCATCTTAGCCAACGCTGACTTTTTTCTGCATATTGTGCTGAATTGGTTTTCCGTGGGCATGAGCGGGACTTCATCGCGTGCCCATGATCCTGTCCCCAGTTCACTGGTAATCAGTGTTGTTCAGCGTTCATAATGTTAGTGCTGATCGGTGTATAATACAGGAGGAAAAGATCACAAAACATCACTGCGCTTCTCTTTCAATTGAAAAAACACCACTTTTTTTTGTCTTTCAGAGTGGGATAACCTTGACCTATGACCCCAATGCTGCTGCGCTCCAAAACGGGTAAGAACTGCCGGATCATACATTTATAATAAACCCATCTGTTGTAAAAGTGAAAGAAAATCCAAGGGACCATGAGTGACAGGAAGTGCCCTTAAAAACGCTGCACTAATCGACTGCAGGTTTTAGTATTAACGAGTGGGTTATTATACCACCATAGTGCACGCTGAAATATTAAATGTCCTTATACTTGTAAATCATTAATTATTATTATTATTGTTAATATAATTAAGTCATTATTGGTTATTGATGAAATAACTGTCAATCCAGGTACTACGCCCCTCAGTACAGCATGGGGAACAGGTTAATGACCCAGACAGCCGTGTCTCCCTACATCTCACCTGTCTCCACTTACCCGGTATGACTCTCTCTCTCTCTCTCTCTCTCTCTCTCTCTAGTTAATAACAGCACAATTTTTTTTTCTTTCATGATTGAGTGCTCGCAGCATGAGTGTATGATTCTACATAGGCACAGTAGCCATTGTGTTACAACCGGAGATTCTCTGGTGATGAGGAGACACAGCAGCTGTGTCAATGTAGTTAAGAGTCTTTTGTGCTGAGTGGTAAGCTTTCATCCAACACCTGCTCTCAACTGTGTATATGTGTGTGTGTGTGTGTGTGTGTGTATGTGTGTGTGTGTGTGTGTGTGTGTGTGTGCAATTCCAGGTTCAGAGTCCCTCCTGGATGACACATCAGCCTTACATTATGCAGCATCCGGTAAGAGAAGAAAAAGAACCCCACAACAACAGTCGTTAATGTCAGTAGTTAACCATTTTTTCCCTCCACCGTGTAAGAGTGGGTCGGGTTCGAGCACTGACATGCTTCCTATCAGGGTAAACGAAATTGTTGGCTTGGAGGCAGCCTGATTTGAATGGAGCTGTGCGATTTAATCAGTTATGCAATCTTTTATTGTTCGATTCTGTTAATTGAATCGATGAGTCAGTTTTTGATTCCGAATCGATTCACAATTTTTGTACTATTTAGGTAAACTTTACCTAAATGCAAAATTATTAACAATCGACGATATACTTTTTACCATTCTTGGTGCAGTAAATCTTCAGAATCTTCTATTTTCCATGATTTGCAAAAGTATCGAATCTCCATCTTCTTCTGATTTTATGTGTGGTTGGTGCACCGTCGCCACCTACTGGATTGGAGTGTGGCGCAATCGATCGAAGATGATCGCTTCCTATAAAAAATGATGTTTGAAGAAAAAAAAAAGTTACACACCTTTCCAGTTACTTAAGCTCATTACTCTCAAATAAGACACTAAGCATTAGCGCTATGGAATTAAATTGTATTAAAAATCATTATGCGCAATTGAACTGACCCGACTGCCTACCTGTTACTTACAACTCCAACGACTATGTCGTGTTAGTTTCTTGACCACCGTTATAAAAAGACTGAACCATTGGATTGGAATGTCCGAGGAGCGTTCAAGTCAAAGTGGGACTTGTGATCACATTTCTCGTGAATGACGTCAAGCAAGACGTCAAGCACGATGAGACAGCCGCAGTAAGGCATTTGCATGATGCAAACGTTTTAAAGAATAGTGTACGGCCGGATCGTCTGTGGGAACTGTACACGCAATCATTTACCATTACAGGGACTCGGCTGGAATTTATTGCCACATTCCGTGTCATACAGTCCTGACCTCGCTCCAAGCCATTTCTACATGTTTGGGCCATTAATGGAGCTCCTGGGGGGCTAGGGTTTCAGACGTGAAGCAGGCTCAAGCGTACTGAGAAATCTTTCTACCTTGATGGTATTTAAGCACTAATGATCAGTTCATTAGTGTAGCAGAAGGGTTAATCTGGACAATCAAAAGTCCTGGTTTGACTCGAACGTTCTGAAACTTTTCACTTTAACTTCATGATCATCATTAAAAATGTGAATTTTTATTAGGTGTTCTTTAAGTTGTTTGAGTTTAGCTCTGACGTGCTGTTTCTTGTCTCTCTACAGGGAGCTGTACTGTCGCCCTCTATGGAGCACCCCATGTCCCTGCAACCGTCCTCCATGTTGGCTCCACTGACCCAGCAGATGGGACACCTCTCCTTAGGCGGCACTGCCACTGTAAGCTCCCCACAAACGACATCAGCTGACACTTGTAAAGAGATGCTTTTTATAGAAATGTATTTATCTAGTGTGTGTGTGTGTGTGTGTTTTTTTTTTTCTTTATTATTTTTCCAGTTTATTCCGGCAAACACACCTATGCAAGGAGCGTATATTCCCCAGTATGCTCATATTCAACCCGCTGCCATCGCCACTGAGGTACGTCCCATCGAACAGAAAATGGCGCTCACACTGGAGACTCCTTCCCATTCATTCTATATAACAAAATATTTTCAGTCAGAATCATTGTTAAGTAAAAAAACAAAGGGAAAAAAAAAGGTAGAGGTCTGGTTGGCACGCTTCCAGGCGTGAGCATGTCTTGTCATGAGCCATCTGTCGCTGCATAACACACAGCATGACTCCCTCACTATAATAAATCCCGCGTATTTGTGCTATGCATTATCCATCCATGTAATGTCTGATGATTTACGAGACTTGTTCGCGTTTTAGGATCCCAGTGTGCAGCCCCAGGACGTGACCTCCAGTGATCCCTCCACCTACCCATTCCAACCAAGCAAGCAATAAGAGGGTAAATCTCGACACACACACACACACACACACACACACACACATACCGATGAGATTCACACTTTTCGAAAAGTTTTTTAAAATCAGATTAGTGAATTGTTTTGGATTTTGCGCTGATCTCCGAACGCCTTGGTTCGTTTTCCCAGGTGACCCGTTGGAGGCGGAGTCAAAAGAGGGCTGCTATGACTACAGGCTTATCTTCCTTGCAGAGGAAGTGACATCACAGAGGACAAGACACCTTTTTTTTGCACAGGTTCCAAAAAAAAATAAATAATAATTTAATAAACCACACACACAAACACGTACACACACACACACACACACACACACACACAATGTCCAAGGTTTATTCAACTTCAACAACCTCAAAGAACACGCAGCAGGTGAATCGGCAACCGAAACAATGCAACTCATCACAGACAGACAGAGCGCCGGCATGGGAGCGAGAGAGAGATGGAGAGATGGAGAGAAGTTCGACCTTTTTATTTTAATAATGAAAGGAAACGAGATGGACGCTTATTTTTTACCAAGGACTTCGGGAACAGACCAAAGTCTGTGAACACTGGACTCCGGGAATAATAATAATAATAAAAAAAAAAAATTGCAGTGTGCTAGTACCTTTAGATGCATGAGAGGACTTTTTAGTAGTGTGTTTTTACTGACCGTTTCTCACATACATGCACACACACACACACACACACACACATATACACACACGTACACACAAAAGAATTGAACATTTGCTGTGGTAGTAGCAACAAGGAGGTTTCTTTTTTTATTTAGAATTTTTTGTTTGATTTTGCTTTCGTCTTCCGCACTTTGCCTTCTTCTCGGTCCGTAGAAAACAGAAATTTGCCTTGTAAATACTGTAGAGCGGGGTTTTAGGTTATGTCGCCCGACGGCTGGTCGGTGTCGCTCTTCTTTCGTGTCTGTCAACGCGAACAATTCACTTTAAGTCGTTCTCCGAATGCGGATCGTGTAAAAGTGTGCGTCTCACGCGAAAGACGGATTCTGCTGTCCTCCGAAGTCTTCTTGCCTTTTTATTGTTATTATTTTTGTTTTTTTTTACTATTCAGTCAAAATCGATGTCGTAGATGTAGATGAAGTTGTTGGTAGTTTTTTTTTGTTGTTGTTGCTTTGTTTGTTTTTTTATTCCGGGCGGCGGGAGGGGGCGGGTTGGTTAGGAAAGTGGGCGTGGTGGAGGTGTGGGAGGGTTCTGGAATTTGGAGGTGGGGTTTGATGGGTGGAGAACAGAATATAGATTATAGGGGACGTGCTCGATGTTGGACAGACACACCATTACTAGTTTAATAGTTAAAAAAAAAAAAACAAGCAAGTGATGATGATGATGATGATGATGCTTTTTCTTTCCGACGGCGGTTTTTTTTCCCTTTATGTTTGAACACAGTGTGTAGAGATTTCTTGTACTGAGAGGCAGAAGTGCAATGTTTCTTTAGATAGAAAGTAAGAGTTGTACAGAACAAGAGTTGAGAAAAAAAAAATAACGAGATCCTTTTTTAATAACGAAATCAATCACTGGGAGGTAAATCCCGCAATGTTTTTTTTTTCTTTTCTTCTTCTTCTTCTGATCGTTTTTTTTTTTTTTCGCGCAATGTTTATTACGCAGTTACTTGCCCCTCCTCCCGAGCCCCGCCCTCCCCCTCAAGTTCATGGCAATATTAAGGGCTGCAGCTGTCAATCAGAAACTAATTTAAGGTGCGGTGACTATAGAATGAAATGAAAGAAGAAATAAAAACAACGTTTAGAGAAAAGAACGAACACAAACCTTGGGAAGCGACGAAGGATCAGCTTGTAGGTGTCAAATTCGAATCGAGTCCTGCATAGGAAAGAATTAAGGCAATAAGAAATTCTATAAATCGAGGCAATTAAGATACTTTCCACCAAAGACCATCAAAAAAAAAAATTCCCATCAGTGCGGACAAATGCTGAGGTGCAGGTGTATGGATTTTTGGAAATTGTGCCTTTTTTGCCAACTCGGTTAAAAGATGGAGCTTTGTATACTCAGACATGAAGTATCTGAGACTGAGGAGAAATACATGAAACGCTAAACTAATCAAAGGCTAATGATGCAGATTCATTCAAAAGAGGCTTTGATCTTTAACGTAGATGAGTTAAACAGTCACGTGTGTCGTTTCTTTTGTTGTTATTTGTTCGTTTTTCCTTTGTTCATTTGTTTTGTTTTGTTTTTTTGCAGCTTTTTTTTTTTTTTTTTTTTGATGTCCGGGTCAGCTTGGCCGTCGATCTACCTCAGAGTTGTATCTGTCGTCTGATTGGTCAGGTTTGCAGGTCTATCCTGCCCAATCAGGAGGAGAAAAAAAATAAAGCACCAGCTCTGGAGCTGGGATCATACAGGACTTAACATTTTAACACATCTGTTCGTCCGCTTGTTCAAAGGAAACGTTTGTGGGTTTATTTCGGTGTCTTTTGTTTCGTTCTCTTTTGTTGTTGTTGTTGTTGTATTTTGATGTTCTGCATTCAGGCCATGTGGAGAGTAAACAATGTGGGTCTCTTTATTCCGGAAAAAAAAAAAGTTGTGGGGTGAGAAACGCCTGCGTGACTGCTTTAAAAAAAAAAAAAAAAAAAAAAACCAAAAAAAAAAAAAAAGAGGAGGACTCTGTTTCATGAAAAAGGTTCCTGAATTATGTTAGGTCAATCCAAACACAACACACGCTCTACTGGATCGGTGCAGATTCGTTGAGATAACCGAGGCTCGATTCAATCAACCAAAGTAACACATTGTCATTGTGAGAAGTATGTATATACACAAGGGGCGTTCAGATCAAACCGGGACTTTTCATTGTGTAGGATAACAGAACAAAAAAACAACATTTCTTTAATGCACTTATCACAGTGTTTTTTACTAGTGCTTGGATACCATCAAGTATCTTAGTCTTCTGTAAATGTAAATGTTTTACCCCTTTCAAAATTTCAGAAAGTCCCGGGTTGACTTGAACGCCCCTTTGTGCATGTATATACTGTATATATATGATTGAGGGACATTTTTCAGTTTCGCCTGACACAATCCTTCATGTCAACGATGAGTGAGTAAAGTGGAAAAAATGTTCTAAAGCAAAGAAACGATACACAGGTTTCACAGAAATGGGGACACTTTTTTTTATATCACGTAATCGTACAGTACACACGCCACACTTTTTTGTCAGTGGCAACTTGTACGTTCAACAACAACAAAACCTGCTCCTGTGTTTTTGTTTCTATTCTTCAACCTGTCAATTTTTTTCTTTCTTTCTTTTCTTTTTTTTTTTTTTTTTAATTTAAATGCTTTTTATGGTTTATTTCTATGATGATTTCCTCTGTGAAAAACTTTTGAATTAAAGACAGAGTTCAAACCTGATCGGGAACGTTGTGCTTGTCGCTGTTTTTTTGCTTGCGAGACGTCGTGTCTACGGTGAAATCGGAGATGGCACCGTACCGCTTTTCCTTTTCCGAAACCGTATACCGATGCTGAAACCTCAAGTATCAGCTGATATCTGATGAACCATGTCAGTGTACCGCTGATAAACTCCAGCTTTTACAGAAATATGTCTTACATATAGGAGAATTAAGAAGAAATCAATCATAACAAAACAATACATTAATTTTATATATAAAAAAATATATAAAAAAATTAATATACACAGTA
>JAQMYG010000007.1:5477241-5491729 GCA_030014215.1 Clariallabes teugelsi
TCTGACACTCTCTGGGCACCATTTTTAAGAGCTAGGCTAGCAGATAGCATCTGACTGCTAACAGCTAACCTAGCCATCTTCAGCACTTAGTTGTGTTTTAACTTTTATCTCACTAAACATTAAGGATGAAATCATGAATTAATGCTATATATAAATTATAAGCAATTCCAAACATGGTTGCTTCAGGTCTCTACATTCTGATTGGCTAGTAAAATGCACTTCCTCAAAGGAGATTTCATGGGTGGTTCTATTAAAGCTACAGACACTAAAACAGCATGTTTAGAAAAGTAGTGAATTTGAGTTCGCTTCATTCTGAGTTGAATTTCAGCAGTAAAATTAACACATTTTGGAAACCACTAAGACTTTTTTTTAAACAATATAGTACTCTTTGTGACCTTTAAGTGAGGATGTAAGTGTACTCCCATTCGCACGGTTGTCTTACAGGTGGTGAAATCGTTCATAGACGACAAGAACGAGGATATGAGCACTCACAACTGTGCAGCGTACAGCGATCTAACGAACACACTCACACCCCGACCTTGTGACGCCAAGCATGAATGGATCTGCAAGGTGCCCAGAGGTGGGTCTCGGTTTGTCCATACGTAAACACATTGTGTTCATGTTTTCAATTCAAACAAATTCAAGTCATTTTATCTAACATTATCTAATTGCATGACAAATGTTCCCATGTTTTTCAGGTGTGGAGTTAACGAATCCTTATTGGTACAAGGGTAAGTGGACCAGGAGTGCGTGTTAACTTTACTCCCGTTACTAATATGACTATATATATATATATATATATATAGGACTGAGCAAAAGTTTTGAGCCCCCCATTTTCTTCATAATTACTTCCAGAGAACTTGTATTTTTTATGTCATCTTGAGAAATAGTTCTCCGGGCTTCCTAAAAGACACACCCTGTACTTTTTTTGTTGTTAAGCTGACAGTGATCTATGAACCATTCAAGCATAAAAGACTTAAGTCATGAACCAGTGGGAAACGGGTGCAGATGATCAGGCCGGTGATTAGTATTCTGGTGATGCTGAATGCTGTGTAGTACTGTAGGAATAGACGAGAGGGGAAATGAGGCTGCTGCTGAAGTTGATGCTGAAGAAATAACGGGTGGATAAAGACTTTTGAACAGTACTGTTCATGCATACATATGTACATGCATACAACTGCCTAAGGAGTCACTTTGTTGTCGAAAGAGTACAAAAGAGCATTTTAATATAGGCTAGTTTTATTTCTATTGATATTACGATAAGCACAGTTAATGTGATATCTACATGTGTAGAGAATGAGCCATGGGTGTTCTACCGTGGAGCTGAGTACTACTTGGCCAGTCAGGCGTACCCTTGGGAGATGGTTTTGTTCGCCTGTAAGATGCTGGGAGCCGACTTATTGTCCTTACACTCCAAAGAGGAACAGGCGTTCATCCAAGAACGTATGATGAAAGTAGGTAATCACACACTCACATATGTGTATTTTTTTTTCCATAAATCGGATTTAGAGAAATTAAGTTGCCCGGAATGATAGACCACCTTCAAGGTGATGTGAAGACTGGACGCTTGGTTACGGAAGGCCGTAATAAGAAGTGATGTCTTCCTTTTTCTCTCACGTTTCTTCTCTCTTATTTTAAGGCTGTTCACGGTGCCGCTGAATGGTGGATCGGCCTGTCAACTACCAGTGTACATGAAGGCTTCAGGTGATGTCGCATATTTATATTTAGTCAGTACTATTGGCATTCGAGGCTCTGTGGTAGGTTTCTCACCTGCCATGTGGAAGATTTGATTTCCAGCCAGTGCATGCAGTGCCGGTCAAACATCAAGATAAAATGGGAGGGTCGTGTCAGGAAGGGCATCCGGTGTAAAACCTGCGCCAAGTCGTGTGCGGTTCAGATGGTGCACCGATCGGATGGAGACCCCTTGATGGGAGCAGTCAAAAGAGTAACAACGATAACTTATTTAGTTACTAGAATACTACTACTACTACTCCTACATTTTACAGTATAATAAAGAATTTCTTTAAATATATTCATCCAATTCTACCACAGTCGGACAAACCACAATACTGGTGCTGATAATTTTTCTTTTTATGTTATGCATATAATACAGAAAATGTGCATGCCAAAGAAACTACTTCTGAAGTTTATGCAACATGGAAGTGACCGATCTTGCTTCCCTAAAAATTTCAAGTTGCTAACTTCGGCCGTTTTGGAGAGATGATTTTCTGTGATTTAAAAAAATGGCCATTTTTCAGTGTTATACTGTCTTGCTTCAAACAATAATAATTTAAAAAGCTAATTATTAGTATTTTTTCATGAGTATTGATACTAAAATTGGTTTAAGCCTCTAGAAGCATAATACCTGTAAACATTGCTGCTTAAATTAAAGCGCTCCATGCTGAATTAAGGATTTTTCCCCCAAAAAAATAATCTGTAGTGTCCGTAACCATGTCAAATAAATTTTGCAATATTTTTACAGTTTTTCATTTTAGAAAAACACACTTTGTCAGGTTTATGTCTTTTCATGTGAAATCTAAATTGGACAAGTTTTCATCTGAATAACAATTAAGATCATTAAAAGATTTGGATAAAAAAAAAAAAAAAGTTACAGACACTACATAAAAGGGCTTGAAATTGTATTTAGTAAATGTGTTCTTCTGATTAATATATAAACGTGTATGCATATTTACAAAAAAAGAACGAAGCATGGATCTGGAGATAAGAAGCATTAAGTATTATGAAAATACTCTATGGTGTTATATGATCCTATCTGAAAATTCAATTTTTCACCTACAGGTGAGACACTTTTTAGCACTAATACCATTGTTTTGGCTGAATGCTTATTTATGTCTGTGTTTGTTTGTGTGTGTGTGCATGAATGCATGTTTATATCTGTTTTGTCTGATCCTGTAGTTGGACTGATGGAACAGCTCTAGATTATCAGAACTGGACAAATGGAAGGCCTAGCAGACGACCTGGACGAAACTGCGTCTCTATGTCTCTGACAGGTGAGCTGCCGGTTCTCAAAATGTTCTCTCGGACAACATACGATTTCACTAACTCCATGTGTTCTGTGTAGGGTCGTGGTCAACGGGTCGCTGTGTGGATCAACATGGTTACGTGTGTAAACGCAGGATCGTATCGGTGGTAGAGACCCCGCGGGAGCCTCACTTTGTCGGCGCCTGCCCAGAAAACTGGTTCTACTTCGGGCACAAGGTGAAACATGGATCACTAATAGTGGTGCACTACAGCCACGCCCAGTTCTGTTTTTTTTTTTTCTACGCCGCTAGATTTCTGCTTGCTATTTGCTGGTGGGATTTCTCATCTCTTTATCCTATCCTGGTTTAATCGGGTAGTGTCTATTGCTGCACCTCCCATCCCGGCCGAAGGAGGGAAAGAGCTGGAAAGACGCTCAGTCCATCTGCTCTAGCTTCCAAGGCACGCTCGTTTCAGTCGAGGATGAGATCGAGCAAGGTGAGGCTGCTCATCTCTGAACCGGAACGTGACTTAAAATCTCTTAGCACTGATAGTTAATTCTATATAATAATTTTTTTTTTTTTTTTTAAGCTTACATCACTATGCTACTTCATGGCCAATCTGAGGGAGTCTGGATCGGCTTACAGGATGCAGACACCATGAAATGGACCAATGGGAAGCTTGTCACCTACACTAACTGGTCACCTGTAGAACCCGAACACTCTGACGCTGTACGTGAAGATGTGCTTAATTTTTTTTAAAAATGTATTAGCGTGTGTATTAGCGTGGATTTGACTTGTTGTTCTTCTGTGTCTACAGCCGGAGGAGAGGTTGGGTAACCGGATTGAGCCTTTGTGCGCTGTTCTGTCCAACACTCACAACTTTCACTTTACTGGAAAGTGGTACAAGGAGAAATGCAGCCAGAGTAGCTACGGCTTTGTATGTCAAAAACCACAAGGTGCGATCAGTTGACTCAACATGTTTGTGTGTCTGTACTTCAAACTGACATGACTGCATACGGCCAAAACATTATTATTATTTATTGGTGCTAAAAATCTCCCGATCCTGCTTCATTCTTTTTTTTTTTGTAAATATACATACACGTTTATATTTTTATCAGATAAAAAGAAACACACGTGCTAAATACAATTCCATGCTCTTTTATGTCTGTAGTGTCTGTAACTTTTTTGAATTCAAACCTTTCAACGATCTTAACTGTCATTCAGATGAAACTTGGGCAATTTAGATTTCACATGAATAGACGTAAAGCTGAAAAAGTGTGTTTTATTCTAAAATGCTAAATTGTTAATATATCGCATCATGAATTCGACATGGTTACGGACACTACAGATTTATTGCTTTTTAAGCTTTTGCCAAAAACAAATGGAATGCTTTAGTTTAAGCAACAATTATTACAGGTCATATGCTTCTAGAAGCTTACTCCAATTTTGGTATTGATACTCATAAAGAAATATGAAAAAATTTCATTTTAAATGATTATTGTTTGAAGTGAGACAGTATAACGCCATTTTGGGGACACATCATCTCTCCAAAACGGCTGAAATTAGCAACTTGAAATTTTTAGTGAAGCAAGATCGGTCGCTTCCGTGTTGCATAGACTTCAGAAGTAGCTTCTTTGGCAAACATATCACATATGTTTTGGCCGATAGTTTGCACATGACTCTATTTGTCTTTTTCCATCTCAGACAAAACCAAACGTCCATCACACTCGTATCCTAGCCCGGCCTCCCTAACGTTCTCCGAGTATAAGAACTGGAGTTACCATGTTGTCCATGGCAACATGAGTTGGTACCAGGCCCGGACTGCTTGTGTGGAGAAAAATGCAGAGCTTGTGAGTATCACTGACCCGTTCCACCAAGCGTACCTCACTGTACTGGTCAACCGACTTGGAGCCCCGCACTGGATCGGACTTCTGAGCCAGGACGTAAGTACACCTATACAGTACGGCTAACAGTCTACATATATATATATATATATATAGGTGCATGTGTGTGAACGCTGAGCACGTCCCTCTCCACAGGATGGTATAAATTATGGTTGGACCGATGGCAGAGATAATATGTTCACACACTGGGACACGGTGGATGACGATAGCGAGGACAGTTCTTTCGTGTTGGGAAATTGTGTGTACATGGACATCACCGGTGGCTGGAGAAGAGCGGAGTGTGACATGCCCCTTCCAGGAGCGCTATGCTACGTACCTCCACCAAGTGGGTTCTTCTTATTCATACAGACTCGTATACCCATGTCTGTCCCTGTTTCTCTTCTCTGACATTCGATGTCCCCCTTTTCAGAAAGCATAGCAATCTCCTCCGAAGTGGTGTGTCCAGAAACGTGGGTGAAGTTTCGCCAAAGCTGCTACAATTTCAAGCCCGTTGTCTTAAGAATGTCTCTAGAAGAAGCAAGAGAAAGCTGCAAGAAAGAAGGTACTGCAGCGCGGGCTTATCGAAAGCATGTTGCAAGTGCGCCACCCAGTGTCTGTAAAGGGAATAGTCCCTGTAATCATTTTCCCACTGCAGCAAAAACAGGTTTTTGTTCAGATTTTGGGATAGTTATGGGTGGCTAAGCATCTTTGAATTTTTTTTTTGATCAAAGTCTTTTTTATTGGAGATATAAACAAGTTACGTATACATACATACATTGTACACTATTTTTTTTTTCCAACCGTATGCATCTTTGAATTTTAATCATAACTCTCTGTAATCTCTAGACAATTCCTCTGAGGTGTTGACGATACGAGACGAGGAGGAGAACCACTTCTTTCAGAAGCAGATGAAGAACTTTTATGGCGGCTTAGAGACTGTGTGGCTGGGCATTTATTATAACATGGACAGTAAGAAAGATATACTTATAAAAACGTACATAGGAAAAAAATGTATGGATTTCTTACCCATAATGGTAGTGTAAGGTTTCTAAGAATGGTTGAGAGTTCTAGCTTTCTAAGGAGGTGTTGTTGTTTTTAAATAACATTCTATATGAAACTGTTTTCTCTACACAGAGACAAATGAAAGAACTTTTCAGTAACTGTCTTTTTTACTTGACAACTTCATGCATACTGAAGCTCAACTGATCAACTTAAGCGAGAAATGACATTTAATTAATAATGAAAATGCTATTTTTAGGGGACGCTTTAACCTGGCTGGATGGCTCTGCACTCGATTACACCAACTGGCCTCTGAAGGCTCCGGATGCGAGCGCGATGCACGCTGACACGTGTGTGTCGATGCGGGTATCAGATGCCGGGTGGCTCCTGGCCGACTGCACGAGCAGGCACGGCTTCATATGCAAAACCCGTTCAGGTACAAACACGTTTTACAGACACCGGACCTCTACGTCTGCACTCGTACATTTGAAACATGTCATTTACACATACCTTACAATACTTCTGTTATCTAGCTATTAATATAATAAATAATATAGAATTGGGAAACTTACTTATATTGATCATACTTCAAATGTTTTTGGATTATTGTCTTTAATTTTTGTCTCTTTAATTAATTGTCTGTCCAGATCCCACTGTTCATATGTGCAATGTTGTTAAGTGCAATATCTCAGCTGCTTTAATATCTCAATTAATATCTGATAACTTACATTAATATTTATACGCTTTAATATTTATGTTTATTGTTTACTCCTCTTATTCTATTTTATTCACCATAAGAGGGGGGGGGCACATAATTTAATTATATCCTATGCAGTTAATCTATCTATCTACAGTATGTATCTGTCCATCTGGCTGTCTGTCTGGCTGTTAGTCTGTCTGTTGTCTATCTGTTTGTCTATCTGTCTGTCCATCTATCTGTCTGTCTATCTTTCTGTCTGTCTGTCTGGGTATCTGTCTGTCTATCTGTCTCTCTATCTGTATGTCAGTCTGTTTGTCTGTCTGGCTATTTATCTGTCTATCTATCTGTCTGTCCATCTATCTGTCTGTCAGTTTATCTGTCTGTCTATCTTTCTGTCTGTCTGTCTGGGTATCTGTCTGTCTATCTGTCTCTATATCTGTATGTCAGTCTGTTTGTCTGTCTGGCTATTTATCTGTCTGTCTGTCTATCTGTCCGTCTGTTGATCTGTGTGTCTGTCTGTCAATCTGTTTATCTGTCTGTCTGTCTATGTATCTGTCTGTCTATCTGTCTATCTATCGGTCTGTCTGTCTATCTGTCTATTGTCTGTCTGTCTGTCTATTTGTCTATCTATAGGTCTGTCTGTCTGTCTGTCTATCTGTCCATTGTCTGTCTGTCTATGTATCTGTCTGTCTATCTATTTGTCTGTCTCTTTCTGTCTTACTGTCTGTCTGTCTGTCTATTTGCCTGCCTGCCGGCATGCCTGTCTGTCTGTCTGTCTATCTATCTATGGATTTTGCCATATGTGTAAAAATGCATGCCTGACAACCTTATTGTTTCTCCTCCATGACAGAGTCGGTACCAGAGGTGGAGGTGGAGCCCTTAACTGGTAAAAAGCTTTGTCTCTTTCTCACTCATCTTCTATGCTACCCTTCAGCACCCTTTCTCTCTCTTTAACATCCGACATTAATAACTTGATTATGTAAGGGAAATTTCATCCATCATAAGCCTCTGCTGCCATCTTATTGATTTCCCAGCATTGTGCTGTACTATATTTCAGCCGAAGAACATTTTCCAATAAAGCAGATCGCCTTCTACGTACAAGACAGAGCAATGCACTGCACGGACAGAGATTTTTGGCAGGACATTCAAGCTTTAATGCATTTTCTGCCATTGGCTATGCAGGAGGATAATTATAAATTTTGCTTTCATATCTTTACACTGACATGGTCAGAACTTTAGACCTGCTCTGTGTGTCGGCACGATGGTTTTCATGTCCATCATATCACATTTAGCTGGCTGATTAGGGCGTATGGGAAGCAGAAAGATCTGGTGGCTTCACTCCTGGAGCGGGGAGCAGTAGTAGCTGGGAAACTGTGATTAAATTGAGTTAAAACACACATAAATGAATGAATGAATTTGTGTTTTCCAGGTTTGCATCATGGAGTCGTTCCAGCCGCAGTCTTAGTGGCCATATTGTTCTTTGCGGTGACGGCTGGATTGCTCTGGTTCGTCTATAAGAGAAACACACTGGGCTTCAGGAGGCTTCCGTCACTCGGCAGCGCCTTTTACAGCTCTCATGCTACAGACTCAGACGGGAACGTACTCCTGTCGGACCTAGAGACACATGCAGAGGAGTAGCGCGTGAGAGATTTGGGTGGAGTGGATTGGATATTCGGGGATGTGTTTTTTTTTTTGTTCATGCAGAAGGATAAGAATCTTCGACTGTATTGTTTAAAAAAACAACCTCCACTGGTTACTGGAGGTAAAGTTGGGGTTTGATTTAGGTGTAGCATAGCAATAATTAGCTGCATTAATTCTGTCCTCATAGGGATAGTAAGATTAATGTGTGTGTGATTGAGCGTGTGTGTGTGTGTGTGAGAGAGAGAAAGAGAGAGAGATTCCCATCAGGGATCCTGTGATCAGGACCAAACTTGAATCCACATCTACCGTTTCTTTGCTGCGATCGGCGACACTATGCACATGACGTTGTCGTGCTTTTAAACGTTAACATCAAAGACAGGTAATAAGGAAAAGCTGTCCTGAGTTAATCACTAACATTTACAGTATTCAGGGAGTCGTTTACTTATGCGCCTTTGACACGCGCTCACATGAAGATCGTTCTCAGAAGGCCAATCTCGAAAGCCTCGTCCGACAGGAAGTTTGTTCTAGCTCGGATCTGAACAATAAACAATGAATTCTTCAGGAATAATGGTCTTTAATAGCTTTAAAATTAGCTGCAAGACACCAAAGCAGCAAAAAAAAAAAGGCAGGCTTGTTTATTTTGGACCGAAAGCACACAGTTTTGTTATCAGTATTTGAACATGGTTTATAGCGAGTGTTATTCTTTTCAGTTGTGAGTCATGTTTTAGCGGAACAAATTATTGTCGAATCACATGAAGCACTTTATCTCGTTTCAGCTCCCAGTGCTCGGTTTTGATATTATTACTGGAAAAAAGGCCACAGAGGCTTTCCAAATCCAGCATTAACCTCTACCGCCTAAATACTGATGAACTCCACATCGGAAAAAAAAAAAAGAATCCCAAAATAAAACATGTAGAGTAAAATGTCAGGGTGTGTAGCCGACTAAATTAGGATAACTGCTTCAGTACCAGTCAAAAGTGTGGATACACCTTATAATTCAATGTTCTTTTGTTTCCTGATTTATTTTCCAGTGGATTAGAGGTTAGCACTGTCGCCTTGCACCTCATGCAAGACATGCATTACATTGGCCGAGCTCTCTCAGAGGGGAGAGATGAGAGGTACTTCGTGCTCCCACATTATTCACGGCTCTACAGCCAATCAGGGGCGTCTGTGAGCTCACGCAAGCGGAAGGAGCGGATAGCGCTGTCCTCCGAGTGTGTTACGCCGCCCCTAACGGTGCGTGAGCGAGCAGTTCGAAAAGATGCGGTCGGCTGGTTCAGAAGAAACACGTGATAGTCTTCGGCCCCCCCGACTGAGTGGTAGTAGTAGCCTTAATGTGGGAGCCCCCTAGTGACAGGGAGGACTAAAATTAGGGGAAAAATTGGGGGGAAAAAAAAAAAAAAGCACCATGATGAAACTGCTTCTCATGAAGAACATCCCAGGAAGGCGAGACCAAAACTTACCTCTGCTGTAGAGTTACCAGCCTCAGAAATCACCAATTAACAAACAGCACCTCAGATTAGAGCCGTTATGAAGGCTTTACAGAGCATAAGTAGCATACACATCTCAATATGAACTGTTCAGAGATTATTGCATATTTTGGATGCCTTCAGTATTGTTTTACAGTGTAGAAAGAAATAAAAATCAGGAACGATCATTGAATTAGAAGATGTGCCGAAACTTTTGACTAGTAGTGTACTGTATATAAGACTCATATAGAGTATCTGATTGTCTTTTCATTATAATCTTGGGTCCTGTTTTTCATATTGTAAAAATTTTGAATAAGTGGTAAAATCAGCTGTGCTAAGTTGGGTTCAATTTGTAAAATGTTATTGCTTCTATGTAACGTATTGGTTACTGTGTAAAACCACGTACATGAGACTAATCAGTATAATGTGTGATCTCTAAAAACCAGCCTTGATATAGATCACATTCTTTTTGTATATGCACTGTGCGCATTGAAAGGGTCAACTGGGTCAATGTTATTTTTCTTCTTGGTCTGATGATGTTCTTTTTGTTTGTACCACATGGGATAAACTAGCTGTACAGTACTGATCACAGTTTACAGTTTGTTTTGTTAGTAATGGAGTAGAAAAAAAATGAACAGCTGTATGAAGCTACCACAAGGGCCCTTCACTCCTATTTTTAATGTACCTTTATCTGTGGAACAATTTGTATGAATTGGGTAGTTTGTACATTCATTTTTTTACTTGTGAGATCCAACACATAGACAGGCTATGACTTTTTTTCTATTATGCACAGTTCTGATTCACAGCAAGTTGAAATAAAGGAAATGTGCTTGATGTACCTTGCGTCTATGTTTCTTCGTAGTCTATGCATTTATTCATTTATTCTTTCAGTGAAAATTATGCCAGCATGCTCAGGGCACAAGGCAGGGGAAAGAAACCCCAGATGGGATGCCAACTCATCACATGGCACAAGCAAACACACTCACACACCTAGTCATAGATTACTGGCAATTTGGAAACACCAATAAATCTACAATGCTTGTTTTTGTACTGTGGTGAAATGAAGTGCCTGGTGGAAACCTACAAAGCACAATGAGAATATCTTGACTCCATGTGCATAGACCAGAGACAAGATTCGAACCGTCAGCCCTGGAGGTGTGACCCTCCCTTCTTTAGAAAGTACTGTGCATAAGACTTCAGCCACCCCTCATTGCTTTCTTGTATTTTTTTAATGTAGTCTTGAGGAATTGTTCTCTAGGCAACCTGAAGGACTTTTTTGTCTCTCATTTTCAGTCCAGGCTCTGTACCTGAGCAATTTCTTTAGGTACAGATGGCATAGAGATTAACACAGTGACCTCACGCCTCCAGGGCCAAAGGTTTGATTCCTGCCTCGGGTCTGTGCATGGAGTTTGCATGTTCTTCCAGTACTTTGCGGGTTTCCTCCGGGTCAGTTACCTCCCACAGTCCAAAGACATGCAGTTTAGGTGCGCATACAGTATGTGTCCTGTAATAGATTGGCACCCTGTCCAGGGTGTAACCCGCCTCATACCTAAAGTCTGCTGGGATAGGGTCCAGGCCCCCGCACCCCTGTAAGAGGCATAGAAGATGAATATGATATGATTATGATATGATATGATATGATATGATACGAGGGGCTGATTGTGATAAAACAAAGTCTATAAGTTACCACAAGCTTAACCAAAAACACCTGTTAAAACGCGCCATCTGTGGTAATGAACGCACACTATTTTGTTTTTATATAGGCGTTTTACATTTAAATTTCAGAGTAGCATATCTTATCTTCCCGAGAGCCGATTGCAATAAAACAAAGCCTATACGTTAGCCTTTATGTCAAGCTCGGCCAAATGCCCCTGTGAAAACCCCAGTAAAATTTGTCCAGTACGTAAATTTGCACAAACAAACAGACAAACAAAAATTCCAAAAACCATCTTGTTGTACGATGAGTAATAGAACACCTATTACTCATCGCACATCCCCCTTATTACTCATCTTATGTTATTTGCAAGTATCTTCAATGTACAGACACGCAAACTTTACAGTTTTATTACTGTATATGTATAGATGAAAAAAGTGGTGAGCACTGTTCCCTTGCACCTCAAGGGCAGAGGCTTCGATTTCTGCCTCGGGTCTATGTGCATGTGCCCCGCCTTGTGCTTGGGGGGGTTTCCTCCGGGTACACCCACAGTCCAAAGTGTGTGTGTGTGTGCGCGTGCGTGCGTGTGTGTGTTTGTGTGTGTGTGTGTGTGTGTGTGTGTGTGTGTGTGTGCAGTCTGTGAAGAATTGGTCCTGTCCTATATTTTTCACAGTACAGCTGTGGCTAAAAGTTTTGAAAATGACACAAAAATGAATTTTCACAAAGTGTGCTCCTTCAATGTTTTAGATCTTTTTTTTTCAGATGTTACTATGGGAACCATAGCCATAAATAAAGAATGGTAGAAAAACGTCCTCCAAGAACAGTTTGGTGATGAACAATGTCTTTTCCAGCATGAAACAAAAGCCCACAAACTCTGACAAACTCCAGGCATTGATTACGCTGAAGACTGAGCTGAGGATGTGGCCCAGAAGTTGATTGACAGCCTGCCAGGATGAATTGCAGAGATCTTGAAAAAGAAAGGTCAGCACTGCAAATACTGACTCTTGTCCTAAACCTAATGTAATTGTCAGTAACAGTATTTGACACTGATGAAATGCTTGTAATTTTACTTCAGTATACCATAGTAACATCTGGAAAAAAAAGGTCTAAAAACACTGTAAAAAATGTATATTTGTGTTATGTTCAAAACTTCTGGCCTCGGCTGTACTATAAACTAGACAAAAAGTTTGTGGAAAAACATGGCCAGAGTTATGTATTTTTTAAGATTAAACTTATTTACATGTGATAGTCAGGTAACTTGTGTGTAAATTTAAACACAGTCAATAATAATAATGCAGTAAAAATCAATAATACAGTAAGCTTGACGTAATGCCTCTATGAAGTGGGCGTGGCTTCCGCGTGACGTATGCGACAGTTGACCAATCGCGACGCTGCGTTTCGGAGAGTAAGAACGCTAAACGGAGAGAGGCTTCATAGCTGCAAGTCATTGCCGAGGGGAGGCTCGGTAATGTTTCGTGCGACACACGCGCTTAACAGTGTCCGGGTGTTGTTGTTATTGTTGTTGTTGTTATTAGACTGACGAATGACTTAAAACAGCGGTGTTGAACTTTGTGACCATGGACTGGACCGGGCAGGGAGCGCTTTATGGGATATTGTGCCTACTGTTTGGAGCGAGCACGGTTCATGTGGGAAGTTGCGCGCGCACTGGCAGCACTGGTAAGCCTGCATTCCTGCTCATGGCTGGACACACACACACACACACACACACACTTCTAATATGAGGCGAGGAGTTTATAAGTATGAGGAAAGTTTTATTGGCTTTAAATGGACAGCTGACTGGTCGCTAAGCTGCGTAACCAGGAAGTGGTGTTTAGATGAGCACTAACTGGGACTAAACTGTACTGTATTCTCTGACCCATTCTTTAAACTTCTCCCCAAACTCACACACTGTTTTCATTTTTAATCAGAACCTTTTATTTAAGTAAAAACAAAACCTTACTAATAAACAAGTTATTTCTGTAAACTGTCTGTTTACAATGTTCATAGAAGACAAATCCTCATGCTCTTGCTTTTAGACCTCAGCTCTAACTACTCAAAAACATGACTTAAATCTAACAAAACAATCCTCCAGTCATGCTTTATGTCTAAACATATTTCAAGTCCTAGAATTCTCAGAAAACTTAATCCCTTTGCCTGCTCGTCCTGGTACATTTTTGTTTTCCCCAGCAGTGGGCTTGGTCTCCACCCAAACACTCCACAGCCTGGAATACTCACTCTCTGCGAGCGCTTTGCAAACCAAAACTGCACATAAAATCGGTTTCAAAAATGAAAGCATTTCCGAGAAGGTTATTGCCAAGAGAAGAGCTTGTGCTTGGACTGTGAAACACTTCACCCTCGGTTAATTAGATTTGCCTTTATTTAATCTGAATCGCAGGTTAATTCTGAGAGCTTAAGCAGTGGTAGAAGTGCTTGGAGATCTGGTTTCATGTGTGAAATTTCAGTATCAGAGGTCACCGCGCGTCAGAAGGAATATTTCCTTGCTTTAGGCTGGAGTGAAGTAAAAGCCTCTCAGCGTCCCGGTTCTGTACCAAGCTCAAGTTGTTGCCTATTTCGAGAACTTTGTCCTGTTACGCTTTGTCCCTTACGGTTTGTCCCTTACACTTTCGGTTTCTTATGCGCCGATCTTAAAATTTGGCACAGGTGTTACACCAGATATCGTGAAACTGCACAAACGTGTACAATCTCGTCAATCCTGACCACAGTTGACTCAAACCCAGGCCACGGTAGGGAATGCACCGAATGGTAGAAACTAATCCAAAATATTTCGGTAGGTTGTAATTCTAAGGGGGTTTTCAAATTAGGAACGAATTGCTCACCCTTTTCTACTCTACCGCTGGCCAGCGTTCACATTATTTTTTGCGTATTCACACTCTCTGTTACAGCAGATGGCACCTACTTGGTTTGTGAGTCGCTATCGAACACGAGAAGAAGAGTTAACCTTATCTAATATTATTGATATTTCCGCATTATTAACTCTCTCGCGTGCTTTCCTAGTTTATCAGCTATGACTATGTAGGTCAGAGGATGAGATGGGCGTCCATTAGTGATGCGCGGGTCGGGTATTTTTCCAACCCGCGGGTCCCGCTTTTATGAAATTATTTGGCCCGCCCCAGCCTGCCCCGCACCACTGTATCTATTTT
>JAQMYG010000007.1:5501454-5521037 GCA_030014215.1 Clariallabes teugelsi
ATATGTGTATGTGCGTGTGTATGTGTGTGTGCATATGTGTATGTGCGTGTGTATGTGTGTGTGCATGTGTGTGTGTGTGCATGTGTGTGCGTGTGCGTGTGTGTGCATGTGCGTGCGTGTGCATGTGCGTGCGTGTGCGTGTGCGTGTGTGCGTGTGCGTATGTGCGTGTGTGTATGTGCGTGTGTGTATGTGCGTGTGTGTATGTGCGTGTGCATGTGTGTATGTGCGTGTGCATGTGTGTATGTGCGTGTGTGTATGTGCGTGTGTGCGTGTGCGCGTGTGTAATATATATGTGTGTGTATATGTGTATGTGTGTGTGTATATATGTGTGTGTGTGTGTGTGTAATATATATATTTACTTTTGTAATTACAGTTTAAAAGTCATACATTCAAGGTTTATTATATGTAAAGAGAAATACTTTATTATTTTTTTTTATTTTCTGTCTGTTTGTAATAAACTCTTGTTTGTTTGTTTTCCTAGCTATTCACACTATGGGTGGTAACTCTAACGGTGCACCTTGTACCTTCCCCTTCCTCTACAATAACGCGTGGCATCACAGCTGCCTTCTCCCCGACGACATCCATTCTCTCACCTGGTGCTCCACAACTGAGGACTATGATAAGGATCGAAAGTGGGGGGCCTGTCTAAAATATGGTGAGCTTACTATACATCTTTCCGCTTTTTTGTGGAGGTGGAGACTAAGTAATTAATAATGGATTTTTATTATAATAATGATAATAATTAGTGATCATTAATAATAATTAAGCTCTGCACTGTATATATGTGAAATGGAAATGTTCCATAAGGACTGAGAAAATGATTCTTGAATTGTTGTGCAGAACAAAATGTAAGATTAATCCCCCTGACTCTGTCACTTACTCTTTCTTTCTCTGGTTGTCTCAGAGGAGGGATGCGGTGAATTATGGGTCGGCCCCTTCGACGGTCAATGTTACCAGGTGGTCTCTACGGCGATGGTTTCTTGGCACGAGGCACGCGATGCCTGCCGTAGTCAGGGTGGAGACTTGCTCAGTGTATCCAGTCCTGAAGAACTGCAGAACTGTAAATATGATTATACACCTATAAACCAACCATTAATCCTTCATGATACAGCGAGAAGGTTATACAGGGTGAATTATTGGGAGATGGTTCATAATAAATCAGACGGTACTTATTATTCCAAATCATACTGTGACCTGACTTCATCTGGTCTATTTGAGCATCTAGATCAGGGTGTCGCAGAGCTTTTGAGGGAAATGAACGTCAATCTATCAACATTTATTTAACATTGGACTGCTGTAATATTTTTCAAAAATGTATTGTAATAGTTACATGCACTATGTAGCATAAGTTACGGACAATTAAATGAATATTCCTCACACTGGTTTATCAGTCTAGTGTTGTCTTGTGTTGTTACAGGAGAAATAACAACACTACGCCAAGGTTTATATTTTTTATCCTACTAGGGATGGGACCACCAGGGATCACCCGATACAATATTAACATAATATTTTAACATACTGATTTTAGTTGTTTTGTGATTCTACTTGTCTGTAAGTACCACAATTTTATAAATATCCCAATTATAAAATAATTTGATCCTACCACACAGGATGCTGTGTTGCCTGCTAATGTATCACTAGTTTAAAATGCCAGCTGTAGGATCATATACTGTAAGAACTGCAACATTCTACCACTTAAACTGCGAACATATACAGTATAATTATATATACATGTATTGCCACATTAAGGAATTGCGATAAGTAACCTAAACAATCCCTCTAATCTCTACTTTACACACAGTTTTTCTGTGCGTATGCAAACGCGATGACCAAACAAGCAGCATTGTTATTCAGACGCTTGTCTACATTATGATTTAGAAAATTTTCATCCACTTGTCTCTCTCAACATCAGGTTTCCAAATCAAACTGTAAAAACTTTAGCAGGCTTTTTTTCATTTTATTTTACATGCAGCAATGTTAAAAACATGTCATGATTGTTGGCATGGGCTGTGTCTCGATTCAGAAACTCCGTCCTATATTAATTTGTGGAGATGGGGATTGATTTGTTTGTGTATGTCAATTCTTTTGTGTGGTAATTCATGTACCATCGCACTGACTCTTGCTTTTTTTTCCTGTTTTGTTCCTGTTCCTCCAAAATACTCCAGGAGGTGCGCACTAAACTATTCTCACATGTGCAGGCAGCACAGCATCTTGTCTGGTAGAAGCAAGTTTGTTTAGAATTGTAGAAATTGCAAAAGCTAAAAAAAATAATTAGGATATTTATATAATCATCAAACTAACAGAATCGCAATAATATCATATCAGCTGGTCCTTGGTCCTACGGATTCCCATCCTTATTTATTTGTAAGACAATTGAACACAACAAAATAAGAGATTTCTCTCAGACCGCTGTTTGTAAATCCATCCCCTAGTTTAAGAAAGAACCCCTGGTCTAGACTTTATTCTATCGTAGGTGTAGTATTATTTTTCTTCCATAGTAAAATTTTACTCAAGCAAGTTATTTCTAAAATGATTCTTTCATGAATGTATATTAATGCATGACTGGAACTTTAACACTCAAATAACTCGGATGTATCTCTGCACCTAAAGTTGCAAAAGATTTACCGGAGCAGCTTTGGATCGGGCTGAACCAACTGGACTGGTCGCAGGGGTGGCAATGGACTGATGCATCACCTTTAGTTTATTTCCCATGGGAAACGGGTAATGAACGTTTTTTTATTTCAGACCCTTACAAAAAAAAAACTGACCTGGTTATCAATTTTAACACACAGTGTAGGTTTAATGTTTGAAACATGGCCTGGAGTACTTTGTCCATCAGCCTGTATTCAGATTCATTTTGAAACAGTATCTTCCATTGTTCTAGCTAGAGATGGGTCAATCCCACCACCTTTATGTGAGTGTGTTAGACTCCGCCCTAAAGACAATAGGCTTCTGTTGTCGCCCAAGGTCACTGTGAAAACGTGGACGTGTGTGTGTGTGTGCGCATCAGTTTGAACAAATCTACAGCTTGAATAGGACCTTTATCTGTTTATGCCCAAATGTTGTGGGAGAAGTTCTTTTCATTGTGTGTGGTTTCTAAAGACTGTGCACACGCTCTGGTGATTTCATTGGTACAGCTATGATATCAGCATCTGAAAAATAAGCTTATCAGAGTGTTTTCTTTTCAAGCATTTTAATAAACCGTTGTGCTTCCAGGCCAGCCCAATTGGATGTCACCAGAGTGCGGGGTGCTGATCCCTAACTTGCGATTTACCGGTGAAGCATGTGAGAAGAAGCTGCCGTATATCTGTGAGAAAAAAGAGAACAGCAGCAAGACTGACACTGCAGGTGGGATATAAAACCATGTCTGGTGTCCAAAAAGTCTGCATTTATTTAAGATATTTGTGGTGATATTGTCTTCTCTCTCTCTCTTAATAGATAAACAAGTGTTCACACAGTGTGAAAGTGGATGGTTCCCGTTGCAGGGTTATTGCTATAATCTTTACGGGACCC
Organism: Clariallabes teugelsi; assembly: GCA_030014215.1. Lineage (NCBI taxonomy): Eukaryota > Metazoa > Chordata > Actinopteri > Siluriformes > Clariidae > Clariallabes > Clariallabes teugelsi. The sequence continues at coordinate 5,504,969 of JAQMYG010000007.1, forward strand.
AGATGGGGGAGAAAAAGACCTACGATATGGCGCAGCAAGTGTGTATGAAGGACGGAGCTCAGCTGGCCAGCATTCACACTCTGGAGGACATGCACATGATCACCATGCATTTTACAGGAAGTAGGCATAATTGAAGATCATTTCCACTGATGTACATCTTCTATATGTTAGCAAAACAACTGAGTAATATTGGTGTGATGATTAAAAGGAACAACAAGCTTTATCAGATCAAAGCAAAAGTTAACGCCTTCGCTTCCTTTAAAAAAACTAAAGACAAAAAACAAAAAGAACAGCACCAGAGCATGTATGGTTTATTTAAACACAGCTGAAAAACACAACCAAAAATAATGATCGATTTAGCACAGAGGTGTGTAGTACTGCTCAACCAAAAGTAGACAGTTGTGTAATTTACTAATGGTCAGTGATGCCATGTTCCTCTGTTGCTTTTGTGAATGATCACATTGTGAAACATATTAGTGCCCCTTTCCTACTGTACATTCCCAAATTTGATCTTGAAACAGAGTCATGAATTAGCGCCAGCAAGTTTGTCACAGGTCGGTACAGCCTGTCGAAGTCTGGTACAAATTGTACGCTCACAGACTTTAAAAAAACAAAACAAAAAAAACCACAATGTAGCAAGTTGAAAATTATTCAGATCGTCCTTGGTTGAGACCGTAGACTCGTGTTTGTTGTTTAGTGTTCACATGGACAGCTTTGAGCTGTTTCTATTTCATAGTTGCGCAGACTAAACCACAGAATAAATTCTGTGCACTGTATAGTAATGCTTGAGGCAGTTTCATAGCTTCTGCAGTCACACGTATCCAAAACCAGAGTATCCAGGTGATGCAACAAGTCCCCGTGGGGGAAAAAAATAAAAAATTGTACTAAATACGCTGTAACTTTGAACGATAGATCAGAAGAGTCTCTGCAAAACTTTGGAATGCTTTTTTGCCTGGAAAAAATGGTTGGGGAATTTGGCTCCAAGTACTTACGTTGTATTAATTTTCCGGTTGGTGAGCAGAGCAGGATAATTTATGAAAATCAATACCTATTGTAACATACTTATATGCAACTTAATTTTGAATGATGACAGACATGGAAAAAAATCCAAGCTATGTCTTTAACAGGTGAGAAAGGCTAGGAGTTATTGGCCGGTCTTGCCTATTCATATGGTTCGGCATAAGTTTTGCACAGTTTGAAACAGGATTATGTACATCATAAATACACCATAAATAATACTTGGGTCATTTGAACCTGTGTAAGCCATATGATATCACCGAGTCGAGTGACCTAGAACCATCAGGCAATTCAGTGTAATCTTTTAATCAGTTCAGTTACATGGAAAACGAGTCTTGGACTGGCAGCTGAGAGAGAAATGCACTGTGTTCACTACAGTATCTGGATACACACCCATCGCCTGGGAGCTTTAAAGACTGCCATGAAACCTGTTCAAGCAACACACTACCAAGATACAAATCATAATATTCTGCAAATGTCAATAAGCCAGAAGGAAACTGACTTATGTCTTTGTGTTTCTCAGAAACTCTGAACCCATGGATTGGCCTTAAGGCTGAGAGCAACACTGAACTTTTTAAGTGGGAAGATGGAGCGAAGGCATCGTTTACGTACTGGGCACGTCATCAACCTTCAGTGAAGCCCAACACCACAAGCTGTGTGGTTCTCTCTGACCTGGTATGTGGATCCAGGGTTACTGGATATATTGTGTTTGTTTAAATCAATGAAGTATTTTATTTTGTTTTTTTTGTGCAAAATGCATTTTTAAACTACATATAAACTTGAATGAAGATCTGTTTCTGGTAAATCAGCTGGTACTCAAAATGCAGTGCATTCTACAGTATTTGCGCAACCCAAACTGACATTTTCTGTTTCTCAGTTTGACTTGAAAATTAGTCAAACCAAAATTTGAGCCCACGTAACAGTAGTAAGTGCTATGTGACGACTCACTTTTACTATGAAAATGTGTAAAGTGCTGCAGATCTCCATGTTAGTAGGGAAACCGTTAAGCAGTAATGTATTGTTGTATACTTATAATTTCACTCAGAAGAAAGAACCATCTGTTGACTAATTTCCAGACTCGCTAAACCACAGCGATTAATCTTGTTGATGTCGCAGCGAGAAAAGGGCAAAACACTCCTAACCCACAGGCAGTCACATGCACCAGTTCGCTTTTGGCGCGTCTCCACAACAGTGCTAGGCGTGTAGCTCTTTTGAACTCTAAATAATAATAATAATACTCTGATACGTCTTGTTTGATATTTGTTTACTTGAATACTGTAGATATTTATTAATTACATTTATTATGGTGATGATGATATAAATTCACTCAAACATTAATGAGTTTTATCATAGAACAGGGTTCGAACACTCAAAGAGCCATTTGGACCCGTTTCCCACAGAAAAGAAAACACTGAGAGCCACAAAACCCTCTAAATGACATCTAAAATAAAGATAACACGCATATATTGTTTTTTACCTTTATGCTATGTGTTAAAAAAAATAACTATAATGTGTTGCATTTATGAAATGCATTTGTGAAATGAAAAGCCTCTCGCATCCGGGGGCTTTAGGAGAGCTGATTGGCTGATTTGATACGATTAAATTAGGGCAAAAATTTAAAAAATCCCCAAAAGAAAGGAAAAAAGGTCATGTTTTCCCTCCCACTGATGTTTGATGTGCACATTATGTAAAGCTTTGTACCTGTATCTGCATAATACTTTCTTTGTTCTACTCCTGCCTCATGATTAGTTAATTAGATAACTACATGAGTGAACAGGTGTATAGGTGTTCCTATTAAAGTGGATGGTAGATAAAAACAAAACAGAACCTGAAACTCCACCAAAAAAAAGCACCAAGTTGATGCTGAAATAAATGTGTATGAGCAGGAGCCAGGTATTGATCAAGAGGAACCAATAAAGTAGTGTTGTACAAGTGAAACATGCTTGACCTAAATACTTAGAGTGGTGTGTGTTTGTGTTACAAGCCAAATGTTTGTTTTTTTTTAAGCACAGCCCTCAGAAGTATTGCACCATCATGCTTTCAGTTAAAAATAGAGAAGTTATTCTTTCACTGTTATGTTTTCACTGTTCAGGTCATGTTTATTTGCTCTGGAAATCTTAGCAAGTCTACATATCTTACAAATACTATAATCACCAGGGACCTCCTTATATAGTATTATCATGAAGCGCACTGTAGGATTATAGGGGAATAACAAGTTCATACTTCTAATACAAATGTATAAAATGTAAATTAAAACTTCGATTTAAAAAATAAATAAATAAATAAAGTGCACAATGTTTGATATTCGATGTTCACATAACATGGTAGATTTTTGTTTTTGCTTTAAGTCCTGCAGATGCGTTTATCAGATTTCAAGCTAACTTGCTGTCTAAAGGCTTCACCTCACCAAAATAAAGTTGGATCAATGTTCGATATTCGCTTGATATTGAAAGTTTCTTACCTCGTTATGAATCAGTTGGATAGGATGATCATGACCTCATTCACATTTTACAACATTACACGTAATGTGGAAACATCATATCACTGTGTGTTTTAAAAGAGGACAGGGAAAAGTACAGAAACCTTTTTGTTTTTGTCTTGCCTGTCTGCTAAGCATAGGCGATACATAAGGATTTCTATCTGTCATTGTTCTATACAAAGCTTTTGCTAAACCATTTGTGGGAATTTAAAAAACCTTTCACAGAACTGTTGACTGTTAACTGTTTCCTTTTTAGAAGTAACGTGTTCCTCCCGAACCGTAGTGCCGATGCCTTAACCACTGAGCTTTTGGAGTAGCTTTGCTGATTTCCTTATTTAACTTCCGATCCATTTGTCTCTAGAATTCATCATATAATGCAAAAAGTACAGTCTGTATTATTAAAGTCACACTTCATCGTTCAGAGAGTTTGAAAGTGAGCAGGCTAGACAAGAAATGTCTCTAACCGCCACTTTGTCATCTTTCACTTTCTCAGATACACATATGGTCTGTAGATTCTTGCAGTGCGCAAAAGTCCTTCTTGTGTAAGAAACCTGGCACAGTCAATGAAACTGCAACAGAAAATAACTGCCCACAAGATGGGGTAAGACATTGTTTTTTTTGTTTTTTTTGTTTTAGTTTTTTTTTCTGTTTGGCAATCAGCAGAACTGAAACTATACAGTATAAAGGTAAGATGATGTAAAGACTCTTTTCTCTATATGTTTATACAGAATTGGAGAAGGTATAAAAATTCCTGTTACAAAGTTGACACACGGGTAGTCTCTTATAAGAACAGCTGTAAACTCATCATTAACGACAGGTAAACGTTCAGCTGGATATGAAACAATAGACAAGGTCAGTAGAGATGTCCGTGTGCCTGACGTTCTCGCACATTCTGTTCCCTGATTAGATTTGAGCAAGCTTTCATTAACACCCTGCTGAAGGAGCATGCAAGTAGTACGCAGCAGTATTTCTGGACTGGGCTTCAGGACACTAAAGGCACAGGAGAGTATCAGTGGTTCAGCCAGAACGGACAAGCAAGCAGAGTCGCGTATGTCAACTGGAAATGGGGAGAACCAGGTTGAGCAAAGTTTCTTAGAGCCTTCTGTCACATATGATATGAATATGATACAAATGTTAAAACATATGTCTCTGAAACAGTGTCAACCACAGGCTGCTTACATGTGTGTGTTTATATATTTATTACAGCTAAATCAGGAGGGTGTGTGGCGATATCCACAAGCCCAATGGGTCAATGGTCTGTGGAGAACTGCACCGAATTTAAAGCCGGTAGTATCTGCAAGACTTCCATTGATTCTGAACCTGCTGCTCCGACTCCACCAACTGACCCTCGTCTCAATGACACCTGCCCTCCGGGTTGGGTTTCCCGACAGGGAATGAAGTATTGTTACAAGGTTTGCACATATAAGTGTTTGTATCTGTGGCTTTGTGAGAATCGCACATCGGTTACTTCATGCTGTTTGTCCATGTGTGTTTGCGCGTACGTAGGTGTTCAACGAAGAGAGAGTGAGTCGTAAGCGCTCGTGGGAAGAGGCAGAGCAGTTTTGTGAGGCACTGGGAGCTCATCTGCCAAGTTTCACTGAGCAGGAGGAGATGAGTTTTCTCCATGAGATTATGAGAGACTCTGTTAGGTAACAAATACTGAAACACATCCAGTCACACACATACAAACACCTGGGCTTGTGTTGAAACGCTTGATTAGGAAATGATAATGTGAGAGGAAGGTATTCAGACCCTTGGCTCAGGCATTCCAGACTGTAAGTGGAGTTTGTTTTTTTGTTTTTTTGTTATCATCTTGTTTTTCTGGAGTCCACCAGATAGATTGGACATGATTTAAAAATTCACAGACTTTTGTGAATTCATAGTGCATTTCAAAACCAAAACTAAGTCAGGACATCTAGGACAAACTCCATGATCAAACCACATCAAGACATTTGATGACGTTAGTTAAGGGATCAAGCAAAATGATAATGGCCAAACATAGTTTAACGAGTCTTCCATGGAGACAGGAGGACATGTTTGGAGGACAACCATCCCAATGCCTTGATAATAGTGTGGCTACACGCAAGTCACCTATGGCAGGTACTTAAAGGTCTCTGAGAGCATGAGAAACGCTTTTTTTTTGGTCTGATAAGACAAAAAGGGAACTTTTTATGCTCTTCATGATTCATTTGAAAAGCAGATACTTTTCATTACATCCCTGCGGTTAAGCATGGTGGTGGTAGCATCATTCTATAGAGGTGCTGCTCAGACTGGTCACAATTGAAGAAAACCTGCTCCAGATTGCACCGAGAGTAGGGTAAAGGCTGAACTTTCAGCATGTCCGTGACCTTAAATCACAGGTTTCTGCATGGACGTCAGTGACCCAGACAACGGCCAGACTTGAACCCTATAGCGCATCTGTGGAGAGACCTATAGATGGCAGTTCACAGTTTCCCATAGAGCCAGAGAGAATGGGAGAAATGGCCCAAATCCAGATGTGCAAAGCTTATAGAGCCTTGGCCTTTTTAGGGCAAAATAAAAATACTGAACAAGGGCTCTGAATACTTCTCAAAATGAGAGCACTTTTATTTGCTTTACCATTCTAGGCTCTTGTGTACTTTGATTTTGCTTTCGTATAAAGGACTTTTTAAAATTATTTTATTACTTAATTAATTAATTAATTTACTCGTAAACATTTCAGAGAGTGTGAGTGTTGCTATTGAGAGTGAATCGTCACAAAATTGCTACAGAGCACTGTCTTTCTGCAATGGCAAAATGTTTTTATAATAAAGTTTAGAACCTTTTAGAGAGAGATTGCGTAACTGCTTAAATATTTTGTGCTTGACAGAATTTGTACATGCTGCCAGCAGACTTGAAATTTATTAACTAGTTATTGCATTTCTTGTATCTAAGGAAGCAACACATTTGAATTCCAAGTAAAACTACTCTATTGGCACCCTGTTTGTTTTTGACAGACAGAATAATTGAGAAATAATGCACAAAAATATTAAACTCGCAGCTCAAACCCTCATTTCAAAAAGCAAACTTCATGAAAGAGTCTTGTCAAGTTAATCGACGTTTTGATCACAGTGTGCGTGTCTGTAATAATCCAACGCTCGGTACAGATATTAGTGTGAGATATTTACTAAAACGGTGAATGAACACAGAAATGATTTGCTCTATGTGAGACACCATCAGATGTAATAGAAAGGAGGTTCAGATCACAGAGCCAGATCATGGCTGCAGTATGTTCACATTATAATCCATAGTGCTCAATTATGACTTCATCGGTCAGATCAGATTTACGCGTCATAACGGTTCACATTCACATAAATACAAGTGACTTTTATCTGACTCAAATGAGGATGTGTCTGTCTTCTTAAACAGCATCCCATCTGTTACATTAGGGTAAAAAAGTTACCTTTCAGGGTGATAATGTAAACACAGCCTAAGTTCTGTTTTTTTTTTAGGAGACATTTTAGACAGGACATTATAAAAACTGCCTGAACTCTGGACACAAGTCTCTGTGTGAATAAAACTTCTGGTTTGATTAAAATCTTTTAAATGCAATAGTAGCTTATTGAGTAAACAAATTTTTTCACCGCTATAACAAAAATGTTAAAACCATAAAGGTCTGGCAGTAAATTGACAACATATATAGTATTTTTTCATTGTCAATTTCATTTAATACATTTAAAATCATTTAAAATTTACCAGCATTTTGGTAAATTATGTGTTTTAGTATATAGTTGCTAAGAGCGTAGAATCTGGATATGGCAGGAAAAAGAAAGAGGAGCCCATCAAAATTTCACACTCTGTTTTACGAGTGTGAAACCACAACTTTTGTGAATCATCAATTATATTGTCTGACTAGATTTTCTCTTCTGCAGTGACGATCGCTACTTCTGGGTTGGCTTAAATCGGAGGAATCCAAACAATGACAACCGATGGGAGTGGAGCGATGGGCAGCCTGTGAGTTACTTAGATCACTGATACCTGCTCCAGAAGTGTCTGAGTTCTTCATAGTTTACAGTTCACAAGACATGTTAGTTACTCTTCCTTTACAGACAACAAATGGCATGTCTTAACTCTCTGCTGCGTTCCAGGTGTCCATGAAGATATTTCCAGGAGAGTTTCATGAAGATGATGAGTATAACAGAGACTGCACTGCCTTCAAGGTGAGTATACAATGACATCATGTTGTGCTTTTTAATGTTAAGGACAATAAAATCCAAGGACTATTCAAGTCAAACCGGGACTTTTCATTGCACAGAATAACACCACAGTAATGAGACTCCGGAATCATCACTCACGGACGTACAGCCTTCTTTAAAACATTTCCATTCAGATGTTTTACTGCGGCTGAGCCTCAATACCGTACTGAACTTTTGTAAATGTCACTCGGGTTTTATGCCTTCAGTAATGAAAAATTTCGTCACTAGTCCCAGTTTGACTTAAAACCCCTTGTAGTTTCTATGGTCGCTTAGAATACGGTTACGTTATGTTAAGCCTTTATTTGTCACATATACAGGGGTTGGACAATGAATCTGAAACCCCTAATTCATTAGTATGGTGTAGGGCTTCCTTTGGTGGCCAATACAGCATCAGTTCGTCTTGGGGAATGACAGATAAGTCATGCACAGTGGCCAGAGGGATTTTGAGTCATTCTTCTTGCCGAATAGTGGCCAGGTCACTACGTGATGCTGGTGGAGGAAAACATTTCCTGACTCACTCCTCCAAAATACCCTAAAGTGGCTCAATAATATTTAGATCTGGTGACTGTACAGGCCATGGGAGATGTTCAGCTGCCACTCTGTCACCAGTCTTGCTGTGTGTGTATTGGTGCATTACCATCCTGATACACAGCACTGCCTTCAGGATACGATGTTTGAACCATTGGGTGCACATGGTCCTCCAGAATGGTTCGGTAGTCCTTGGCAGTGTCGCGCCCATCTAGCACAAGAATTGGGTCTAGGGACTGCCATGATATTGTGGATCAGTGATGGTTTGGGCTGCGATATCATGGCAGTCCCTAGACCCAATTCTTGTGCTAGATGGGCGCGACACTGCCAAGGACTACCGAACCATTCTGGGCATGTAATAGTCTGGGTGGTACGCTTCTTTAGGGCTTCTCCACACCGTAACTCTCCCGGATGTGGGAAAGACACTGAAGGGCGACTCATCAGAGAACAGTCTATGATTCACATTGTCCACAGCCCAAGATTTCTGCTGCTGGCACCATTGAAACCGACGTTTGACATTGGCACGAGTGACCAAAGGTTTGGCCCATGTACATTGAGCCTGTGGAGCTTCCGACGTACAATTTTTGGTGTAAACAGGAGAGTTGAGGTTGCACATTTAATTCTGCAGTTGGGCAGCTGTGGTTTTCAGCTATGTTTTTTGTCGGGTTAGCACCCGGGCATCCCGTTCAGACAGCTTTCTCTTGCATCCACAGTTACTCCTGTTGGATGTGGTTCGTCCTTCTTGGTGGTATGCAGACATTACCCTGGATACCGTGGCTCTCGATACATCAAAAAAAACTCGCTGTCTTGTTCACGGATGCGCCAGCCTGGGGCTCAAATCTTCGATCAGTAATTCAGTGCCTTAGCCTTCTGAGCCACCCCTGCCACAGCACCACCACCCGGTCTTTTTGTTCTCTCTCTCTCTTAGGTTTATCAAAACAAATCTTGCAGGTTGTCATGCTATAAAGAAACGGAAAAACGTTCTGGCCTGAAAATGTTCCAGTGTCAGACTGGAGCATTGACAGTTACACAATGCTTATATTAGAGACTTCCAATATTACTAAGTAAATATTGAAACATCTTTCTACACTCTGCTCACACGGCATATGCAGAAGACGTTTGTTACTAGAGAACACTTGGGACACCTGTGATTTTTAGTTGAAGCTAGTATTACGGTCAGAGAATTCACCAATGCTAGATAAAAAGAATATAAAAAAAAAAAACATGTCCAGTCTTTGATTTTTGTGCATGCTCTGTCTCTGCTTTGTAACCAGTCTCTCAGAAAAAGATACCTACTGCTGTTCATATTCCTGACGACGGATGGTCCCAATCAGTTTTACCCCAAAGCCTTTCACTGTGACGCTAAACTGGAGTGGGTATGTCAGATCCCCCGAGGTAAGCCATGCACAAACAACGAAGGGTTTTAGATTTTGCACAAGTATGTTTATATCTGTCATTAATAATTTTTGGCTGTCTAGCAGTAATGATGTAATGCTTTAGAAGAACTTGCTCGTTCAGAGTTGTGTAACTGTTTTGTTTGTTGTGTTCCAGGTCAAACCCCAAAGAATCCCGAATGGTATAATCCAGGTGAAGTATAAAATTTTCCCCCTCTTCCCAAACAGTGCGTACGTCTCACACTAAGGAAGCTGATGTTATTTCATTGTGTACGTTTGCAGACGGCCACCATGACACCTCGGTATTCATGGATGGGCAGGAGTTCTGGTTTGTAAACAACACGAGGTTGTCCTATGAAGAGGCGAGCATGTACTGCAGTAGCAACAAAAGCAAACTAGCCACACCTCTTTCGTTAAACACGGCCAGACATCTGCATGAACATCTCTACAAGGTATGACTAAACTCAAATCTGCAACCTCATGCTCCATGCCAGAACGCCACCTCTAAAGCCATGCAACCATATTTATTGATTTATAATTTCTTTCCTTTGAAGCATGCCGGTACTGAGCATTGGTGGGTGGACCTCCGTGAACCTGGTGCTCTTGTTCCTGTTAGGTGAGCGGCATGAATTCAAGTGTTGAATCCAGATAGCAAAAAGCCTCAGAGCCCCAGCTCCCCATACTTACTCAATACTGCTTTATTAATCACTGTTCTTCAGGCTCGCCCGTCTGCACGTCTATCACTCCATGTTCTTAGGCAGATGTACTTCACTTAGCCCCGGATCCTTTTCACCAGGTACTGAAGAATATACGACACTCTTTAGTTATTTCATTATCGTAATCATTCAGCCTGTCCATCCATAACCAGTAACCGCATCACGTTACAGATTTCCGGATAAAATGCGAGTCCAAACAGCCGTTTGTGTGCGAGACGATAAACGTCACATCCTCAGAGAAAGGAGCTCCAGACCCCCAGCCCTCTGGAAAGCCATGCGAGCAAGACACGCTTGCCTTCAGGGACAAGGTTTGCCACTCATCTGGTTCTTCCTTGCATGGGTTAAAATCATAGCGTCATACTTGACACGTTTTTTTGTTTTACAGTGTTACACAGTGGTCAAGCCTCAGGTCTTGACTTTTAAAGCCGCTAACGAAGTGTGTCAGACCATGAGAGGAAGTCTCCTGTCCGTCCGGGACCAAGCCGAACAGGGTGAGTAACCAGGTTTCGTGTTTGTTTTTGGAGAACAACCCAGGATTGCGACATGCGCCAGAAGGCCGTGCATATTAAACGTAATGTTTCCTGCAAGTTTGTTTTTGGTTGGAACTCAGTTTAAGATGAGTCAGGAAATCCTGGCAATATGTTTTTTTTTTGTTGTTGTTGTTTTTTTTTCTCTTCTTTTTCTAGCACTAGTGTTTATGCTCGATTCTGTTTTCAGACTTCATCACCACCCTGCTGGTGGGGAAACCAAAAAAGATTTGGATAGGTTTGAAGGACAATCTATGGGTGGACAACACACCGATCAAGTACCAGAACTTTAACCCACTGATCCACGGCCAGCTGCGTCTTATGTACATCAATGCAAGTATTTCCTGTGTTTCAAGTGTTTGATACAGTTCCACTACCTACTAAACTGTATTTTCAACTTTATACTTGAAAGAAAAAACTTTCTTACATTTGTCTACAGCTAATGGAGCAGGATGGTTTGGAGCTCTGCGCCTATATGTTTAATGATCCTCATTCGGACATGTTGGGCACTTGGGACTACACTTCCTGTTCTTATGAGCAGGCTGTTGCTATCTGCCAGCATTATGCAGGTAGTCCATGCGTACATCTTCTTCTGCCTTTTGAGATATTCCACTTTATTTAGCAGAGATGATTGATCGGTTGATTTAATATACAATTGGTCTGATTTATTTTTCCAGATAAGCACGAGGTTCCTGTAGTCACCGAGGATGAATTTGAAGCCAACAATAAGACATTTAAGGTGCTTTTGAAGGACGATATGACCTGGTACGACGCTCTGGAATTATGTAAGAAGAAGGGAATGCACCTGGCGAGTGTGACTGACACATTCCAGCAAGCCGTGCTCTCGGTGCGGGTCAGCAGAGCTCAGCGCCCGCTCTGGATCGGACTTACCAGTAACGATGTATGAGGAAAATGCCACCTACTTGGTTATATACACACACAAACGAGTGCCACACTTTATTGTCAGAGTTTCAAGTTTGGTCTCATTTATTTTTTCCTTCTCAGGACGAGCTGTACCAGTGGACAGATCACAGTCATACCGTGTTTAGTCGTTGGGGCCAAGAGGAGGTTGCAGGAAGTTGTGTTTATATGGACCCTGATGGCTTCTGGAAGGCAACAGAATGTGAAGAGAGGCTTAATGGGACTATCTGTGGCAAGCCACAAGGTCGGAAACATTTCAAAAAGACTTTTCATAAACTGAAGCATCTGCTCACTTGTAATCGGAATAACTAAATATTTTTTTCATTTTTAAATAAACTAGATAACCCCATCATACCTTCTAATGAAACTAAGTGTCCGCATGAGAGCAATGGACCCAATTGGATCCCGTTCAAAAACAACTGCTACACGTTCCTGCTGCGGGCATCGAGATGGCAGGAGCATGACAAGGGCAGCGAGCGGCAGACGTGCCAGAGTCTCGGTATGGTTTATACTTAAATTAATATTTATGTTCACAAATCAGCGGTCTCTGAAAGCATTGTGAAATTAACTAACTGACTGATGAACACCATGAACCAACCGCCTACACAGAAAAACCAGCCATCAGTGCTGAGTCATAAATTAGCATATTCACAATCTGGGCTGGAGAGGACATGTGCTTCTGTAAACAAGCAAGAAACGGCATTCTCTCGTTGTTAAGCATATTATCGGTTATGATTATTAGAACTGTACAAATTAATTAACAGAAAAGCATTTATCCAGAGATGATGAGTGTTAATCCTGATAAAGAACTAAATAAGATTTTTTTATTTGCTCTCTTGGTGAAAGGGATGGAATTGTTTTCTTTTTTTTTTCTTTTATCTTTTTCTTTTATGGAATTGTCTTTCAGGAAGACATTGTCAGTCCCAGTAACACTACACAATTGTGCCTTTCTGTAAGCTTTTGTATGATGAACAAGGCAGATACGGCAACTCTGGCAAATTAATGAATAAATCAGATACATTCAATTAATATTGATGTCCAAAAGATTGGAACAATACTTGGTTATGAATTATGATTCTTTTGCGTGGTGGTTAATGTATCCACACTGACTCCAAAATTGATAAAAAAAAAATTATTTTTACATTTATAATAGAGATGCACTGGTCAATTTTCCAGTGACAAGAATTGGCTGGTTTTCAGTTTAATTGTCCGTAACTGGTGATCGGATGATCGGCCTCACATAATTAGCACAAAATTAGCAGCCACCTACCTCGCGCGCTCACTGTCGAGTTGAGTTCTGAGACTTTGGAGGTTTTTGAGGCGGTAAAGCTCAGGTGGTACACGCCGAACAATTCACACATTTTCATCCGAATAATAGGAGAGAATTATTTGCCAAGTTTGTTTAGAGGAGAAATAATTATGGTGTGTTACAGAGATATTGTTTAGATGCTGCTCTTGGTTTTTAAGTGCGAAAACTAATGTTATAAGGAATGGGCTACATTTAATCGCTCATGTTCAATTCAGTTGTCAAGCTTTTGAACAAAGCTAAGATATAAAAATGAGTTATGGGAAAGGTCAGTGTTCTAAAAAAAAAAAAAAAAATCTGAATAATAAATAATAATCAAATTGTGACGATATATCTGGTGGTTACTGGTGATTCCCATCGCTACTATACAGTAGAATCAAATTGCAAAATATAGCAAACGTGGAGAAATCAGCAACAATTTGTTTGTTTTTGTTTATTTTTCCTTATCTCAGTTGGAAAGGGTGACATTCTGACTATTCGGCATGAAGAGGAGAATGAATTCATTAGGACACAGCTTCAGCCTTTTAGAGACCTGGCTTCGTTTGTGTGGCTGGGGATGTACAGAGACACGAAAGGTACTTATCAGTCATACTTAATAATACTCAGTTATATTGTTGTAACTATCTTCTTATTTCTGTACAGGATCGCAACTAGTCTGGAGTCCATATCATGGAACTCAGGGCACTTGGCGGGCGGGGCAGGGGGGGGTGCCAATCCATTGTACAGTATAAGGACACATGCAGACACACATTCACTCACACGGTACAGGCACTGGTGTGTGCTCGTGTTTCCTTGTACAGTCTAAAGCCATTTCCAGTTTGCCCGTAGTGTGTGTGTGTTTGTGTGCGATGAACCCCGCCTCATGCCCCGAGTCCCCTGGGATAGGCTCCAGACCTCCTGTGACCCTGTACAGGATAAGCGTTATAGAGAGTGAGTGAGTGTTGTACTCCTGCTGTTTTATAGATGGGAAACTGAAATGGTACGACGATACCTACGTTCAGTACTCCAACTGGAAAGAGGGACGACCGACAGCCACAGAGCCCTTCATGGCTGGTCTCAGTCTGTCTGGAGAATGGTACCTGTATGAAAAGGAAACCTTCTTTAAACCTTTCAAGCAGAGGTCCATTGTGGTTTGCAAAATAGAAAACGGTAAGACATGAGTTCACAGCAGCGGACAAGACAAGAGTGAACACAGTCTTACTCAAACTACCAAAGACGCATTTTTCACAGTATGTTTTTATTTATTTATTTATTTATTTATTTTTTTATAAAGATTCCAAAGAGGAGCATCAGAAGGACCCGGTTGATGTAAAAACTCCAACAGGCTATAGCTTCCGCTTGGTTGCTAAGAAACTGAACTGGTATCAGGCGCTAAAGGAATGCAGCACCGATGGCGGCCATCTTGTTAGCATTCACAACGAAACGACCAACAGAGATATGGCACTGATTGCTAAACGAGATGGATTTCCTCTCTGGATTGGGCTTTCCAGACTCGATGTAAGTCTTAAACTTTTAAAGAAGTAGTTTGTCGTGCTTGTTGTGTAACATAATATGAGGTTTGATAAACATGATGGTGTTAATGGACAAATTCTTGGATGTTTCTGCAGTTCAACGGCTGGCCTTACGAGTGGTCAGATGGGACGGCGTTGCAGTTTCAACCTGAAGAGTTTCTGAGTACAGACTCTGTTTCGGAGGATAAATGCGTGTACGTGGACCCTAAAGGCAGCTGGAGTTCGGTCAGCTGTTCTAATGAGATGGAGGGTGCCATTTGTTACAACAACAAACCAAGTAAAATACCCTTGTACAAACATAACTTCATGCAGCTTGATTAATGACAAAGGCACGAACCCTATGTCCTGTCATACTGTGTAGCCAGAAATGGCACAGAGCTGCCACTAACACTGTTGTGGTTGTTGTTTCAATGTAAATATACAGCGGAAAATCCCAGGAGTTCCTGGCACTTAAGTGAAGTATCACTTGATCTATCAAACTATCTAACATGCCTTTTTTTTTTTTTTGACAGCACCTCATATCGCAGCTCAGTCCAGTGATAACTGCCCTGAAAGTAACGGAGAGGTTTCATGGTTGCAGTATAAAGGGAACTGTTACGCCATCGTCATGACCATGTACAACAACTCGGTCTTCTCCAATACGCAGGCGCAAAACGTTTGTAAGGACCTGGGTATGTATCTTAAAGCCTGTTTTAAAATCCTTGTGAAGTGCAGACTAGAGATGTGTATCTCCATGTGAGTTGACAATGTTTGTCTCTTCCCATGCATTATGAACTAAAAATGTCATGTATACAGTGAAACCTCGGATTGCGAGTAACGTGATTGTTCGAGTGTTCCGCAAGACAACCAAAGATTTTTAATAAATTTTGACTTGGAAAACGAACAAGTCTTGGTTTACGAGTACCGAGTATCATGTCTCACGCATGCTCTTCTTGTTTTGAAGCCGAGCGTCACGTGATCACAACTGAGCCAACGGTTTTTCTCTCTCTCTTGCGCTGTGGAATTGTGGGTAATCGTCTCCCCTGCTGAGTCTTAGTGCGCGTCTCTTACTGGTATAATCAATATCCGTGCACGCGTGACCAGTGTTATAGTAAACAGTACAAAATATCTTTTATTTTGTGCTTGCATGCGTGTGTGTACAGCGCGCATGTACTGTTTCTTATAACACACACGTGTGCGCATGTGCAAAAGAAAGTCTCTTTAGAGAGGTTAAAGATCCATTTTCTTTCTCTCCCTGGGTCAGCATGCTGTTATGTCTGCGCGCGTAATTTGACACCGTGCCCCTTCACACACACACCCTTCCTCTCGTCTCTACACACACATACCCACCCTCCTCCTCTCGCCTTCACACACCACCTTCCCCCCCCTCCTCCTCGCGCCTTCACACACACACACACACACACACACAAACACACACACACACACACACACACACACACACACACACACAAACTAA
>JAQMYG010000007.1:5526491-5545719 GCA_030014215.1 Clariallabes teugelsi
ACATTTTTGGAGTCGCCCCCCCCCCCCCATTTTATGTTGGTTGTGCTTTAGTGTGTATAGGATTGGGGGTATTTGCAGTTTTAACAGACTGCTGTAAAACCTTTGTGTTTTTGTATGTTTTGAGTCAGAGATTAATTGTACTTCAGCTTTCAACCACTAGAGGGCGAATATGCCCAATTCATAGGACTTTATACCAGCTCATTAAGTTTTTTAAAAAAGGTGTTGCTTTCTTTCATTTTTGCATCCTGTGATGCTAATGCTGTCAGTTAATGAAAGCTTGTGATCACAAATTATCATGTATTATTAAATATTAAATATATGATGAGATTGCATTGCTAATGTGTGCATAAAAATGTAATAACTAAGTTAAACCTATTGAACTGAACAACCAAGGAGAATTGACTCATTCATCCAAAAATGATCAGTACTAGCTCTTCCTGACTCCTTAGTCACTTTTTTCATTAAAATTGTCCTGTACGTTATTTTGTCTTATGGTATATATATCATGTATTTAAATAACTGCATCCCAAAAGCCATATCACAGGTT
The DNA here is from genome assembly GCA_030014215.1 of Clariallabes teugelsi. Taxonomy (NCBI): domain Eukaryota; kingdom Metazoa; phylum Chordata; class Actinopteri; order Siluriformes; family Clariidae; genus Clariallabes; species Clariallabes teugelsi. The sequence continues at coordinate 5,527,039 of JAQMYG010000007.1, forward strand.
AACTTCCTGCAAATTCACTAACAAACAGCTCAGATGCTAAGAGGGTTCTATAATACAGTTGTGATTAAAGATGTAAGATGTTTGTATTATGCAATTTTGTGATCATTTATGATTTTCATGAAATGAAAGACATACAGTACTTTAATAAAATGTTTCTTTTTTTTTTGTGACTGTAAAGATACCTAAATAAATACGATCCAGACGTATAGCTACAAGTTACAGTTTTGCTTTTAAAATGAATTGTGAATGAATTGGGACAACAGGAAGTATGGATAAAGGTTAATTTATGAATTTAATGCATATAAATGAAGGGGAAAAGTGTCACTTTTTATATGTTCGTTGCAGAATTTAGTAATCTTGTGTCTTTCTTTTCAACTTTGTCAGCCATGTTTCTTCCACTAAAAGTTTCATAATGAGCCCTAGTCACTTCAGTTTTTATTATTTAAATTTTATTTTTATTTTTATAGTGGTTAGCACTCGAGCTCACACCGCTAGGGTCAAGGCTTCGAGTCCTGCCTGCATGGAGTTTGCATGTTCTCCCCGTGCTTGGTGGGTTTCCTCTGAGTGGTCAGGTTTCCTCCCACAGTTCAGCGACATGCAGATTAGGTTAATTGCCGTTTACAAATTGTCTGGTGAGTGTGTGCCTGCATGTTCGTGCCCTGCGATAACCTCATGCCCCAAGTTCCCTGGGAAATAGACGAATTCTCTCTGGGTATAGAGAATGAGGAAGTAAGTAACACTTTTTAAATTTATTTTTATGGGCATTGTCATGTTCTACAAATTGTTTTAACTACATAAATATTTTCAGCCTGTAAGATCAATATATATGTTTTTTTTTATTCTTTAAGGTGAAATATAAGCCAAAAAATTACCTTGCAGGAATTAATAAAAAAATTAATGCATGTTACAGAGTCGACTCTCAAGAGTCTAAAAGAGTCGATTCAATGAACTGAATCATTCTCAAGCTGAACATCAGAAGGATATCAGGCACTGCTGCTGAAACTTCAGTCTCCTGTTAAAAATAGTAATTGGCAACTGGTGCATCAGAGAGGGTGCATGAAAAGGACCCTAAAAAGGACTCTATGGCAAGACATGATAAAAAGAATAGCACAAATGAAGAAAAAAAAAGAAGTTTAAAGTGAAATATTTTTAGCTGGATTCGGTTAACCTCCAGCCTGATGCTCTCTCAGGATCGAAGCTGCTGACTAAATGGAATGCAAATCAAATTAATAATAATAATTTTTTACAAAAATGGTTAAAATGAGTGGAAATGTGTTCAATAAGCTTACTATAGCAACCTAAATTCTTTTAGGTTTTTCTATTCACAAACTCTCTTCCAACCGGTAACATATACCTATATCGTCCCCCAGTATCTCAGGATAAGATAAAACACACCTGAGTGAACCTGAGCCAGCCATCTTCCAGCGTTAACCTGCTCGCACATCTAGCAGTTACTCAGAGAGTGAAATGTGGTTTGAAAATGGAGGTAAACGCTATATATAGTCTGAAGTGTCACCATACATGGGATGGAAGAGAGAAGCCAGGCTTCGTCTGAGAGAGAGGCAGTATTTTTGTTACCCTCAGCAAGACGCCTCCAAGTGCTCCCAGGCCGACCTGACACTCAGCGCCGTTCACTTCTCCAGGGGTAAGTCGAAATATTTCAGATATTATTAATATTATTTTGCCATCATAAATATTTAACAAACCTCTCACACCTGTTCCGACATCTGTTTCTATCAATAGGGAAGAATTCGATCTTGTTATTTCTATCTATAATATCAGGCTGTAATTGTCTATGGACACAATCACTGTTTAGTCGGTATTTCGTTAACAGTATAAACTTGTGTTTAAATTGATTGTGTTACTTTTGCATGAGGAAAAATAAGGTTTAGAGCTTATGACATCATTAAAATTTTCTATTAAATAATAAATTCAAATGCACACATTTTTCTTCTTTACATCATATATAAGAAAGGTTCGCATGTTTAGCTTCACATTAAAGCTCCATACAGTAACTGAAGACAGTGTACAGCTATCAGTGCACAGGGCTGTACACATAACACTCACACCCTTACATCAGGACTGCTTACTAAAGTGGTCTTCGGCACTGTATATGACACGCACACACTCAAAGTTATCTGTAAAACCTTGTAGATAAATATAGTTTGTTTAGCTACTAACAATAACTGCAGCCAAGTCAAGAATCATTTTCTATCTCGGTTTCTACCACGTCTTTAGCTGCGTTCACACTGCAGGGAAAAGTGACCCAAATTGGATTTTTTTTTCCCCGTTTGTTTTCCTGTTAAGTTCCGTTTGACTCAAATCTGTTTTTCTTCAACAGTGAAAACAACATCAATCACATGAAATCTGATCTTTTCAATTCTGATTTTTTTTTCTCAGTGCGACCCCAGTGTGAACAGTCAAACCGGATTTTTAAGTGACTTGTACGTCTGTCATAATGTTTGTGCTAGGGAAAATGGTGGATGATGGGGAAGGTGGATTTAAGCGACACGCAAATGAGCTAACGGACCACGTAATCATTTGGGGGTGATTTTGCTGTCCAAGCAAAATTCTAAAGTGAATTTTGCAACTGATCTTAAAAGAAAAGCCAGATCGGGGTTATACGATGACGAGTCTGCAGTTCCAGTGAAAAACTAAAATGTTTAAAAGCAAAATTTAAAGAAATCAAGAACACAGACCAAAGAAGTAACTGAGTAATCTGCCTTTTTTTACAGCGAGCTTGAACGCATCACGTGACAAGTTGTTCCTTTACACGTGTGAGTCAGTTTAGGAGACTCATTAGGTAATAATTTCAGACTAATGTTAAATATCAAACATGTTGAAAACATAGTACAGTATGAATGACCTGCAGTGAACCTAATATTACCTAATGTATATCTTATGTACATCATGTCTCAGTGTGTATTGTATGGTTTCTTTTATATAAGAGCAATTTTGCCAATAATAATCATTTTTATTTATAAAATTATTTATTTATTTATTTTTTATCTATGTCTAGTTACATTTAATGTTGTGGAAGAGCAGTGAAACAAAAAAGTTAATCTCATCACTAACTTTACAGTATCGCTGAAAATGCTGAGTAAAGCATTTTTTTATGAATTAATCTGGAAAGTCCTTGTGAATTAGTTGTTACACCTTGCAACTTTATATTATTGTCATTATTGTCAGAGCAGCAATTGTTTAAAAAAAAAAAATCTATGGTGTAAATGTCTGAATTGGACTGTTATGAATAAGTAGTGACGCAATCCTACATGTGGTTGTTAATATAAAAACATTTACTACATAAGGTTTCATGAACTTATGAAGACTGCGCTGTTGAAAGATAACACAATAAAGGTATAATTGAATGCCATGATATACTAAAAACTGTGAAGTTGGGCTGTATTATAATATATTAAAATATCAGTATATTTTAAACATACACTTTGTCCTTTAACAAAATGTATTAGATGTTCAGTAGCCTATGGGATGATTGTTGCATCTTTGTTTTGGAAGTTTTTCCTGACATGCCTACGAGGGCCATGCCGGTATATCAGAAAACACAGACAAAGGTTGGACATCAGTATTCCAGCTCAAAGCATGTTGTCCAGCAGATCACATCGAGGTACGGGCCAGCATCTGGATTGGACTGAGCGCTGTTGAGTGTGCGATTGTGCACACATGCATAGGGCTTTCAGCAGTGGCTTTCACTAATGCTGCTTTTCTTCGCACTCTTTTAAGAAGCTAGTGAAGCTTTGGCAAACGACTCCAGAGCTGCAGGTTCTTGCTGGAAGACAGATGCTATAGAGTATACTGCTATAGGAGTTGTTAAAATTGGCGAAAAGGTGTAAAATTGAAGTGCCTACTGCTAATAAGGTGTTTTTGTCAAATGGGTGGCTTTGCAAAATGCATGCGCATCACTTCTTGGTAAAAGAACAGCAAAGGAATTTAAAATAAAAATGCTCATAATAGAATAATTTTACAATATAGACTAATATATACAGTAAATAATATTCTTATGACTATATATTATTTCTCAATATATACTATATGGCCAAAATGTTGTGGAGACCTGACCATCACAGCCATACATGGTTCTCCTCCGAAGCTGGAACCACACAATCATCTAGAATATCTTTGTATCCTGTTGCTGTAAGATAACCATTCCCCTTTAAACAAAAAAAAAAAGCCCAAACGTTTCTCATCATGACAGAAAGCGAGCTCCATGAAGACATGGGTTACCAAGGTTGAACAGGAAGAACTCTGGAAGAACAGAGCCCTGATCTAAACTCTACTGAGCATCTTTGGGATGAACTGGAAGTCTGAGCTCACCCCAGACTCATCACGCAACTCATCGGTGGTTGAATGAACACAAAGCCACTTGACATCATATACATTTTAGTGGAAATCCTTCAGAGAAGAGTGGCAGCAAAGGGGGTCCAGCTACATGTTTGGAATGGGTACATATGGGTGTGATGGTCAGGCAGGGGATCACATTTAGCCGTATACATGCATTTGATAACAAGTGTTACTGTTCAATTGTAGAACATATTACTTTTTGTAGATCTTTATATGTCCTCAGATTGAATTTGGGGTTTGGATATATAGGTTAAGTGGCCACTTTCTTGGCTAAGAAGTGATACTATACACTTTATATGCCACAAACATACACCTAAATTCTTATTGTTCTTTTTCTATTCCAGACATCTGTTCAGCAATGCATTACCATGTATTCCCAAAACAGACAAACTTGGCTTCATAACAGCACAAAGCTGCTTTAAACACCCGCCTATGGCTTTTATTACCATGTTCTACACAATGCAAGATTTTTCTACTGACTGTTCATTGGTATTTGGCAGGAAAACAAGCAGCAAGTCAACGAAGAAGGAGCAAGTCCAGGCCACTGAGGTTATGGCGGAACCAGCCTATACGGTGCCAGCCTTCAGAGAGAGGTGAGACTGTTGGCAGATGTAGCCATTACCACTCAGGAGGCTATTTTAAGAAGCTAAGAGTGTCAGAAAACACCTGAACCTCAACCAGCATCCACATTCACTGTAGTTATAAATGATATCCCTTCTGCACTGTAACTTATTCTTTACATGAATGAGTTTTCTCTCACAGAGTTTGCACATTTTTGAATGTATCCAGATGTTGTCTATACTGTAACAATATGTATTCAGTATCCGTTTAGTGTTCCATCATATGGATTTACTGTTGTATGGTTTTGTGCAGCACTGTCAGACTTATTGTCCTTTTTGCACAGTTGTTATATGCATTTACACCTGGATCAAATTGTGTGTGATCTAGGGCACCTGAAGGAATGGAGGAATATCAGCGTGTGTCCTCTCATCTGGAGAGAAATCTGACTTCCCTACAGGAAGAGTTGCACAGTATAAGGACAGCGACTCATGAGCAAGTGGTGAACATTGAGATAACAAATGAGGTGAATACTTTTCTTTAGAAATTAAGATTATGTTGAGAATGCATGTACTGTATACATGAACTGGCTATAGAAATACATAATAGTAAATGTCCATCCAGGCTTTTTGTCGTGTACAAGTGGACGTTATTCTTATAGGCTGTTCATTTCTCTATAACAGGTGAGAGCATTGAAGTATGTCAGGAAGGAGCTTCCTATTGAAATTCCCAAAGTCCCAGACTTCCTGTTGGGTTTGAGATCTCATACCGTGTGGGAGAAAACTCCAGTCAAGCTCTTCTGCACTGTCTCTGGCACTCCCACCCCTATCGTCCAATGGTTTGTTCTTTATTTTTAAGAACTGTATCTTGAACAGGCAACCTTAAAAAAAAAAAAAAAAAACATTTTAGATTCTTATATTTTATTCTTCCATTTTATTCTTATTTATACCCCCCCCCCCCCTTTAAAGGTTCGGTGTACTGAATTTCAAACCATTCTTTTGAAGGATGTAGCCATCCAGTGCACTTATCCTTTAAATATGCAATATGGATATACTCCAAAATAGTATTTTACTTTTATGCACTATATTAAAGTGATAATTAGAATGTGCCATCCATGCACTTGTGATGTTCTCAGTCTGTATTGTACATTTGCAGGTATAAGAATGGTGTTCCTGTTGACCCTCTGAGCACACCTGGAAAATACAAAATCGAAAACAAATATGGAGTTCACAGTCTGATTATTAGCAGGTATGAACTAATCCCAACAATCATCTCATCTTACTAAGTAAAAATATCGAATATCTATCGAATATTACCTTGTGTAGGATTCCAATAAAGTTAAATGGAAATTAACAATTTTAAGCATTTGTTGTGGAAAGGATCACCAAATTGCTCTGTGGTTCATTTAATCAGCTTTAATCAATTTCTGATTATTGATCGTAGATATGGGCATCTGTCGTAAATGTAAAAACCATTCAAGAGCTTCCTAAAACTCAAATGTCTCTTTAAGCCGCTTTAGTAAAGAAACTTGTTTTTAAAAAATTGACTGTTAAATATACAGAACTGAACCCCAAAAAAGGCTGAGTTTTCAGAACAATCTGTTAACAATTAGAGATAGATTTTAACTCAGAGTCTGCTTTAGCCAGAGACAGTGAATGGCCTCTGTGTCACAGTGAAAGTTTCCTATTTGGTCTCAGATCGGACCTTCCCTCATCTACAAGACACCTCAGCTGTTCGTTCCTTACTGCTGAGCTATGTGTCATTTAATGCCGGAATGCCTGACATCTGAGTCCCATCCACTCCAAAGTTACAGTAGTGAAACTCTCTCTCTCTCTCTGCCCGTGTCACCACTCAATCCAGCGCTCTTTCAGTGTAAAAAAACTATTCTTCAAATACATATTCCGCCTATTTTTTTCTAAACAACACCAGCGACTTGAAAGTGAAGGAGGAGTTGCCTGGACATCAAGGAAAACTGGTCGTTTTCGGTGCCGAGGCAGTTGAGAGACTTTAAAATAGGCAGCGCAGACTGAAGGTCACATTTCTTCTTTCTATTCTCACACTCTGGCCTCTCCTTCAAGACCAGCACTGCATTTTTAAGATCTTTTTCCTGGTCCAGAGTAAGCTAGCAGTGGGGCGGGAGGATCATGTTCTGTACCGTGTTGTACCCTTGCACCTAGGCAACAGTACATGAACATCGTAGGACATTTTTAAAAGACATAGGGATTATAGAAGGGATTTTTCCACTTATTTGATATTGATTTGATGTGCATTATGAGCTGACTGTAGAACTAATTAAATAGACCATTTGGCATTTTAGGGAATATTGTAGACCGTCAGATTTATAGTATGTTTTATGGCTGTGGATTGTCCCAAAGATCAGTTTTCTGGCTAAGTCTTATCTAGTGGTTTTCAGTGGATTACCTAACCTTGGTATTTGTGGTAGAGTACTGATTTACACCCCAACTTGGCAGGGTCACCTAAAAAGGGTAATGGGTTTCCTTTTTTGCATCCTGCCCCCTTGAAGATCTCAGGGTTTTTTCCCCCTGTTTTTCCTTGTTCTTTCTGGCTTTAAGTTCAGAGGTTATTTGGATTTTGTTAAAGCTGCTTTGTGGAAGTATTTAGTGTTAATAGGGCCGCACAATTAAAGCGGATTTGAATTCATGAAATGTCCAATTTAAAGTTCTTAGTCCTGAATTAGACAAAGACTGATCAGCCATAACATTAAAACCACCTAGGTTTTGCGTTCCCCTTGTGCTACCGGGGCAGCTCTGGCGCCTCGGGGCGTGGCTTCACAGGGCCTCTAGGGTGTGCTATGATGTCTGGAATCAGGTTATAATGCTTAAAAAGAGGTTTCATACACCAAAAGCCATGTCAGTCTATTTGAACTCCTTATGTTTCAGTTCTAGCTCAGACACTTTGTTTCAACAGAAGATATATATTTATTCTTAAGATATGGTGAACCTGTAGAACATTTTTTTAAAAATAAGAATTAGAATCCAATGAAAATGTTAAATTCACAGTGTATTCCCCCAATCCCTCTTAAGTATCTTACTAAATGAGTGTACAATTATTTTTTAAAAAAGACTGGCAATATAAGACTGAGTCTTTTATTCCTTATTGTACGCTATGTTAAACATTTGTATTTAAATTGTTGCTTCATTAAATAGGCATTCAACGTTTTCCTTTTAGATGCACAGTAGCCGATTCTGCCGTGTACAGCGCTGTGGCTACCAACTCCCAGGGAAAGGTCACCTCTAAGGCCACAGTGTGTGTGAGAAGTAAGATTTCCTCCTGTTCTCGCCATTTAACTTCTTGTCCTTGTGTCACATTTCTTCTTTATTACTTTTGCCAACCGGTTTGTTATTATTCCACGCAGGACCATCTGGAGCAGCAGAGAGCTCTTATCTCCCAGGCCATGGTGAGTGGCTCTGGCTAACACCCAGATCTGAAGAGCCTTGTTGATATCATTAGCTACAAATAACATCCTCTGACATCTGGTGTTCCATCATAAAGTCTAGATAAGTCGTGGAAAATATGCCTTGTTTACAGCTGAGGATGAGTTTTAGGCTGGTGAACAGCTAATGGCTTGCCATGTTTTTTGTCATGATTCCCAATGTATTTAAACAAGGTCCTGTTAGTGATGTATTAATACTGATATGGCTATAGTTATATAACAAGCACTCTGTGCTAAAGCTGGCATCTGACTTTGTATTTTATGTTTAACCCCTCATAGCACCCTTGCCCTTTGATATCCAACGCAGCAAGCTAGAAGTGACCCTGCTCGATAGGTTTGGAGTGACATTTGGCACAGAGGGCGAGTCATTGACTCTGGTGGCGAACATGGTGGTGGTTCCTGACCTTCCCAATCTGCCACCAGAGGTTATGTGGTATAGAGATGGTAAATATGTTAAACTTCCTTACAGTGTCTGAAATATACAGTAAATACCCTTCAAATCTCTTCCTCGTCAAAAGTGTCTTCCTCGTCTAACTGGCTGTGTGCTTCCACAACTAGAAACTCTGCTGACAACATCTAGATGGGCTGAGATGCATGTTGGTGGTGGGGCTGCCAGGCTGACTCTTCCTCACCTGAACAAGGACGATGAGGGTCTGTACACGCTGCGCATCTGGACCAAGCAAGGAACCACCGAGCATTGTGCCTACCTGTTTGTCAAGGGTATGTTACCACCAGTGTTGGGGGACGTTCCTTTTAAAATAGCCAATTATATTACAAAATTACTGTCTTTAAAAAGTAATCAGTACCATTATAGCGTTACTTTCTGATAAAAGTAACTAGTTCGAGTACTTTTCCATTGCAGAAAATGAAAACTCCTTTGTGATTCCTCATGCATGTTGTTTTAGTCAAGACCTTTAAAATTATTCTACCATCATCACTCAGCGAAGTTTGGCCCATAATCTGTTAACTACTAATACCCTTATCTCACCTACGGGGTTTCACGCGGTGGCCGTAAGGACGGTTCATCATGATTCACCGCGAGTTTGGGCGCTGTGATTAGGTTTCCATCTTTCCGCGCGTCGGTCCTCGCATAGTCAAACCGCATACACATATACACCTGTACGTAGGTAAGATGGGGGGTATAACAGCAGGAATAACAGAGGGGGACAGGTTATCGGGGGCGGAGCTTATAGGACGACTTTCACACACACACACACATACAATAACGGATTAGGAATGACTGCTGTCTGGCTCACGGATTACATAAATTGTCTGAAAAACGGATTACATTTTTGAAAATATAACTAAATAACTGAGTACTTAAATGGCTGACCTAACGCGTTAGATTACTCGTTACATCAAAAAAGTAATCCAAGTACTCTAATGCGTAACACGTTACACCCAACACTGGTTACCAATGCAAAATGTTTGTTTTTACATTATTATTTTGTCAGTACATTATTCACTTACAGATGCATTGAGGTAGTGGATAGGACACCACTGTCTTTAGAATTGCCTTAATCCTTTGTAGCATAGATTCAACAAAATGCTGGAAACATCCCTTACAGATTTTGGTCCATATTGACATGATAGCATCACGCAGTTGACGCAGATTTATCACACAGATCTCCCGTTCCGCCATATCCCAAAGGTGAAACCAGTTTGAGATGATTTTAGTTTTGCAACATGGCGCGTTATCCTCTGGTCATAAAGGGATGGAGATGGTTAGAGAATGGCCAAGAGAATATTCCCCACATCATTACACCAGCAGCAGCAGCCTGAACCGTTTATACATGGCAGGATGGATCCATGCTTACATGTTGCTCATGCCAAATTCTGACCCTATCATCTGAATGTTGCAGCAGAAATTGAGATTCATCAGACCAGGCAGCTTTTTCCAATCTTCTATTGTCCAATTTTGATGCGTCTTCACCCTGTCTACATGCCTAAATGTATGGAGCTGCTGCCATGTAATTAGCTGTTGAGATATTTGCATTAACGATCAGTTGAACAGGTGTACCTACTGTAACTAAGTGGTCAGTGAATGTATTTAGTATACCGTTATATGACCTATGATCATTGATGTATTAGTAAATTCATGACCACCACATGAACCATTACATACAAGGTTGTTTAGAACTAACAGTATCCTATTCATCAATGAATCATTCCAGAAAAGAGAATATGTTTATGTATTTGTGTATCCAGATGCTGCACCTGCAGTAGCTGGAGCCCCTGGAGCTCCCATGGACGTCACAGCCTCTGACGCCAATAAGGATTATGTCCTCATCTCCTGGAAGCCCCCCAACCTCACCAATGAGGCACCCATCACCGGTTACTTTGTGGACAGGTCAGGACATTGGGTCTTTATTATTAAATAGTTAATATATGATACTGCTTTAAGTCTAATTTAATTCTGTCATCCTGTCTAGACGCAAATCTGGAACTAAGGACTGGGTCCAGTGCAATGGCACCCCCGTTAAGGTGTGCAAGCTTCCTGTGCATGGACTTACCGAGGGGGATTCCTATCACTTCCGCGTCCGGGCTGTGAACAGCGCAGGCATCAGCCTGCCCTCGAGAATGTCCTCCGGAGTGATTGCTGCTGACGTGGAAAGTGATGTGGAAGGTAAGGTTTGATTTCCTCAGCAATCTAGAAGGGTTTTAATCTTCCTAGAGTCTATCCAGGGGGGTTAGGGAAAGGCTGAAGTGAAGAAGTGTGTGGTCTCCAAACTAAGTCCCTGACTCCAGCATTCAAAAGACCTGACTCTGATTTAATAGAGGTTGGTACCCACTGAACCATCAATGGAGTATGGAATAAAAACACAATGCTGTGAGTCACAACAAGCTATATAATCTTGAGTTATACAACAATTAGTTTCGACCGAACAATCTGACTGGACAAGATGTATTACATAAGTGATGATAATTGATGATAACAGCAGGACCTATAACTGTATACTTTGCGTCTCAGGTGTCCTAATAACCGTCAATTACACTAGCTGTTGGTAGCACCATGGGTGAAGGTGGGTTGGTATGTTCGCCAAACTGAGGAGAGAGCAACTGCCCGACAAAAACCACATTCAAACCCCGTCACAGAAGCACTTTCAGCAAAAAAAAACAGACTCATTAATAATTGATTCTTAGTCGTTCTGAAATGCCTCTGAACCATCACCACCACCACAAAAACAACATCATGTTTTTTATTTATGGCTACAAAGCTAACTAGTTCCTAAGACAAGGCGGAATTCCAAATCACTCTCCAACCCCTGATCAAGGGCACTACCTGGCGTGTGTGAATCATAAACTGTTGATAACAAATGCTGTTTGTGGAACTGTTGTATAAAAGCGATATCACAATCACGGAAGTGTTACAAGTTATCTTTACTGTCACAACAGTGATTAAAATCGAGGGGAAGTATGATATTGCAATTCGACAGGAAGACCTGCAAGGAGGTACTTTGTGATTTGTGATTGTGAAAACAACTAACTTATTTCAATGAAACACTAATGTTATATTTTTTATACCAATATAAAAAACTAATATTGTATTATTTCATCTTTAACATACCGACTGAGGTGCATGCATCCATAATGAGTCCGTAACATCGTGCTGTGACAAGTTCATCCACACAGCAGTTAGTACCTATTTAAACTATGATTTAATCACTGAAGATTCAGGGTTTATATTCTACAATCCTTTTCAATCTAGCATTACTGTTATTTAAAACTATAACACTGAATTATATTGTTGCTCACAAGTCCACGTACAGTATGGTGTTAAAGCTCCAAGCATTTTAACATCACACTGAATTCATGACCACTGCATGATTCCTTTGAGATTTTTTTAAATTTTATATCTAATAAATAAAATAGTAGGAGAACTACAAATAATAGTAAAATCCTGTTTATCAAAGAAGCGCTTGAAATCTGTTCATCTTAGAGCCTCTGATTAATAAATTGCATTTCTTTTTCATATATAAATAGGTTTTGGCTGGTCTGATGGTTTATGGATAGGAACTTAAATTATTTCCATTAATTGATTAATTCATTTAATCTATTAATTTTAAACTAAACCTCAGATTTAACTGTCATTAACGTCTCCCATAAGTCTTATCTCACGTCATGGAAAATGTCATCCTTTCCTAAAACCCTTTCCTAGAGTGTAATCATACTGTAGTTAATATCTTTGATGAACTTTAGATTTTTTTTAATGTCATAATTTATGACAAGGTAAATGCTTGGTGACTTTAGCTTAAATTACCTAATTAACAAAATTTATTTATTGATATTTTGATCAGTAAATAGAGTAAGTATGCTTTGTACAAGGGGGTATCAAAAAGTTATGAGATTTGCGTGCCAAAGATCCAGTCGCTTCCTCAGATGCCATAAAACCTGGCAGTAGAATTGATGATTGACCGTCTGGCCCCTCGGGATGAATTCTCAATGAACAATGTCAAAAAAGATGATGAGCTTGCACTTGGTTGAGCTGTGGACCTGCCTCGCCTTTTTTGGTCGTGGAGATGATGGGCTCTTCCACAGTGAAGACTGTTACTTTGTCTCTAACTTGGTTGTACCCATACACCCAAGTTTCGTCACCAGTGATTATCCCTGGCATAAAGGACAGGTCATCAATGGTGGGCTGACGGAATTCTTGGCAGAGTTCGACACAATGGTCCTTCTGCTCCTGGGTCAGCAGCCTGGGAACGAACTTGGTAGCAACACGACGCATGTTCAGAAGACACGTGAGGATCGCCTGGATTGCTATGACACACCGACAACAGCAGCAATGTTGTGGATTGTTTTCCGACGATTGGCATAAGTTACCAAATGGTTTGAACATTTTTGGGAGTTGAGCTTGTTGAAGGTCTTCCTGATCTCTTGTCGTCTTCCAGTGATGTTCTTCTGCTTTTGAAGCACCTAAAACTATTCGTTGCATCATTGGCACAAACTTCAAGCAAACATCTTAGATTTTCCCAGATTGTCCCATCTTTGTTCTATGATGAAATCACAGACATGGTTAACGCAAGTGGTCAGAGTAGCACAGCTCCTGATGTACACAGGACGATGTCTTTTGGCACACTGACTTGTGACGGTCAGTGCTCCCTGTGACTGTATGTGTAGCCTTGTGCTGCCATCTGTTGGCCTGTTACAAAACTAGTCTCGAAATCTTTTGATACCACCTCATATTTCACTATAATGAGATAATTTAGGTGATCTGAGCAACAGTGATTTAAAAAATCTATAGCTCTTCTAGGTTTTTTTTCCAGTACAGTTTACTAGTAATCTAAACCAAATATTTACCTTGTCTAATTTTTATTTTTGTCTAAAATTAATGTAAATGATTGCAAAAATGTAGCAAATGTATGAAGTTATATTTCCAAAATCAATTCCTGATCTGTTCTTATGTAGAGTATGTTACATTGCCGGAGCCCCCAACAGATGTGCATGCTAGTGAAATAAATCAAACGTATATTGTTCTGAGCTGGAAGCCACCCACTCCGCGAGGACGGGCAACTGTGTGGTACCTCATGGAGAAGGTGTGTGTGTGTCGCTAAAATTTAGCTTTTAAGTAAATCTACATATATTTGTCTGCAAAAGGAACTTGTATATATGGTGTATGTATATTCATTATTCATTCTGAACAACTCAATGGTTATTACATATTAATAGCATACTAGATTCTTAGCCTTACAAACCATCGAAACAGGCTTCAGGAATGAATTTCTTTCCTGATCTGACTTGCTCTTTACCCTGGCTGACTTTGTACTTGTCCCTCAGTCGGTGGGCGACAGTAACTTGTGGCAGAGAGTCGACACAGGCATACAAATACGCTCACCACGTTACCCTCTTTACGATCTGGAGGACAAGAAAGCATACCGTTTCCGTGTTATCACAGTCAACAAGTACGGCCCGAGCGAGCCATCAGAGCCTTCAGCTCTCATCCAGAAGGCAGACCCTTATGGTAAGCTGTATGGTTTTCATTAATGAAAAACGTCGTCCTGACTAGACGTAATAAATTAAATAAATAATTATACTATACAGCCATGGCCAAAGGTTTTGAAAATGGCACAATTATTCATTTTTAAGTCTGGGGCTTCAGTGTTTTTAAATCTTTTTGTCAGATGTTACTATGGTATACTGAAATATAATTACAAGTATAATTACCATCAGTCCTGTGTCAGGCCAACAGTAAAGCATCCTGAGATCATTCATGTGTGGGGGTTTTTCTCAGCCAGTGGAGTGAACTCACTACCAATTTTGCCTAAGAACACAACCATGAATAATGAATGGTACAAAAACATTCTCCAAGAGGAACTTCTTCCAACCATCCAAGAAAAGAAAAGAAGTTTGGTGAGGAACAATGCCAACAATGCCTACATTTTCCAGCATCATGGAGCACCTTGCCATAGAGCAAAAGTGATAACTAAATGGCTCGGGGAACAAAATATCGAAATTTTGGTCCATGGCCAGGAAACTCTCCAGACCATAATCCCTTTGAGAACTTGTGCTCAATCCTCAAGAGGCTTGTGAACAAACAAAAACCAACAAATTCTGACAAACTCCAAGCATTGATTATGCAAGACTGAGCTGCCATCAGCAAGGATGTGGCCCAGAAGTTGATTGACAGCATGTCAGGGTGAAATTGCACGGTCTTGAAAAAGAAAGGTCAACACTGTAATTACTGACTCTTTGCATAAACGTAATTGTCAAAAAAGCGTTTGACGTTCATGAAATGGTTGTAATTATACTTCAGTATACCTTGGTAACATCTGATAAAAACACTACAGCAGCAGACTTTGTGAAAATGTATATTTGTGTTATTCTCAAAACTTTAGAGAATAACACGTAGGCAACACTTATGCAACATGTTTATTATGTATAAATCATGCAGGTGACAAATCCAGCCATTTTAAACTACTTCAACTATTTTTAAGCTATTTTTATATGAATATATATATATATAAAAATTAAAATATATATTTTAATTTCTTGAACTTCAACAGCTTCTTTGATAAAAGTGTCTCATGGTATATTTTTCAGGCAGCATTCCGAACATCGGTAGGTATGAATCACCATGTTTTGGTTATGAACATATAATCACCACATTTTCTTTGGTTGTGAAGAGCACACATGCTCACTATGGTTGTATTAACACGATAACCAGTCTAGACGCGTCACCCGGAGCTAAAGCCAGTGTTACACTGTAGGATTTTGGAACTTATTTTAATGTCATAAAGGAAAACGACATTGAGATTTGCAGTCTTAGAACATGTGACATGTGACTGGCAGCTGATAACCACCTCTGAAGTTCTGCCAAAATCAGAAATTCTTGATTAGACACAAAATAGAACAATATTCTCAGAAGCTCAGGCTGATGTAATGTATTGTAATCTTACTGTTGTTAGAAGTGACATGTAAATTTTTTTTTTTTTTTAAGTTTCATACAGTCTAAAACTGGCCTAAATTTTCCTTGTGTGTACTGTATTGCTGCTTCACACGAACACAAAGCATGTCAGTCTGAAAACCACAAAGCTATTTACAACCACCTCCAAAGGCTTCTGCTGTCACTGTGTGAAAAGATTGACTTTATATATTTGCTTTGCATTTCAGAATGTCTATTATTTATCTATTAATTAATTAATTTATTTATTTTTCTCAAAGAAGGACTGTCAAGAAAAAAATGGGACAAATCAGGACACCACTGATTAAAAACATCTTCCCAGAAAAGTTTTGTGTCTTTGACATTGCTATGCTCTAGGCTCTATTTTTCTCTCCTTTTTTATATATATATATTTGGCTTTGTTTCATGCAGGCGTTCCCTCAGCCCCGGGTAAAGTCATGGCTTCTAGAAACACAAAAACATCTGCCTTTGTGCAGTGGGATTCCCCCAAACAGGGCAAAAACCTCATGGGCTACTATGTGGATTGCTG
The DNA here is from genome assembly GCA_030014215.1 of Clariallabes teugelsi. Lineage (NCBI taxonomy): Eukaryota > Metazoa > Chordata > Actinopteri > Siluriformes > Clariidae > Clariallabes > Clariallabes teugelsi. The sequence continues at coordinate 5,543,341 of JAQMYG010000007.1, forward strand.
TGTTGTTGGCTCCAAGGCCTGGATCCCGTGTAACCACAGGCCCTACAAGCACACCAGGTACAGACCATCTTTACACACAAATTTGGTTTTCTGACACTTTGATAGATGAAGAGGAAACTAAGGTTAAACTTGTACCTGGACAGGTTTGTGGTCCATGGCCTGACTGCTGGCGATACGTATAAATTCCGCGTCCAGGCAGTGAATGCCTATGGTCTGAGTGAGGAGTCTCAGGAGTCGGATCCACTCTTCATCGATGCTGCAATCGGTAAGCATGTATTTTAAGCGTGCTCACATGTTTTTATGTGGAATATCGCCTTGATCGTGTCAGTTTATTTATATGTATATTATATATTGTATATTGTACTAGTTTTTTTTTTTTAAATACACCATTACTCCCAGCAGGAGCTATGCTACTTTTTGTGTATATTTTAATGGGAATAAGAGATGAATTGGCAATCAATTCTTCTGCTGTTCTCACGCAGGGAAAGGAGTTGATTATGGTATGTTGTTTTTATATACTGTACTTTCCTCAACAGCACAACTAAACTCACTGTCCAGTACCAATACCCCTTAATAACCTCACATATCCATTTTTATTCTTACAGTCTCTCCACTGGAATAATTCACACACAGTGTGGACATTAAATCGACTTAATTGATGCTTGTACCCTGAATGATGTCGGCTTAGAAATATTGTTCGAAATTCAATTTGTATAATTAAGCACTTTGTTCTGGTCCTGGCGGCACGGTGGCTTAGTGGGTAGCACTGTGGCCTTGCACCTCCAGGGTCCGGGTTTGATTCCCGCCTCGGGTCTGTGTGCATGGAGTTTGCATGTTCCCCACATGCTTGGTGGGTTTCCTCCGGGTACTCCGGTTTCCTCCTACAGTCCAAAGACTTGGAGATTAGACTAATTGGTGTTCCCAAATTGCCAATAGTGTGTGAATTAGGCTACTTGGCGTTCCCAAATTACCAATAGTGTGTGAATGAGCGTGTGAGTGTACAGTATAGATGTGTGTGCGCCCTGCGATGGATTGGCACCCTGTCCAAGGTGTACCCTCCTCGTACATTAAGTCTGTTACATTAAGTCTCGTACATTAAGAAACGAGTCTAAAAAAAAGAAAAAAAGAAATGCAAACAGGAAGTGAGAAATTATGCGTACATGAGTTCTGGTCCAGCAGTCGAGTCTCGAAACAGAAGAGCATGCCATTGCTTATATATTATATTTCCTCGCTCTTCAGCTGTTCCCTCTGCACCATACGGCATCACTCTGCTCAGCTGTGATGGAGCCTCCATGACCCTGGCCTGGAAACGTCCCAAACGCACAGGCGGAAGCAGGATCACGTCCTACTACTTGGATAAACGTGAAGCAGACTCTGTATTGTGGAAGGAGGTCGGCTCAAGACCTGCTACAGGCAGGGTTTATAAGGTAGGCACTTCTTATATATAGGCACTGTATTCACTCTTTTTTTGGGATCTTGGGGCAAGCGCAAAAGTAAGACATGGTTGATCTTTTCAATTAATTGCACCTTGAAAGTGTAGATGAAAGGTAGCTCAGTGATAACACTCGCAAAAATACTGTCAGCTGGGCACCCCGTGGTATCATTTAATGATAACACCCACTGATTTTCCACCTCATGCTCAGGTCTTTGTAGGAACATTCTGCAGTTGATCCTCTTTGCATGGTTGCAGTCTCTTTTGCTTTGATTTTCATCATTAATTCTGAAATATGTCATTTCCCTTTGCACGTACATAACAAAGTATTACCATCGTATTCGATGATGGCATGTAGGTACGATAAAAATAAGTGATAAAATAAGCGTGGCGTAGGATTGATACCTGATACCAGTGTGTGTGATGCATCTCTGTAAAGACGTTTCTGGTGACTCTATACACAGGTGGAGAATCTGACTGCTGGTACCTTCTATGAGTTTAAAGTTCAAGCTGGCAATATGGCTGGTGTCGGTATGCCATCTGAACCCAGTGTGCCATTTGCTTGTGAGGCCTGGACCATGCCTGAGCCTGGTGAGTATCTGTGGTCAGAATATAGACAGATATATCCATGTTTCATTTAATAGGGTAATATATTTAATACCCCCAGTGCAGTAATGGTCAATTATCCAAGTAATAAAGTGGCATCAGTGATAAGGAAAAGGACATGTAGGTTTCTCAGCAGTACACCTGCTTAGACAATACAGCAAGAGCACACATTGTAATTTGGCTTTCAGTTAGTGACTTACTAGAAAAATTTGTGATGGTGCAGCTTCAACCAGTGGCTGGCTTTGCTCTGCTAATAACTGCATGCATGCATAGGTATATCTCAAGGAGAGAGAAAAGTAAAGAAAAAGAGACCACCACTCATGGTTCATAACCATTCTATT
>JAQMYG010000007.1:5545819-5557703 GCA_030014215.1 Clariallabes teugelsi
ATTATTGTTGAAATACACAGTCCTGAAAAAGGGGCGTTTCTTTTTTTGCTGAGTATATATATATATATATATATATAGATATATAGATATATATACAGGGTGTCTCAAAAAAATGTACTCACACTTTAACTGACAGTTAGTTACATTTTTGAGACACCCTGTATATATATATATATATATATATATATATATAGACAAACTGGACAAATCCTCCGTGATGTCACCCATAGGTTTTCTGAAGAGTGGTTTTGAACCATCTTGGCAGAAGCTGACTTCACCTAAACCCCATTTAATCTATAAGTGTGCAAATAGGCATAATGAATGGTGCCTGCAAACATGCCTTCTTATCCCAGCTACCAAAAGCTAGCATGCTTAGTGTCTGCAAAGTCTACATGGCCGAGAAGTCAAGTTCACAGATTCCAGTTGGCTAGTTATAGCTAAAGTGATGCATAGCAGACAGCATGGGAAATCTTACTACGGAGACCAAAACTTATTATTTTTTATTTTTTTTGGGACCAGGCAAATAATAATCATGTTTATTTCAGTTTTACGTTTTAAGATTTTTTTTTTGGATTGTTCCATTTTTGGGGTGTTTTTCTTGGGGTGAGTCAATCCTCCAAGTGAGAATTGACTCACTTTTGGCACCAGTGATCCTAGTGGTCATTGGAAGAACTGCACTTTTTGGTACGTTCAACCCATTTTTCAGAACAGGAGGTTGCCTTTTGGTAACAATATTGCTCCGGTGTGCCACTTTAGTCTTAACCTTCCATCGCATCCCCAAAAACCTCCTTCCTAATTCAGACTTGCGCTAACACATGCTCTTTCATTTTTTACAGGATTTGATTAAAATATTTAAATGTGAACAAATGTATTTGATTTAGGTTCTTCCTAACACTTGTTTCACTGTTTCAGGTCCTGCATATGACATCAGTTTCTGGGAGGTGCGTGATGATTCCCTCTTGGTGCAGTGGAAGTCTCCAGTATACACTGGGGACACTCCCATCAAAGGCTACTTTTTGGAAATGGCCAAGAAGGGGTCCCTTGATTTTGTTGCAGTGAATGCAGAGGTTGTGAACAAGAGTTACTTAAAGGTAATGGATGAATTCCTCATCGCCTGCCTTCTAAGCCATACACACAGTAAGGAACTTATAGATTGCAGATCTCAGAATGTTATTTTACCCAGAATTGATTTTTTTTCAGCAGTACACAATACTATAAAAATAAAAATAAGCTAATGAAATAAACATAATTATACGAATTATATATAATTTTTAGGCACGGTGGTGTAGTGGTTAGCACTGTCGCCTTGCACCTCCAGGGTCCGGGTTCGATTCAAGGCCAGACTTGATTCCTGTCTCTGTGTGCATGGAGTTTGCATGTTTTCCCCGTGCTTGGTGGGTTTCCTCCTGGTACTCCGGTTTCCTCCCACAGTGCAAAGATATGTAGGTTAGGCTAATTGGCGTTCCCAAATTGCTCGTAGTGTGTGAATGTGAGTGTGTGTACTGTATGTGTGTGCCCTGCGATGGTCCCCCGCGACCCTGAATACAGGATAAAGCGTTATAGAAGATGAGTGAGTGAGATATATAATTTTTCTTTGGCTCTCCACAAGCTTTACACTTTCTGCTTTATTATCTTAGTCACCAGGATTCCAGGTTGTTGAACTGAGATAAACTTGCAATGATGACGAATTAGCATGACTCACAGTTCATCAACCTCAATATAGTCACAATATACATTTCACCTCTCCTGTATTTTATTTGCGTCCTCATGGGCAAGGTTTAAAAGTAGTGCTTTAAATTTACAAGTGAAACATTTCATGCATGAGTCAAAACTAATCTGGAAATATCAGGCAAGATGGTGAACTTCACATAGCCTATTATGAAAAAGTTGTTTTTTTTTTGTCATGCAGGTGACTGGTTTGGAAAATGGAGCTTCGTATGTGTTTAAAGTTTGTGCAGTGAATGCTGCAGGTAGAGGAAAAGAGTCAGATGTGTCTGAGGCTGTGTGTATTAAAGCTCTGCCAGGTACGTATGCCTTTACAGTATATTGTTTTAAATCAGTTATTATTTTTTTCTAATGATCAAGATAGCGAGGTGGTATCAAAAAGTTTCGAGACTAGTTTTGTAACAGATGGCAGCACAAGGCTGGATGCACAGTCACAGGGAGCACCGAGCTTCATAAGTCAGTGTGCCAAAAGACATCATCCTGTGTACATCGAGAGCTGTGCAAATGGTGCTATCCTACAGTAGGTGTTACCACATCTGCGATTTCATCATGGGCAGCATGTTAGAACAAAGAACAAACATGAAATTCTGTGTGAAACTGGGCAAATCTGTCTCAGAGACGTTTGACATGATTCGTCAAGTTTATGGCAACGATGCAATGTGCTGTTCAAGGTGTTTTAAGTCGCACACGTGCTTCAAGAGTGGAAGAACATCACTGGAATACGACAAGAGATCAGGAAGACCTTCAACAAGCTCAACCCCTTCAACAGCTGAGACAATAACAGAAGGAAGATCGCGTCGAAGTCTGCCAAGAACTCTGCCAGCATGGCCGTAGAGGACCCGCCCTTCATGTCGAGGATCATTACCGGTGGTGAAACTTGGGTCTATGGATATGATCCTGAGACGATTGTTTCAACAGACGAAGCAACATTCGAAGCATCGTGCATTGAGAATTCGTCCCCAGGGGGCAGAACGTCAATAGCAAATTCTACTGCCAAGTTTTAAGGTGTCTAAAGGAGGATGTACAGGGAAAAAACAGAGCTTAGAAACAGAGCTAATCTCAAAACTTTTTGATACCACCTTATACATGCCAGTGAATAAATTTTTTCTTACCATTTTTTTCCTAAGGTACAAAGGAGATTGTATGTGGTGTGGATGAGGAGACTGGAGATATTTTCTTGTCCTTTGAGGCTTGTGAGTTATCTGAGGTCTCCAAGTTTATTTGGTCCAAGTCTTACAAGGAAATCAGCGAATCCAAGAGGGTCACCGCCTCAGCTGCGGGAAGAACGTATGTGGCGCATCATAGCTATATTAAACATCCAGGATTTTTAAATAATACTGGCATCATTAACTGTGTAACTGTTTTACCTGCAGCTCCAGACTGACGTTCGCAAACCTCGAGAAGGAAGACCTGGGTCTCTACTCTGTGGCCGTGACTGATACAGACGGAGTGTCCTCCAGTTACACCCTCAAGGAGGAGGGTATGTGACAGAGGTCTAAATTAATGCTCCTTGTGAGGGGTGTGTGTGTTGTTGTTGTTGTTGTTTTTTTATTTCATTTAAAAAATGTCTAACAGATTTATTTTATCCCTTTCTAGAGCTGAAAAAATTGCTTGACCTGAGCTATCACATCAGACATCCACGTTAGTACAGATATTTGATTTGCATTTCCTTGGAAAACATAGTTTGCAAAATAAATTGATAATAATATTAATAATAATAATAATAATAATAATAATAATAATAATAATAAACTATTGTTTTAACCCACTCTTTTTAGTTGTTCCACTGAAGACAGAGCTGAATTATGAAATTCTTGAGAAAGGTCACGTGCGTTTCTGGCTTCAGGCCAAGAAGCTGTCCTCTGCTGCATCCTACAGGTTCATCGTTAATGATAAGGAGGTCACTAGTGCTGAGGTATGGAGCACGTCCTGTGCATGACCTCCTCACGTCTTATCGTTCTCTATAACGTAGTGTTATTTCAAATAATCAAAGCACATATACATGTTCTAACCGAGTGGCTGATAAATATCCAAGGATACCGTGAAGTGCCTTTTCGGAAGTCTGGATATATTTTAAGTGCTATCATGTGTTTATGTTTGTGTGTGTGTGTGTGTGTGTGTGCGCGAGATTAGGGTCACAAGATTAGCCACGATGCTTCCACTGGAGTTATTTCGATGGTAGTTGAGCACTTTACCAGATCCAATGAGGGCACATACACTCTTCAGATCCATGACGGAAAAGCCAAGAACCAAAGCTCCCTGGTGCTTGTGGGAGACGGTGAGATGTGACATTAACAATCCGAGAAGCAACTTGGTCAAATTTTGTCCTTTGTTAGATTAAGTGAGTAACTATGACTTGGTTTGTTTCTTTTCAGTCTTCAAGGCCGCGCTCAAGGAGGCTGAATTTCAGAGAAAGGAACACCTCAGGAAACAAGGTTATAAATGATGCATAAGAAAATACACCCACTGTGCAGTTCAATGCCATGTTACTTTATGGTATACAGTAATAGCGCATGGATTTACTATTGAGTGTGTAACATTCCTATTGATGCAGAGTATTTGTACATTACCTTGCATAAGATCTATAGGCAGTGAATTTCTTTTTTATTTCTATTACTCAGGTGCTCATTTCTCCGAGTACCTGTCTTTCCATGTGGATGAAGAGTGCACTGTTAAGCTTGTATGCAAGGTAAATACTGACTTTCAACATGGGATTAATGTACAGTTCACCTCCATAACATACCAAACATACAGAATAACTATAATACAGATTTGATTCTATATCAATTTTACATGGTGGCATAAATACGAAGCGCGTTCAAGTCAAACCGGGACTTGTGATGAAATTTCTCATGAATTGAGGCATGAAACTGATTTCAGACACAGCATGGTGATGAGACTCTTAGCTGCAGTAAAACATTTGAATGGGGCAAGCATTTTAAAGAAAACCGTTTGTCTGTGAATGACGATCCCAGCCCGATGTGGATCGGAGCCCACTACAGTTGTTCACTCTAAGACATTTCCACATGTTTGGGCAATTAAAGGAGTTCCCAGGAGGCCAGGGTTTCAGACATAAAGCAAGCGGCATTAGTGTACTGAGAAGACTTTCTACCTTGATGGTATCTAAGCAGTAGTGAAGCGCTGAGATAAGTGCATTAGTGTAACAGGGGATTATATGGAGAAATAAAGGGACTTTTTACCCTCATAACTGTGTTCAGTTATTCTGCACAATCAAAAGTCCCATTTTGACTCGAATGTCCCTGGTATATACAGTAACAGTGATCACTGTCTTGAATCCTTCGCTTAACCACCGGGATGTTTATGTGATGGTGTTACAGTTGGCCAATGTAAGAAAAGACACTACTTTCAAATGGTTTAAAGAAGATGAAGAAATCACTCTTGATGTCGCACCCAACCCCATGTCTGGATCCTGTGCTCTTCCTATCCCCTTGGTAACAAAGTCACATATTTTCCTTCATGTCATCCATGCACTTACAGTATAATTATTTATTATATATGTTTATATATCCAATGTTTTAAACCTAACATAACTTGTATCCATTTCACAGTTCTCCAGAAAAGACCAGGGCACTTACAAAGCTGTACTAAGTGATGATCGTGGAAAGGATACTTCTGTGTATGAAATTTCTGGCCAAAGTAATGCTTTTACATAATGTTACCCATTTTTTGTTACAAAGAATTTTTGTCATATTTAAATGCATAATCCAATCATGCTTTTCTCTTTTTGTGTCTGTGTGTGTGTGTGTAGTCTTTGAGGATATCATCAACGCCATTGCCCGCATTTCTGGTATGCTGACCGCATTTGAAAGCTTTCACACACACACATACACACAAACACACACACACACACACACACACACACACACACACACACACACACACACACACACACAAACACACACACACACATCTGTGCTAACCCTGAAGGAGGTATTGTAGTATCATGCCTTATTCAGTTTTTTTTTTTTTATTGACTTACGTGAATTGTGAATAGTGTTGTGGAATTGTAATTATAAAGCCAATCGGAATGTTTCGTACCAAAAAAAGGAAACTGTTATCGGTATCGCTATCCTGAGCACTTTCTGGCCACATGTATTGCAAATGTGGCTCACTTGAATGAGGATAGAGGTTAGAGAGTTAGAATAATCTCAAGTTTAAGTCTAAATATGATGTAAATATGGTTATTGGTTGTTGCAGGCTCATCTGCATCTGAGCTGATGTTGCAGTGCACACCAGAGGGCATCAGACTGCAGTGCTACATGAAATACTACACAGAGGAAATGAAGACCAGCTGGTTCCACAAGTACTCACTTTTTCTGTTAATTTGTACTTTTTGCTAGATGCTCAATCCTTAAGCATATCAAAAGCAAAGTCACTTTTTTTTTTTCATTTAAACACATTTCTGATTATCATATGATTAATCACTGTTGATGCTTGAACTTTAGGATTTAATGTTGAGCTATGTTTTGGGGATTTAGGGAAAGTAAAATCGCCTCTTCGGAGAAGATGAGGATCGGAGGTACGTCTGAAATGGCCTGGATGCAGATCTGTGAGCCTACGGACAGGGAGAAGGGCCATTATACCATTGAGATTCATGATGGCAAATCTGCCCACACCCGTTCCTTTGACCTCTCTGGACAAGGCAAGTCATGCATCGTAATTTATTTGCCTATTTAAATTCCTATGCTGGCTTGATTTTTATTTCCTCAGTATAATAAATTGTTGCATTTCATAATTTCCCTTACTATTACATATCCATACAAGATGTATTATTTATCAATTATTGTCATTTTCCTTATGAAAACAGCCTACATTGATGCCTATGCGGAATTCCAAAGACTCAAGTAAGTAAAACATACACAGCAATATTTGATATTTTTTCCTGACACTCGTCTAATTAATATTGACTGATTATCTTTTTTTGCTAATGAGCTGTGCTTTTTTTTTTTTTTTTTTTTTTTTTACAGGGCTGCAGCATTTGCAGAGAAAAGTGAGCACAACTTAAAATGGGCAAACCATTAAGCAGTAGCTGTACTGTATTTTGCAGTGACTAGATTCTCACAATTGTTTTTATTTCAGTGCTTTAATAATGTTTCTCATTCTCACAGAAGGATTAATGTGGTTTTGACACTGTGAGTAATGCATGTAGCCAAACACATATGCCAACATGCTTCTTCTCATCCTCTGTAGACCGTGGCAGAGTAATGGGTGGACTGCCTGACGTCGTCACCATTATGGAGCATAAGGTAATATTTAACCAGCTTGCACTTTATTCAAAAACTACACCTAATTCCAGGTTTAATGATTATATTACTTTTGTAATTACTTAGCTTTTCATAATTTTGAAAGCATTCCTATTAAATAAATTTAAAACCGATAATAATTGTCACATGTAGCCCAGAAAAATACCTTTGTGACCTTTCAACTTTCCAGACTCTGAGTTTGACATGCACAGTGTGGGGTGACCCCAAGCCTGAGGTCACCTGGTTCAAGAACGAACAGGAAGTCATTTCTGACGATCACAACCAGATCTCCTTTGAAAGCGGCAAGTTTGCCAGCCTCACGATTAAAACCGTCACAGTGGAAGATTCCGGCAAGTACAGCATCAATGTGCGAAACAAGTATGGTGGTGAGTTTGTGGAGATCACAGTCAGTGTGTACAAGCTGGGTGAGAACATCCCTGAACCCAAGTTGGGACAGATGGCGAAACCTACCTCAGCACCCAAGTCTGTTGCACCACCGTCCTCAAAGCCCCAGACTCCTGCACCATCCGTGAAGAGCCCAACCCCCAGTCCAGCCCAGTCCGTTAAATCCCCAACCCCAACTCCAGCTTCGAAATCTCCTACCCCACCTAGGAGTGCCAAGTCCCCCACTCCACCCAGATTCATGAGATCCCCAACACCCACCAAGAAGTAAAAAAAAAAGAAAAAAAAGGAGGATGTCACTAAAGAAGTGGATGATTTAGATGTTGATACAGCAGAATAAATAGTGCTTGATCATAACTTGACTACAGATGTGGTTTATGAATCACTGACTTACAGGCCAAAATAAAAGAAAATTGGTAAAAAGTTAACATTGTTAGTTTGCCATTTTCATATAGGTGGCTAATAAATCAGTATAGGCTTTGTTCTATGTGCATGAAACCTTTCAAAAATGGGGTTAGTAGATTTTATTAATAGAAACTAGAACTCGAATATCAGGCTCTATTGTAACAGAAGTCAAGAAAGTCATTGCATTTAATCAAAAAAAAAAAATCTTTTAAGGATTATGGAGTTGAAACCACTGAAAACAGTCACCATCTTTGTGAATGGCATTACCATCTGACTTTTATTCTGTAGCTTCGTAATGCTTTGTTTTGGCAATAAAGACAGTGATCAACTTCCATCTGTTGCTGTTCCAGTTATTTTTGCTATTGCTTTTTATTTAGCTATTACAAAGTTTTCATCAGAAACCAAGAATCAGTCATATCTCTTATAATTCATATAACTGCAGAGATGAAACCATAAAAACATGTATTTGTAAAATCCCACAATAGTGTAGCCTCTGTGTATCTAATAATAACTACTATCATTAAAGGTAATAATTTAACTTTTTTCATTTTATATAAAGGCTTTTTTTTTTTTTTTTAGAGTGGACTTAAAATCATATTTGAAGGCCTGAGGCAAATACAGATTTTAAGAAAAATAGATTTCCAAGTAAATTTTTCTGCACCCACTTCTAATGTGGGTTGAGGTGAAAAAAAAGAAAAAAAAAAAAAAAAAGGTGGGTTTTGTGGGTTGTTCCATAACATTTTAAAGAAGACGAGGGTGTTTTCCAGTGTCTTGATTGTCATCGGCAAAAAATCCATATACTCAAGAGCATCATGACAAAACTGTCCCTGCATCACCCCATTCTGTTACATTCCTCAAAATTAATATGTTAATATGTTTTATTTTTTTCCATAGCATTCTACCTGACTTCTGACTGGCAAACTTATTAGCTAATTATATCTAGATGAAGTATTCCAGGTTTTTGTCCCTGTCTGTATCAGTTTCCTGTGTCTCAATCTCTAGATGCTTCATGGCAATGAAGTAACGCACAAATGGCTCACCCAGTGCCCCACAAATCACGGCGTCTTCTCCAAGAGCCACTAAGGCATCCTCCAGTTTAAGAGGTACAGCAAATTGTTTTTGCTGCGCTGGAGCTCTATTAAGAGTCTGTTCTGCACAGAGGTTATGCTCGATACCATCCAATCCTGCTGCAATGGTAGCTGCTAAGACTATGTAAGGGTTTGCCATTGCTGAGCCCAGCTTGTTCTCAATATGGGTCTCTCGTCCGCCGTGAGCCTTCACGTTAAAAGCACAGCTGTTGTCGTTGCAGCCACAAGTGGCATAGAATGTGATCTTTGAAATATTGCCTTTGGAAAACTGGCTGCGGCAGTCTATCCCTGGCGCCATTAGGCAGCTAAGAGCTGGTGAGTGGTGGAGAAGCCCTCCAAGCCATTTCTTGCCAATCTCAGACATCTCGCTGGTGCCTGAATGGAAAAGATTTCTCCTGCCATTGATATCCCATAAGCTGTGGGACAGGCAACCGGAATTGTAAATGGTATCATTGGTAAGGAAGGTGGCGATGTAGTTGTGCTTCCTGGCCATTTCTTTAACTCCAGTACGAAAGGTGAAGGCACTGTCAGCAGATTCGATCCCAAATTTAGGCTTGAAGCAGATCTCCATCTGTCCTGGACCACTGGCAGATGCAACGCTATCTACACTGATGCCCATGTGGTACAATCCTTTCACCAGTTGCTGTAAAAAAGGCATGTCATGATTACTCAGTAAGGTGGTGGCAGGGAAAAATATAACCTTGGGGCCCATCCTCTCAGGTTCTCCAAAGATGCAACATTCGTATGTGAAAGAGGAATGGATGGAGAATCCCATGGATTGAAGCTGGCCAAGCATCAGCTTAGCAATAAGGCGAGGAGACGTGCGTAGAGGGATCCCTGTGATTGTACAAGGATCACAAATGATACGAGCAGTCTGCTCAGCCCAGGGAAGGACTTGAAATGTAGTGAGATCAGGGATGAGAAGAATATCGCTGTTGAAACTGGCAGCAACTGGATGATCAACTTCATTATTCTTGGGGCTCAGTGTTAGCTCCAGGTAGCTTCTAGGCATGGGCACACCATAAACTGCTTTTTCCTGTGATGCCAACGAAAAGTGATAATTAATATCCTATATTTCACAGTGGCATACTTTGTTGATATTTTTTGAGATAAATATTTACATGAAATAAGGAAGCAGGGACTGTCTTGGATCTAGATACACCATGGAGATCAGTGGCTTCAAAGCGGACAAAGCCTATATTCTCACGGTTGATCTGCTGCTTTATGTGTTCAACCTCGGAAATGACGTTTTGGGATCCGTGGTATTCCATGTTAGGATTGTGATCCTTGTTATCTACGGAGCATACAAAAATAAAACCAACATTTCAGGAAATTCTTCCTCTTTAATTTTCCCCAGTTTGCTAGGCATTAATAGAACAGAGGTACTGTACTAGATCCTAAAAAAGGGACACTAACCTGTCTGTGATGTCCCAGTCTCGCCCCAGTATGTTCTTTCACTGATAGGTAACTTTGAGCTGATGGGCCTGTTTGTATGTGTGCCAGTTTTTGATGACACACTGGATTCCCAGCCAGATGAACCACTAGCTCTTGTTCTTCTAATACTTCCTAAAGAGGGCTTGAAGGTTGTGAAGGACTTAGATGGTATGTCATCTGGTTTACAGTCAATCCTCTGACCAGGGACATGGCAGCGATAACCAACAAACTGGTCTCCATTGCTCTCTCTTGTATTAAGCATGGAGCGATCTCTCAATAGGCTTTTCAGTTCCTCCATTGTTTGTTTAGAAACAGTAGAAACACCTGCTTCTGGATGTAGATTGTCCAAGCGGCCTTCTCTATCCCGTTCATCAGTATAAGTGTCGTCATGAGGCTGTGATTCAGTGGAGACAGTGGGCCAGCAGTGTGGGCTTATCGAAATTACAGTGGAGTGGTCAGTGGGATTTGGAGCAGACAAGTTAGACTGGACTGTGGGCAGATCAATCGTTCTTTTGTCCCTCTCTGAAGAGGCTACATGTTTCCCACTCACCCTTACTCCCTTCTGTGTACACTGGCTCAGGTTGCCGCCATCTATTTGGTCCGAATCCATTAAGGCAGTTTCCTAAAGTAATGAGAATGAGTAATAGTCATATGCAATGAATTTGGTCTGTAGCAGTAACAATATTTTGTTTTACACAAATACAATATACTGTATCTAAAAGTCACAGACTATTTCAATATCCTAGTCATCTGTCATTACAAAAAGAACTGACAAATGGAACCAAAATAAAAACAATTTGCAAAGAAATCATTGTACCTTTTCCATGAAGATCCTTCTGATTTGTTATTTGTTTCTTCGAGCCTTTAATACTTATACTTTGCAAAATTTATGAGCTGCAGGTTGAAACAAGAGCTATGGCTGAGCACATGTTTTATAGACAACAGATACAATGTTGACAGACTGGAACAATTCCTTTGCACTCTCACCATGTGCTCAAAGCAAAGTGGTTTATATAACTCATAACCTTGAACTGAACTATCCTGTATGGTTGGCCAAACCCAGACTAATCCAGGCTTTTCACTGGGCTATTGAATGGGTCAGAAACTGCAGTGCAAAACTGCTGTGCATCAGCTTTTGTACAGGCTACTAAGCACGGTTTATCAAATTTCTAGAAACACATTACATAAGAGAGAAAAGATATAGAAGCTTTGTCTAGTATCCACAGTCTATTACATTCTCTTGTAATTTGGTAGTGTTTATATAATGAGATGTCGATGCCTTGACCGACGTTTTAATGTTAAATATTATTAATATATATATTATTCTTCTACAATGTCTAGTTTTCCTGCTCAGTTTCAGAATATCTTCAGGATTCTACTGAAAAGGCACCATGCACACATGCAGTCATTGAGACTGTGTCTGTTCCCCGAGCTAAGCAAAAATGTCGAAAGACTCACTGAATGCACAGCTGGCACCTCTGATCTGAAACTAGGACTGTTAAATATTAGATCTCTCGCATCTAAAGCAGTTATTGTTAATGAAATTATCACAGATCAGGAGTTTGA
>JAQMYG010000007.1:5571969-5590259 GCA_030014215.1 Clariallabes teugelsi
AAGTAGAAGTACACAAAAAATCTACTCAATTACAGTAATGCGAGTAAATGTAATTCATTACTTTCCACCTCTGGCTACGACTATCTCATTCCTTATGTCAAGCCACTCTTGAACCAGAGACATCGTGGTATTTTACAGGTACTGGGAAGACATAACATTTTTGTGAATTTAATAGCATTAATTATCAATGTCAGGATCCTGGGGACCAAAGACTCATCTATGCCTTGTGGGGACCCAAGGCCAACCTATCTGATCCAAGCCCATAGATAGCCAATGCAGCACTAATTGCTGATTTTTTGGCTATGATAGAAAGCTATTAGAGCAGGTATGCATCACTGCTTGATCTGTCCTCCAAGGCTTGTAGCTATGGATAGCTGTACTATCAGGATTCAATCTCACATTGCGCCACTCAGAAGCTCAATCACTCACTCACTGTATAAACCGCTTTATTAAGCAAATTAACCTGCACTTTTAAAAAAATAGAATCACAGAGTGGTGTTTAGTGTGTGTTTATTGTGTGTGTTTCACATACACGTGCACGCACAAACACACTAACAGAAACACTGCTCTGTCAGGAAACTTCTTTAACAAGGAACCTCTCTAATGACACACACATACTAACGGAATCTCTGCTTTCTGAACGAGAGAGACTCTGGATCTTTAACAAGGAACCTCTCTAATGACACTTGCTTTTGCTTAACGCGCACACACACGTAGTTACAATGTCATGATGAACAGTACACGCGCACATGGATGTTGACTATACGAGTGACGCGCACGCTCTGAGACTGAGCATGGGAGACGATTACCTGCAATCCCACAATTCCCCAATTTTAAAGGGAAAACATACACTGAGTAAAACACATCAATAAATAAAATAGAAGAAAGTACGTTCTTAAAAAAAACATGCATTATGATAATAAATAATTAAAATCCTTATACGTAATGATTTTTTTTATTAGAACCTATTTTACAGGTGGTAAAAGATGAGCAATTATTTGATACAAATATGTATCATCTGGACGTCATTTATAGATAAAAGCTGTTATTAGAGTTGTTCCTGCACATCAACAAAGTGTTAGTCACTTGATACTCCACATTTATTTTATACATACTGCTAATACACAGCCATATAAATACTCATTTTAGTTACATTAAAACCACATAGCTATTAATGTATACTGTAGGTCCTCATGAAAACAACTCTAACGTACTGAGGCATGGATGTTAGCGGATTGGATTGGATTAAGATCTGAGCATTACACTTCCTCTACCACTGCCAGTAACTCCTTACGTGATCTTCAGTTTTTGAGATGTTCTGATGCAGTCATTTAGCCATCACAATCTGAACCTTGTTGAACATCATTCCTTACTGTACACAGAATAATTGGTCTTCCCAAATTGCCCATGGTGTGTGAATGTGTGTGTGTGTGCCTTGAGATGGATTGGTACCCAGGGTGTCCACCACCTCGTGCCCTATGTCTCCTGGGATAGGCTCCAGGCCACACATGACCCTGTATACAGGATAAAGCTATATAGACGATTAGTGAGTGAGTAAGTCTACCCTGATGGCCCAGTATAATTTGTAATTTCTTGGGTTTTCTTCATGGGAGGTAAAAAGTATTTCTATTTTTAACATATGTGCTATATATGAAAACCACAAATCTACATCAATCTACTGTACATTGAGCTGAAGCTGAACTCGGGAAACAGCACCACCTACAGGACCGAGGACGCATCGCGCATCATTACTGTAGCATTTCTTTTAGTGTTCATTTTTTATATTACTTTTCATATAATCGTATACTAATTAAATTGCAAGATGCTAGAACTGGCTGTGTTAATCACCAGCTGTATTGTTAACTTTATGATGATTATTGCTGCGTTGTGAGACGTTTCAGGTCACAGGAACGGAGGACGAGAATTGACTCCGCCCACTTCTTGTGTATCCTCCAATCGCGTTTCGACGCTGAGCACGTGCTCATGAATAAACATGAATTTTTAATAGTCGCTCCAGCGTCTCGGCGCACGGTGGCGCGACTCAGTTGAGGAATATTGACAGAAAAAGGAGGTTTTTGCGTTCTCCGAAACATCCAGGAGACTATGGAGTACTCCAGGAGTCTCCGAGCATCATTACTGGTGATTTTACTGCAAATATTCCTCATCTGTTCTGCACAGGTAAGTTACTCACCATCATGGTGTAAAATGTTGTTCAGATACAAGTAGAGTCTGATGGGGTTTGTAGAGAAAGCTGCTTTGCTGTGTAAAAGTGATGCATTTAAAATGTTTTTAGTTTCCTAAAATTATATGGACCATGTAGTTATAAATATATGTTAAGAGACTTAGGGCACAAGACAGGATACACCCTGGACAGGGTGCCAATCCATCACAGGGCACACACACATACACACACTACGGGCAATTTGGCAATGCCAATTAGCCTAACCTGTATATCTTTGGACTGTGGAAGGAAACCCACCAAACACAGGGAGAACATGCAAACAGAGACGGGAATCGAACCCGGGCCCTGGAGGTGCAAGGCGACAGTGCTAACCACTACACCACCATGCCGCCTCTAAGAATTTAATTAAAGCCTAATTCAATTTGGGGGTATTAATAAAGGCTGTTTGATATTAAATGAAATAAAAGTTTCAATAGATCAATAGAGATCTTTGATAATAATAACATGATAAAAGTGATTTTATTGTTGTAAAATATGATGCTGATGGTTTAAATATGTTCTGATGTGACAAAGCCATCTGAAACAATCTTTCACATTTTATAATGTGAATTTTAACTTTGTTATAACGTTAACAAATGATGCTTTTATATGTTTGTGTGTTTAGAGGGGCCCGATTGGTCCCAGGGGGCTACCCGGGCCTCCAGGTTTTTCTGGCATCGATGGCATTGATGTAAGTCCTGCCTAAGACATCTTTAGCAACATTATTTTATGCCTAATTTTCTGAAATTATCAGAACAAACACTTCATCACAAGTGAGACGTCTTTCTCTGTGACATGTCATATATGAGCACTTCTGTTTGTTCGTTTCAGGGAGAGAGGGGTCCAGGACCTGGTCCAGATGGTCCTCCTGTAAGTAGTTGATCCAATTCTAGTTAAATTTAAATCCCTGTCTCACAATGTGTACATAATAACGTTTCACTATTTATTATATATCAGGGCCCTGATGGAGACGATGGAAAAAATGGTTCTAACGGACTACCAGGAAATCCAGGAGCAGACGTAGGTCTTATTATTCAGATTCCTTCTGCATGCCTTTTGACATCGATTGATAACAGTGATGAAAGCTTTTTAATCTCTAAGCAAAATCTGTAGCGGCATGACACAGATGCTCTATAGAGCACATTTCTGTGTTTTTCTGAATTTCTGTAGTTTACCTTAGCCCAGAGAGAAAAGGGGGGTGGGGGGAGGCAAAAAAAACTCATGAAGCTTGAAAAAACATCAATTTGGCCTTTTAGATGAAGAGAGAGAGAGGAAAGAGAGAGGGAGTGAGGGACTGAGAGCCCCATGTGGGCTTCATGCACAGAAGCCTTTTTGTGTGTCAGGAAGAAGGCTGAGGGTCTGGACCTCCACTGCTTTTAATGGAATGCTGCCTTATGCTAAGGGAGACGAGACAAAATGGATCCTGAATGCTGTTCACGGATGTTACAATGCATAGTAACGAATAAGAAATTAAGTGTAATCATGTAAAAAAAACAAAAATTATTAAGAATTTATGTACAAATTGCTAATAATAGATAATGTCCCACAACAGCAACAAACTAGTAGTGGATATGTGACCCAGTCTGTGAAAACCCAGCTGTAGTCAATTTTTTTTGTGATTCCTTGTTTTGTGATTAATAGTGACACCCCCCCAAAAAATGACTTCATCTGGGCGTTCACCGACCACTGGTGAACCTATACAGATGAGCCATAAAATTAACACAAAATAACATTAACACTGATTATCAATTATGTACCAGCAAACTGGTGATAGGATAATGGTCACCCAAGGTTCAGTTCTGCCAAAAGTTACCCTGTCTGGCCCGATTCCACAGAAAAGCCAATACAGCACAACTCTGCAAAAAAATCAAAGCTGGCCACAACAGAAAAGCACCACAACAACCTGTGCACAACATATATGGGTTGTAGGCAAATGAACACAGTTTACACTGGCATATCATAGATCCCACAGAAATGTAATGCTGAAATCTTTGCTGCTTATATACTGAAGTGGCAGTGGGTGGAGTCAAATACACACCAGCCGTATTACCATTTGTAGATCAGAAACCAGTCAAACCTTTGTTTTGATATAATTTATAGACATTTGACCTCTGGTCATCTCTATATAAAATCTATTACTTATTTTTTTTTGCAGCCTTAAGACTTTAATTTAATTTGTCGTATTTGCACAATTAGATGCTTGCAATCCGTGGGATGTATTTCAAGTCGACGTTTTTGCTTGTATGTTTATAAACGGGTTCAGTATACTGTATATGCAAAGAAATTGTTTTGTATTCTAGTGCTTAATTTGGTCTTTAAAACTACTTTTAAAAACAATTTTCAATTTTATTTATTAAATTAGTACATTTTCTATAATTCTTTTTTATTTAAGGATTTTAAAATTAATTTAGTTGTTTCTTTTTAACACTCATGTCTGGGTAGGATAGCTTTGATTATGTGTCATTTGAGCCTTATATTACAGTCCTCGTTATGATAATAATTTTTAGTGTTTTTGCGAATTTGTCTAAGTTTAGTAATCTGAAATACACCCAGTCTATAAAATAGCCATTCATTTTAACATAATTGTTAATAATAATAATAATAATAATAATAATAATAATAATAACAACAACAATAATAACAATAATAAGGTTATTTTAAATGTATTTTAGATAAAATAAATTTCTTGTGAATGAAGATTTACAGAAGACTTCGAGCATACTATGTTGAGACTCATACATTTAACATTAATGCATACATTTTAAAGAACCACAACATTTTAAAGAATGACTCATAGCCCACTGCAGTCGTTTCTATGAACATTCAGCAAGTTGCTCACCTGATCTTTGAAAATCGACGAATAATTTGTTCCCAACTCGCGGAAGAAACGCATGTGTCTGTGGGAACTGTACACACAGTCATTCACCAACACCACTTGCACATTACAGGAACTCGGCTGGGAGTTATTCCCACGTCCCCCGTACTGTCCTGACCTCGCTCCAAGCCTTTTCACCTTGTTTGGATCATGGAGTTCCTGGGAGGCCAGCGTATCAGACATGAAGCAGATAGTCTGATCATGGCTCCGGTGGATATAACGCAGTAAAAAAGCACAATAGATCAATAATTAATAGGTTAACAAATGAAGTCTGAATGCTGAGTTCATTACTGATTTCTCACTATATGCATTTTGTTACACTTGGCTTTACAGGGCATACATGGCTTCATATAAATAAATGGTTTAAATCTATTAACTTTCTCATGTAAATACATTTCCTGTTGAATTCACTGTAAACACTGAATAAGATGAATACCAGTACTCTAAGTCAGGAGGTTAAGTGGATTTGCAGTTGTCTAGATGCCAATAATAAATGAGTTTGTTTTAAACAATGAAATTAAAAATCAGGGTGGAGTTACACTGACTCGTCTAGACTGAGTAACATAATGTTTTTTTTAATAAGAAATCATTTGCAAAATTCCTCATTTAAAAAAAATAAATTTCATTAGTATAAACTGTGATTGACAATGTTTCATTTCCTCAGGGTTTGACTGGGCCTGCTGGAGATCCTGGATCAGTTGGGCTCGTAGGGCCAAAAGTGAGTCACATCTTGGAAATGCAGAGATCTATTTTATGAAATGTACAGTAGTTTAAATTGATTGAACAAGGAATATGGTCTCACTCTAAGTCGTTTCATGTTTACTGGATGTTGTTAGGGTGAACCCGGTGATCCTGGACCTAGAGGAAAACCTGTAAGTGAACTATAACTACTAATACATAAAAAATCATTTACATTTCCTTAGTTTGTTTTAAACCTGTTAAACTATTTTATTATCACGTCAGTGGACAAGCCATAAGCAAGTACAAATTATATTTTCTTATTTGTTTTTTTGTTTTGCTTTAAATTACTTGTTTTAATGTTTATGTTTACATGATGTTTAGATATATAGTAAATTTAATTCATAAGACCTTAACTTTAAGAACTTAAAACTATAAAAATAAATGCATTTTAATTTTTTTTTATTGCACATCTCTCATATACTGCTATTAAAACTATGCAGCAGAATTCCATTCATTATTTATACACATTGTACATTAATACATTTTAATAGTTGATAAATTTGCACATCTTTTCAGTAAAAATCTTCTTTAATAATTCTGTACTTTCCGTACTTCATTTCTGCATTGATTCAGTTTTTGTCTTCTCTTTTTATTCAAGGGGGTTGGAGAGGATGGAGAAGCTGTAAGTGTATTCTTTATATTATTTTTATTAAATTGCCGAAAATTACAACTTATATTAATTTAACTTTGTAATTTCTTTGTTGATTTTTGAATCACCATCTTCCCCATCATTTCCTTGCTTCCTTCGAAGGGTGCAGATGGCGAGGATGGATTGCCAGGAGAATTGGGCAAAGCTGGACCTCCAGTATGTAAACTGTTATAATTTTTTTTTTTTTTTTTTATGTGCTACCAAGCAACCTACTAAACAGTGATATTTTAACGTTGTGTGTGATGTATAATAGGGCAGCCGGGGATTAAGAGGAGCTGTTGGTCTTCCAGGAGACCCTGGACTGAGAGTAAGTCTTGCTAAATATGATCCTGCGTAAACTTTTATACTGCACTAATGTCGCTGTTACATGTTTATGTTTCACATATTTTCAATTGTGTGTAATTAAGCGATTAATCTCAGTGTAAGGGTTGTTAAACCTGCCATACAATCCTCTGTTTGGAACACTTTCTAGGGCCCCCCTGGTCTTTGGAATGGTGAAGAATTGGTAAGAAATTGTTATACAACATATTTTCAGATGATATAATTAACAGTTTTGGTTTGAATAATGAATCATTATTTTACTGGTGCATGATTTCACACACACATAAAGGACAGTCCAAGACAACCTGACTATGGAAAAGTGTGCAGTGTGTTTTAGTCATGTGGTAATGTCATAATCGCGGTTCTGATTCTGTTTCGCAGTGTCCAAACTCCTGCACACGTGGACTGAATGGCCATAGTGGACTACCAGGAATGAAGGTTTGTTGTATTGAAACTAAAATGTCACTGAATGCTGAATCTAGGCTAATCTTTTTGAGAAACTGGATTCGAATGTTGTTCTTTGTGCATGCAGGGTCACAAAGGTGTCAAAGGTGAATCTGGAGAACCAGGAAGACAGGGACATAAGGTAACAGCTATAAAATGGGTTCTTGTATGATTGACAGGATTTCAGGTTTTAATAATTATACAGATTCTGTGTTTTCCATGTCAGCCATATTCCTGTATTTTAAACAGACGTTTTGTCAAGATTAAGTGTAGAAGTTGTGGATGAGACGGTGTGTTTCATATTTTCTTTAAGGGTGAAGAGGGAGAACAAGGAGCCCATGGAGACACTGGCACACAAGGCAAAACTGTAACGTGCCCCTTATAGACATATTTTTTAAGAAATCATGTTATTACTTTTATTTTAAGCCTTTGTTAAACTTATGATAATCATTTAACATCCATGTTTACTCAACCACTTTGAATGTGCATGTTGTAATTTTAGGGTCCACATGGACTAAGAGGGATCACTGGCTTGATGGGTCCTAAAGGTGACAGGGTAAAGACATATTTAATATATTAGAATTGAAGGCTTTATTAGGTGTCTACTTAAGCATAATACGTCTGGTAATTTTTTTTAAATAGGGCTCTCGTGGGATAGATGGAGTTGTGGGTCCTCAGGGCATTCAAGGTGCTCCTGTAAGTTTCAGAATCCATATCACATGTTTTTCTGTCCTACAGTATGAACCTTCCTGTGCTTGTGATTGTCTTTCTATATGTGATGATATCTTGATAATTACTTTTCCAAACCGGACCCCATGACTTGTTCAAATTTTATGACTAGATTATATTGAAATATTAAAATTGACTCTACACAGTTACAAAAGTGTTACATTTACATAGAGTTATGAAACAATTAGGAATTACGCCTGATGTTTAAAGTGTTTATTTATAATAACTAGATGCAATTATTAACATCTCTTTAGGGTGATCAAGGGCAAAGAGGCAAAGTGGGTGAGACTGGACCAATGGGAGCTCAAGTAAGTATTAGAAAACAAAACATTTAACATCAGTACATTAAAATTATAGGACAAATACAAGATATATACAGGATTTGGTTATTTATACTGTAAGTTATAAACTTATTTATATTGTAACCAAATAGAGCAACACAGGACAGTGGTTAAACATTTTTTTTTTAGTTTATTAAAAACATTTATGATTTGTATCATCTAAGGGGCCTACAGGAGTTAAAGGCATTTTAGGTCTACCTGGACCTAAAGGAGAAGCTGTAAGTCCACATCTATTAACATTAATATTGCAATTATACATGGTGTCTCAAAGGTCTCTATATATAGAGAGGGAATTACCAATTCAACAAAACCCATCTGGAAATAAATAAAAAATGCAAAAAAATAAAAATAAAAACAGACATTTTCAACAAAAATATGAGACTGTGTACTGTATAAGTCTTGAGCCATCCCTAATTTCTTCATATTTTGCTTCCAAAGAGCTAGACTTTCTTGTATTTTTAGTTCTGTTTTTTTTTCTGGAACAGTTCTCCAGACTTACTAAAGTTCTTTTTGTCTCTAATTGTCGCTGAAGTTCATGTACCTGACCAGTTTCAGAAGAAAGTTTTTTTGTTTGTTAAGTCACACAGTGACCTTTGACTCATTCAAATCAGACGAAAGGGGAAAAGAGGTTGCTGCTGAGGTTGTTACATAAACAACCAATATTTAAATTGCATCTTTAGGTACTTTGCAGCCAGTCACAGTAAAACATTTGCTCCCATTTTTACAATTTAATCTATATAGTTATATTTCATATGATTCAAACAGACTCAAAAGGAGTTATACTGGATAATGTACTGTAACTAGCAGTGTGCTACAAGATCTAAAGTGATTTAAAAGTATTAGAGTAATTATTAGATACTTATTAGGTAGATAATTATTAGTAATTATCAGGAGTATTTATCTTAAACCAGACCACATGGGCCCATACTCAGCAGTACTTAGTGCTCTCCATGTGTGTGGTTATCACATTTTAGCCTAATGTAAACTTATTCACAAAACATAATTACCAATTCTTTGTACACACAGATTTATCTCTCCCACTCTTGATGAATTCATGTTAGCACATCTGGTATTATGCATTTAATTGCTTAATTATGTTCATTTGTATATTTTTGTATGGAAACCTTTGAGACAACCTATAGAATACAAATCTGACTACAATTGTAGTAGGAAGTATAGTGAGTATGTATGGTTTCTTTCCCAAAGGGCTTGCCAGGTGTAGATGCTCGTGAGGGAATCCCAGGATTGCCAGGCACTCAGGTAATATCATTATTGTAATTTAAAACAAAATCATAAATATAAGCTCTTCCTTCATTCTTCGCTTTGCTGCAGCTAAGATATCTGTACAAGCGAGTTTGAATGTTGGTGGAATTGTTCCTCAAGTCTGTCACTGTTGCTGTTTTAGGGTATCCCTGGCAAACCGGGTCCTCCTGGTGAAGCTGGCACTCAAGGCCTGCCTGTAAGTATGACCTCCTGAACATGCACACTAAAGATTAAGAAATCAGTTTAAACAGGGCGGCACACAGTGGCACAGCGACTACTGGTGTTGCTGCTTCACAGCTCTGGGGTTTTCTCTGGTTCGCACCCATTGTTTATACGATAAAGGGTCACAGAGAATGAATTAAGGACATCAGTTTGAACAGAACTAGAACGATGTTAGATACCAATCGAGCATTGTCATGTGTTCCTCAAGCAAGCATTTGAATCCAATAACAGTGACTGATGTATTTATTTCTTTTAGGGTTTGCCAGGCATTCCTGGTGCTAAGGGGGTGAGCGGAACGAAGGTAAGCCACCATGTGACCTCTTTTTCTCTAGATAACAATAAGCAACGTCTTATATGGGTGGAGGATACAATGAGACATGACAAAACAAAAAGATTAGTATAATAGCACATTGTGGACAAGCACATTATCTGAGTAGCAGAAGTAAGGACAGATTAGAGTGTATACATTGTGTTAGAATATGACCTCTGGTCTCCTGTAGGGAAATTCTGGTGATCCAGGTGTGGCAGGACCAATTGGAAACAATGGAAAACAGGTAAATGGTCCATTTCTGTGGAATAATTAACAAAATTAGTGACACACAATGCATTGATCTAGTGGACGCTTCTTTATCAGCTAAATAATGCTTGGCTGAATGATTTCAGGGTGAACGTGGCGAACAGGGAGAAGTGGGACCAATAGGACCAAGAGGTGGGCCAGTGAGTATGCTTCCACTTCTACATCACTCCAAACAGCAACACAGAACTACTGTTTGAATAGCGTCATATTCTGTCTGTACTGGTGTCTCCTCTTTTTCTCTGTCTTTTTTTTTTTCTCTCAATCTCTCTCACGGATTCTGTAGGGTGAGAGAGGGGTGAGGGGTCCAGACGGGCCTCAAGGGCCTCCAGGTGAAAGGGTAAGTATCTAATAACTCTAGGTAAAGAAATTATCAATAATAATACTTGGCAATACAGTATTTTGACCTTTCATTATTAGAGATAAAGTTGATAGACAGAATTTCATGTTGAGATAAAAGGTACAGAAAGAAAAATAATTGGGAGCACCCCCCAGGAATTAGGGATGAAAGCTTAACAGTGCAGAAAGGGGTAGAAGAACAATAACAAGGATAAGCAGAAGAATGAGAGAGAAACGGGAAGAATTTGAATTAGACAAAAAAAGTGTTTTAAAGTAAATCTTTTTAAAAGTATCATAACATTTCCCCCTTTTTAACAAATATGAATAATACACAATTTTATATGTGAAAGTGAAAATGTAGTTCTACCTGGTGTATACACTTCAGTTTCCGTTCAGTGTGAAGAGACAACATGTACATGTGTGCAGTGTTTAATTGCTCCTAGCTGATAATACTTTTACATTATCCTTAGCATTCTCTTTTTTTAACACATTGTTAAATCTTAATATTTAACAATACCACAAATGTTAGGCCAGGTCGATATTTTCAGATTTCATACGAAGTAAGAATTGTAATGAAATGTCTCACTAGAGAGCCGTCTCACTGTGCAACAGCGATCAGTGCTGCAAAGAGCCATGAATAGAGTGTTGTTATTGAAGCTCTGGTGAGTTATTTTCTTTGGTAAGAGGATATTCGGGGTAGAACGGGGGTCTGAATGAACCCTCTGTTCAACAGGAATTCCTTAAACCAGCCAGACTAGGGGCATCAGGCGATCAGGGCCCACATCTACACTCAGCTAACGGCACCTAGCCCCAGCGCAGACTACTCATAAAGTCATTTTTTTCATGGTTTGTGGTTTTGAAGTCACCATGCATAAACGATTCAGTGTTAAATATATTTGTGTGTGTGTGTTTGTGCTTGTGTACAGGGACCTAAAGGGAATCTTGGGCTACCTGGCGTTCCAGGTGAACCTGGTTTTCGTGGTCAACAAGGCGACAGGGTAAGGCAAAGAATTTAAATAAAATAAGTTTTAAAAAAGTACTAAAAGGCTATGTTGTTATATGAAAACAATCAGTGTTAAAGTGATGTTACTTTTTTTTTTGGACATATCGCTAAAAGACATATCGCATGAGTGCCATTTGAAAATTGACTGAATGTTAACTGTCATAACTTAAAAAATCATATATGAGCAAAATCAATTATCAGCATAGCCTGTAATGTGAACATAGCCAAAATATCCATAATCCATAGCCATAATGTTTGTATTTCCTATGACTCAGACTAAAGGAAGCAAAAAGTGTTTTATCTTTTGAAGTCTTACTATACTTTACTAACTTCTCATCTGACTATTATCAGGGCGGAGTTGGTCTAACTGGTCCAAAAGGCGAGCAGGTATGTCTATATTATGTATATTCTTTTATTATGTTTATCTGTAGTAAATTAATCTAAAATCTGTCTGTGCGGTTTTGTTTAGGGAGCACCCGGTGAGGAGGGCACTCCAGGTGATAAAGGGGACATTGTACGTAACTTTAAAAATCATTTAAATTATTTAGACTACTCTTGTCCATTATTTGTGGTGATTTACACTTCCAGGCCAAAAAAGTCACACACTGATTGATTATGGTGTGGCCAATAATCTTGTAGCCAATGAATGTGTAAAAATTAGAGACACTTTATTACAATTTAAGCCCTATACCCGTGCCATCAGGAGAAAGAATCCATAGACATGATAACCCTGGTCATTCAGTACATTCAGGTAATCAGTCTAGACTTGACCAACTGAAACAACACCAGATCATAACACTGCCTACAGAGGCTTGGACCAGTGGCACTATGTATGATGGGTGCATCACTTCATGTGCTTCCTGTCTTACCCTGATGTGCTCATCACTCTGGAATAGGGTCAATCATGTCCTCATCGAACCTAATGACCTCTTCCCATTGATTCAATGGCAATCTTTATGCTCTCTAGAAAAATTTAAGTCAATAACAACTGGCTTTCATATGCTTACAAAGTTGTTTAGTGACAATCCTGTGAGTTTCTGTTTCTGAGTACGATCAAACTACAGTTAAACCTTGGATTGCGAGCATAATTCCTTCCAGAAATGTGCTTATATATCAAATTACTCGTATATCAAAAAGTGATAAGAAATAATGGAAACTTTAATGATTCATTCCACAGCCCAAAACATTCATATAAAAATAATGAATACAAAATATAAAATAAAAATAAAACAAATTAACCTGCACTGTACCTCTGAAAAGAATCGCAACACATGTGCACACACAAACAAACAGACACACTAACGAATTAACACTGCTCTGTCGGGCAACTTCTTTAACCAGGAATCGCTCAAATGACACTTGCACGGGCGCGCACACACTAACGGAATCACTGCTGTCTTACAGAGAGTCAGAGACTCTGGAAACTAGATCTTTAACAAGGAACCTCTCTAATGACACTGGCTTTTACTTTATGCGCGTGCGCACACACGTGGTCACAGTGTTATAATAAACAGTATACTGTACGTGTGCACGGATGTTGAATATACGAGTGATGCACGCGCACTGGGACTGAGCATGGCAGACGATTACCCACAATCCTGCAGCGCGTGAGAGAGAAGAACCATTGGCTCAGTTGTGAACACATGATGCTCGGCAGACAAAGCGCATGCAATCTACTTGTTTATCAAGGCCTCGCTCGTTTCTTAACATTTATTTAAAAAATTTTGCTTGTCTTGCAAAATGCTTGCAGACCAAGGTTCCACTGTATATTATCTCTGATCACAGTCATTAGTTATTTTTATAGATTTCTTTCAGGTGTTGATAATGTGTTGGACACCCAACATCTTAACAAATTTAAATAATTTCAACAATCTGCTTAGTTGTTTTTTTTTTTTTTTGCTTGATGCAGGACAATAAATTTGACCCGTTTGAAACACAGTAACGTCTTTTCCACGACCACAAGAAACGTGAATCTACACTCTGCATTAGTTAGATTTAAAAGAAACATGTAAATCATTTATGTAAATAAATGATCCAATCCAAGGTTCTAAAGCATTTGCTAATTTTTGGCCAGGCAGTGTATTTCTCTTCATAGGCAGAATCTCATAATTATTGATTTGCTGATATTGAGTTTGTGTCAAGATTGTAATTTCTAAAGTTCCCTCTTTTACGCAGGGTGATCAAGGAGAACCAGGCGAGAAAGGATCGGTGAGTGCGGCCTGATTAGCTTTGGGCATAAAACTTAGACATCAAGAAATTAGGAGTAGCCTGTTATTACTTTGGTACATGACATGTCACTTCCTCATGCATGGACTTGCTGTTGTTCAGATTGGAAAACCAGGTGATATCGGAAACAAAGGTCCAGAGGGAATGCGTGGACAGTCGGGAACTGAAGGTGACTCGGGACAGCCAGGACCCAGAGGCATGCAGGGAGAACGGGGAGATCGTGGTTTACCCGGCATACAAGGAAAACCGGTACAATCTTTATTCTAAACACATCCAGGCAGCTTAATTAATATACAACTGACCCGTGAAAGCCAACCGGATGCTGATTTGAAGTATGAGAGCTGACAGTTTTTTACTGCTAATCCTCTTAATTATCAAAC
The DNA here is from genome assembly GCA_030014215.1 of Clariallabes teugelsi. Taxonomy (NCBI): domain Eukaryota; kingdom Metazoa; phylum Chordata; class Actinopteri; order Siluriformes; family Clariidae; genus Clariallabes; species Clariallabes teugelsi. Next base: position 5,586,298 of record JAQMYG010000007.1, read on the forward strand.
ATTCTGCACTTGTGTATCATGTGAGTGTGTAGTTTAACTGACCTTGTCCCTGTAATAAAAATAACAATTTCTGGATCACCGTCTTCCAGGGTCGAGGACCAACAGATGAACACATCAAGCATGTCTGCATGAGAGTCATGCAAGGTTCGTGTTTAATATATAAAACACTAAAAAAAAAAAAAACACTGCCATCATGATATCAGCCTGAGTAACATACAGAACATAATACACGTCTGCTATTACCGGCTCAAGTTTGACTAAGGCCTCGAACCTGTTCTATCACAGAACAGCTTGCTCAGCTTGCAGCGAGCCTGACAAGGCCACCATCTGGCATTGCCGGGTTGCCAGGTCCTCCTGGCCCTCCCGGCTCCCCTGGCTCGCCTGGAGTGAACGGCTTCCCAGGACATGCTGGAGGTAGAGGATTGCCAGGTCTTAAAGGACCTCCTGGAACTATTGGACTAAAAGGACCTAAAGGTACAGGCTGAAACATATATGTCAATTTCATTGCTTTGTCTTTAAGTTAAGGACATGAGATGGTTGGATATAATTTTATGTTAGACATAAGATTTACAGCATTTGGCGAACTCCGTTATTCCGAGCGACTTACATTTTTATCTCATTATGCATATGAGTAGTTTAGGGTTAAGGGCCTTGCTTAAGGACTCCAACAGTGGTAACTTGGTGGTCATGGGGTTTGAACCTGGAACCTTCCGAAACGTAATCCAATGCCTTAACCACTGAGCTACCCCTGACCCCACTTAAGAGATATATTAATATAAATCAAGCACTTGTTTGTGTTTGTGAAATGATGAAATGTTTAAAAATGTAATAAGCCAAATGTCTTATTATTAATGTATGATTGTGTAATAAAGGTGACATGGGAGACAGAGGAGACAGAGGGCCTACACTACAAGGGTCTAGGGGCATTCCTGGGCCACCAGGTCTTCCAGGTAAGTTCTGCTTGGGTCAATATGACCTACTTTAATAAGGTGACATAGGGAGAGAATGCTGTTATACAGAAATTATCATTCACAAAATAATGCATTTGTAACCATTTATAGTTGCATATTTAGTGCCGTGCAACATCTGTGAAAGAAATTACATTATAGCAGTTATAAACATTGCTCGCTAATTTTTCTTTTTCTCTTTCCTGAAATTGACTAAATAAAAGAAAAATGATATATCTTGTCATGTTACCTAAAAACTTTTTTGTGTTTTTGAAAGTGCGGTCTAATTCTATACATTTTTCACCTATTTATAAGAAACCTTAGATTATGTGGAACATCTGCTGGGCAAAACAATAAAGTATCAGAACAGATTAATATAACCCTGTGAATTACAGCCAGCACTGCTGTCAGACAAAAGTAACACCTTCTAAACAGTTAGATTTGAGAATTCTATAGCAGTACGGATTAAAAGTGATCTTTTTTTTTTTTTAAGGAAAAACAGGAGATTTTCTTGCTGCTACATGAGCCTCACAATAATCTAACCTGATTACACACAAATCATCTTAAAAATTCAGATGCAAATAAAAGATTTGTGTTTTATTTATTGTTTATATTGCTAAACGTTTGGGTAAAAAATAGAGATGCATTGGGAGCACTGAACTTAGTGAATACAGAATCCATTGCTGTGAATTGACTATTAGTGTAAAAAGAGCTCTCACAGACACCTGTTTGTGCCTTTGTAATTTCGCAGGTGAACCAGGGCAGCCTGCATATGGCAACAATGGGCGTGATGGGATGAGAGGACCTCCTGGTGTACCCGGGATGCCTGGCATTCCAGGACCTCCTGGGCCTTCTGGTCTTAACGGATACTGCGAGCCATCACAGTGTGTCCTCAGAGCAGTAGATCCAGCACCCTACAAAGAGTCCGGCATGAAGGGACCAGATGGACTTTAAAGTGGCTGCAAAACTAAATCTCAGAGACTAACAGAAGGGAAACCCTTCACCAAATGCAGTCTGACTTTTCAGGGGTATCCAGTGTAGTAGTTTTTCTGCAATCACACTGTGACTGGTATGTCCAGAGTGCATTCTGTTTTTCTTTAACGCTAAACCATGGATGAATTTGAGCCTTGAAATATTTGAGACATCTTTACATTCTGAAAAGGCTAAATGTTCCAGTATGCAGAAATGGACTTGAAACGGATGAATAAAAGACATTAATTAATTCTTTTTTTTTATTATACAAAAACTTACATAATACATCCAGGGGAGTTATTTTTCATTCAAAGTATACCAGTGCACTCCTGTTTTTTAAAGTAACCATACAAAATTGTGAAATGAAATAAATCTTAATGTATAGTCACATTTAAAATGCCAAATGTTTATACATTAGTACATAATGTAAATACAGTGTATCTTTACCTCACATTGACTGTTCTTCATATCTGTTAAATCTTCAAAATTAAAAAAGAAAAAAGAAAAAAAATCTAAATCAGTGTAAATCCTTCAGATGTTAAAAAAATCTGTTCTGATGTAAATCTGTTACATGAAATTAAGTCTTAATCTAAATTTGACCACAAAAGCACAGTCAATATGTGAACTTTTCACTGATCTTATTTATTTTCTAAAGGGTTTAATGTCACACCTACAGTTTGTGAAAATGGGTTAATAAATGGTTTTGATAAAGCTCTGCATGTTTTTATAAATGAAGAATGTGCATTATTGAACAAATTCACAAGCAATTTTTAGACAATTCATGTCCTTAGTGTATTTCTTTACTTTCTATTTTCTCTGTTTCACAGTGAACAGTTACAGCTTCTGGGGCAGTGATTGTTTAGGTGGTTGAGGGTCTGGGTTGCTGATTGAAAGACCCTTAAACCTACACCCCGTAAAAACCAGCATGTGCATGCAGTGCCAGTCCTAACCTCGGTTAGCGACAGGAAGGACATTTAGCATAAAACCTGTACCAGAACTTGCTGATCAAATTATGCGATGTGGCAACCCCTAGGATAAAAAGAGACAAAACCCAAGAAAAAAAGTGAAAAGTTACAGCTTCTCTTACTATACTAAACCACATATCCAGTTACAGTATAAAAAGCCAATCTAATAATACACTTCAAATATGGAACCTAAATCAAGTATCCAAGTACACTGCTGAGCCAAAAAAATGTCATCATTTCAAATAAGCAAAAACTTTGATTGGATAATAACTGCAATGATTAGTATGTATCAGCTTGCAACAGTTCTTTTAAACCTAATCAATGGAGTGAGTAAATTCTCATTTCTTTAAAAAAAACATGTTGTCTTGGAAAAGGTGTTACTTTTAGAAGAGTAAAATAATTGGCCTCCACTGAGGAAAGAAGACAACTAAGAACATTGAAATGACTGGAATTAAGTTAAGAGCTCTCCAGTGCATTATAGTGTCAAATTTACAGAAGAAATTTGGTAGGAATCGCAATGAGATAAGAGCGATAAGAACTCACAGGACTGGGATTAAAGAACTATGTGGCCATAAGATAACCACTTATTTGTGATGCTAAATGGGAAAAAAGTTGTGACATTGCATAAGCCTGATGAAATCATGCAATTGCAAATGCGGGCCCAGAATCAAGGTGAAAGCCAGTTCAATAACATATTAGAGTGTGATTTTATTTTTCTGACCATTTGGCATATTTTGATTACTTATCAAATGTAACGTCACTCGCAAAAAGCACTAAATGCAGGGGTGCCATTACTTTAGTAGTAGTAATAGTAGTAGTAATACTACGACTACAAAGAGAAGATACATACACAATAGTACTGTATATAGAAGAATCAGAATCAGAAAGAGTTTTATTGCCAAGTATGCTTGCATGTACAAGGAATTTGTTTTAGTGACAGAGCTTCCAGTACAAAAAATACAAATGACAAGACAAACACAGCACGCCACAAAAAAAAAAAGAAAAAAAAAAAGGTTGACATCAAATGGAGTAGGGTGTGCAATACTTTTAAATAAGTTACGTAAATATCTAAATCTGT
>JAQMYG010000007.1:5593948-5610080 GCA_030014215.1 Clariallabes teugelsi
TGGAGTAAGACAACATGCATAAAGAGGATGATGTGGACAAAATACTCATTTGCCTAATAATTCTGCACTCCCTGTATTTTATTATGACGTGCCTGTAGTGCCTAAGTCGTATATTAAACATTTATATAATAGAAAAAAAGGTCAAACAACCTTCTTAGTATTTATTATCATATTTTATTACAATTTAACCTATACTTTAATTTTTGTAATCATGCACAGTGAAACACGAAGAGCATTCCAGACAGCTGCAGTCTAGCAATCTCAAAGAATTCACAGCTGAAACACAGCTGAAACAGCCCAAGACCATACCCCATCTGCAGTCCACAAGAAGCTAAAGGTCGATATTATGAAGATTAAACCTTTAGATATGACAATTATAACCACATCCAATGATCAGGGGTAGGTCATACACGAGATACGGGAAAATGTCTGTGAAAGTAAAAAATAAAGGTAAAAAGTGGTGGCCAAAAATAGGGAGATAGTAAAATTCAGTTGTTTATGGCATTCTCATTTTTTAAAATCTATAATGACGATAATAAAAATCATTTGTTAGTTTCCATAATCCATAATAATGGATCATTATTTTTTGCCATAGTTATAATACTTTTTGTTTTAAGAATTTTCCTTATTTGTAAATACATTTCATGTTTTCAGTTTTGTGTAATGTACAGTGATAATGTTAATATTAAATAATAAAATTAACAAATGTTATATTGATGTTAGTACTGTTATTGACTTCCCAAATCATATTCTTTGTCCTTAGTTTAGCAGTATACATGTCACATGACCTCTCAATATTAGGGAGATCATAATGATAGCTGATCAGTGTATTATACAGTAAGCAAAGTGTCTAAGCAAAGGGTCGTCACACCCTTATTGACATTGGTTAATTAATACATTACTGCTTTTTTAAATGTAGAAGCGTGTTTGCTCTACAGCAGTTACTTGCATGTGCCTAAGACTTTCGCACAATACTTTATTTATCCAAGGGAATAACCTGCATTTAAATCGACAGTTATAATAATTAGCCAGTCCTCCGCCCCTTTAAACTTCCCCCTGAGACCCGACATTTCGGAAGCCAAGAGGAGAGAATTGAGAAAGCGCGGTTGAATCGGATATTAATAAAAAGTCTAAACCACGGGATAGAACGAAATCTTCAGGTGGGAAAATATTGTAAATAAGAGGCATTTTCACTGGGGTGGTGAACTCTTAAGTCTGTTAGGGGTTCGATCTCCAGTGATCAGATATTCTAATGATTAATCCTGCGCTGTGTTTGTGCACGTGCACCAGGAACAGCCGAGGGGTCCGGGACAGCACGGAGGAGGAGGTGGGGTGTATATCTGGGCGGTGAGACAATAAATCATTGTCCAGGTTATGGACAGGAGGAGCAATTCTAAATGCCAGCACGTAAATGCCAACGTCCACATACGTACCATAATCGTCAACAATGCAGAATATGACGTCATAAACGCTCGAAAATTTACTTCTAAAGAAAATAATTGGCACGGGAACGCAGCACTCGTTTTGAACAAGTGCTCCTGGAAGGACCTTTCTCGAGACCAAATGAGTTCCAAACTGATGTTCCTGCTGTTTTCTCTCAGGTACAGTCCTTAAAATTCAATGAAAAAAAAAAAATGGAGCACTCGAAGGAAACCCACAACACAAAATATTATGTGTTGTGGGTTTTATATATATATATATATATATATATATATTGTGTTGTGGGTTTCCTTCGGGTGCTACGTTTTTCTCCCACATGCAGATTAGGCTAACTGGCATTCCCAAATTTCCTGTAGTGTGTGAATAACAATCAAGCGTTGAGCTGCCACAGAAACGACTGATATATTTCCAGATTGAGGAAATGCTTGGTTGGGGTTCCCTTTGCATGAATTACTGCAGCAATGGAGGCGATCAGTCTGTGGGACTGCCAATGTATCATGGAAGCCCAGGTTACTCTGATAGCAACCTTCAGCTCTTCTCCTTTGTTCGGTCTCGCATCTTCCTCTTCACAATACCCCATAAATTCTCTATGGGGTTTAGGTTGGGCGAGTTTGCTGGCCAGTCAAGCACAGGGATACCATGGTCATTAAACCAGATATTAATACTTTTGGCAGATTGGGTAGGTGCCAGGTCCTGCTGGAGAATGAAATCAGCATCTTAATATAACTGGTTTGACATGTGCTCTAAAACGTCTTGGTAGACAGCTGCACTGACCTTGGACCTGAGCTAACACAGTGGACCAACACCAGTAGATGACATGGCTCCCCAAACCACCACTGACTGTACAATATTCCCAGACTCTGAGACCTTGATTTTCAAATGAAATGCAAAACCAACTTTAATCTGGAAATAATATTTTAGTGCACTGAGCAACAGTCTAGTCCTTTTTGTCCTTAGTCCAGGTAATTCATGCAAAGAGATCCCAACCAAGTCTGCATACAGTATATTCTGACATATTCAGTTATACCAATAATTTGTTTTCTCAGTAATATTCTTCAAAAATTTCTTTATCCTGGCTGTCAGTACTCTGGTCTCACTCGCTCGATCAATACCTGCTTGATTGCTTCCTAAAAATCTTGTGTAGAAAATGGCTTTTTCACCATTATCTAACAGTTTTCTATTGGGTTTAGGTCTCAGGCCTTGGCTCCAGAAGCTAAATTGCATTGTCACAGTTATTTTCACTACTTTTCCAGTTATTTAGCCCAACTCTTTAGCCAAATAGGCTCAAACTAATTAGTAAAATCACCTATTTTTTGCACAGGGAGAGCTATAATACACGCATATGTTGCTTTATACAGTGGTGGTATTCTAATGTATATTATTACATATAAGAGATACAGCAACATTTCTGCTGGGTTAATTGCTTATTTCTTTCACAAGTTGTAAACTGGAGCTTCAAGAACAGATAATAATAATGATGTGGTTGGAGTACAACATGAAATGGCCTGATTATATTTTCCCTTCTCTTTATGCTGCTGGTTGCTATGAAAATTACAAAATCAATATGCAAGTTAGAGTGTGCTATCATTTATCAGCTTCTACTAACTTTTCCAGCAGCAGAAATTTTTCTGTTGAAAATAGTTGGCAACACTGCCTATAAACTGCACCATATTTAAATTTCTTTAAAAGTTTTCTTTTTCTCATTTCAGAGGACTTTAACAAACGTCTCAATAGATATGACAGTTAAACTAAAACTCCACCTTGCTTTTGGATTTTCTGAGAAAATAAGAAACAACTTGCTTTTTTTGAATGAGCAAACCATCATTTTTCCAAGCGGGAACAACTGTGTGTGCCTCAACGTGCAACAACGATGGACCAGGTTCATTCCAGGTAAGCCTGCTAAGAACTTTACTTCCTTCTGACTTTATAATTCTTTTTAAACAAACTAAGCATTTTACTGAGACACATATTTTCTTAATTCCAACATCTACCCTGGTTTGTAGTGGTTTTGCAATTTTGGGATCTTTTCAGTATAAAACATTCAGTCTTGCAGCTCCTGCACATTTTCTTATTTCTCTGCAATTTTGTGTCTTTCAATCAATCATCCAAATGTTTGGTGTGTGAAATTTAGTTAGCCAATCAGGTGCAATAGGTATCATGGTAAATACACTCAATGACTAGTTATTACACCTGCATGTTGCTTCACAGGTGGAAACGCAGACCAGCAAGGGCCACAAGGAGTCTCAGCGCTGGCTCTTAGTCCTGACAGGCATTACCTGGCAGTGTCGGAGAGAAGAGAAGAGGGTACGATCACCATCTATGATCTACAGAACAAGCAGTGCTTCAAGAAACAAGTGCTAACAGGGGGCAGCATCGACATTCAAGAGTTTGTTTGCTTGGCTTTTTCTGCTGACTCCAAATATCTGCTGGGGCAGTCTGGAGCGCCTGACTGGACACTTTTCTACTGGGACTGGGAAAAGAATGAGGTCATTGCCTTAGTGAAGACCACAAGAGTAGGCGTTGTCAGTCAGGTAAAAACCCTGAATGTCTTGTAGTTACTAATTAGGTGGACTTTGTAATACTAAGGATGTTTCTCCTCTTAAAACATGCATAGGACTATCCAGGAAATAATAATCCAAGTTTATCCATTGAATACTTTATTCATTTGGTCATCAATTGTTGGTGCATTCAGAAAAAGAACAATGTTTATCATGATCATAAACATACTACACTATCTGGTCCACCTTCATTCATTCATCTTCAGTAACTGATTGATCCTGGTCAGAGTCATGGTGGACCTGCAGCCTGCTCCAGCAACATGTTGGGGATGCTGGTCTATGTGCTATCCTGCTGATATTACTTTAAAAACAAGTAGATGTGTACTTTTGGGTACACAAGAGTTGTGTTAGACAAATTTTGACATGAATGTAAAACAACAGGATGCAGTTTATGACATTGTGATACATGTTCTGTGCACACTGATTTTGTGTTAAACCAGATGTTGTGCTTTCAATGTCCATTTTCTTGGAATAGTTTTATTGTTGTTGTTCTAAAAGAAGGTTTCTATAGTGAATGTTGTCTTTTCTTAATGCCAGGTCAGCTTTAATCCAAAGCACAACACACAAATTTGTGTGAGTGGAAAGTGTGTCTTCAAAATTTTCAAATTGGAAAAAAACTCCCTAAATCAGTCCTCATCTTTTGAAATGGGAAACATCACATCGCATGCGTGGATGTCTAAGGATAGCATTATCTTAGGGACAGAAACAGGAAATCTCCTCATGTTGAAGGCCGGACGCTGGCGTGAACTCGGGAGAGCTTCTGAGAGGTAGAAACAAAGATGGGTGCAATGAAGCTCTTTAACATCCTCTTGTTGTTCTATTTTAACATCATTAATGGATCATCCTATGGTAAAATGTTTATTGGATTTTCCCACATTTCCTCCCTCGGCAGGCAAACAATGAGGACGGACTCTTCATCCACAGGTGTACTGCAGAGTATCACTGCCATCACGCAGTACTGTAAAGGCTTTGCCTGTGCAGCCGGGCCAGGGCTTGTTTGTCTTTATGACAAAAGAGGGGAGTGTTACACGCAGACTGCGGAAATTAGAGTAAGTGCATTCATATTCAATTAATTCACCAGATGTACAAGGTAGTGTATGAAGGGAGATCACTCAGCATGTTTATGGTTAAGAGTCTGATCTACATGTGGATCTCTGGCAGTGCTGGAGTTTAAACTAACTACTGCATTTTGCTTTTTTTTTTTTTTGTCATTCTAAAGGATCCCTGTACTGTACATTTATAGACTGGAACTGATCCTGAATTTAAATAATCACTCAGAACCATGTCCTTCTGATCTGCAGATTCCTCAGGATTCATGCAGCAATCAGTCAAGTCAGTCTGAGCAGAAGATTACAGCAGTGTGCCTAAGTCCATCAGAGAAGACGCTGGCCATAAGTACTCGTCAAGGCCAAATCTACCACGTCAGGCTTGATTCGCCTGAGATTATAAAGGTAATAGAGCACAAAAAGAGTGTGATCTTTATAAGGGAGACATTCAAAAAAGAGTGTTTTGTCATTCTGCTGTAATGAATTTCACTGTCCTGACTCCTTTTCTTGTTTTTCCAGGGTGAGCAGGCTGATTTCAAGTTCCTGTTCCACGCTGTTCACTCGGGGAGCATCACCGGTCTGTCCACCTGCTCCTCAAAACCACTCTTTGCAACTTGCTCGAAGGACAACTCAGTGCGAATCTGGAACTACAAGACCAAGTAGGAGCTGTTAATGTTTTATTTAATATATTACTTGCTTTAGCACCTTTCTCAAACTTAAGGTTACCAATGATGATTGCATTCATTATTCATTAATGGAAAATAAGTTCCCCAAAGTGTTTTTTTTTTAATAGAAATTAGAATTTTTAATAATCATCATCTGAGTACACGGTGGTGTAGTGGTTAGCACTGTCGCCTTGCACTTCCAGTGTCCGCATTCGATTACTGGCCAGGCTCGATTACCGTCTCTGTGTGCATGGAGTTGCATGTTCTTCCCTTGTTTGGTGGGTTTCCTCCCACAGTCCAAAGATATGCAGTCAGGCTAATTGGCGTTCCCAAATTGCCCATATTGTGTGAATGAGTGTGTGTATATGTGTGCGCCCTGCGATGGATTGGCACCCTGTTTAGGGTGTACCCTGCCACCTGCCCTAAGCCTCCTGGGATAGGCTCCAGGCCCCCGCGACCCTGAATACAGGATAAAGCAGTATACGTAGAAGATGAGTGAGTGAGAGAGCTCATCTGAGTAGAAAATCTCCTTCTCAATTTGATGTGTGGGAACTGTAGAGGATATTGTATATTTTGAGCATAGATTGTACAATTGGTACCCCATGTGTCTGTTCCAAAACCATCACTGCCCATTCCCATTTCCTAATAAAACTACTCTTTCCCTGTAAGACCTTGCCTCGTGTGTGTGTGTGTCTGTGGTTTTTCCTGAGTCAAAGATCTTACATTGGTGATATGGCACCACGGGCACAGACTGGACGTGAATGATGCTGAGGTCTTAATTACGGCCAGGCAGTTTCAGTGGCAACCGTGAGCTCGGAGCTGAAAAAGGGGTAATATCACGGGTTCTCTTGTGAAGGGCGTGCGGTCAAAATCCACTTTTTGCTTACTCCAGGTTCCTCACTTGGCATGCTGCCTCCCCTTCAGCAGGTGTGCAGGTGTCCCAATCTGGCACGGCTGATGGGAGATGATCACCTAAGGACTTCAGGCTTGCTCTGCTCTTCAAAAGGGAGGCTCAGGTCAGGGTTCAGAAGAAGGCACGCGAAAGTCAGCAGTCAGAGTTGCACATGTGGAGAGCCATGTGGAGGACCTATGGATTTTAAAGGCGAACAGTACACCACTGTTTAAGCGCTGAAAAACTGCACAAGCTTCCGCGGCACTTTCACTTTTACTTAGAGACAGGCATCGCAAAGGGAAAACCGTTTGACTCCCCCCTGCAGCCGCACGAAAGGAAGACAGGGCACGGCCACGCCAGCAAATGTCGCTGCAAAACCTGCGAGACCTGCTGTCTACATAAGCCCATGTGGCCACTCTGCCTCCAGTATCACTCACCAGACGAGTGCTTACATGACAGCTGGACACTGCTTCCGACTCGCGCTTTCACAACCACACTCTTTTCCTCACCTTCCTTTCTTCTTAAATTTCCCCTTCTTTTTCATATTTAATAATATTCATAAAACTACACTTTTCCCATAAGAACTCGCCTCATGTCTGTGTGTCTGTGGTACTCCCTGAGTCAAAGATCTTACAGTACCAAAATGTCCATAGTGCTAATTTGCAGTGACAGTTTTCTGACTTTATGGATACAATATGTCTTTTTTCTGCAGTTCTCTGGAGCTGATTAAGGAGTTCCCTCAAGAGCCAAAATGCATCTCATTTCACCCAAATGGCCTCAGTATCTTGGTGGGCTTTGCTGATAACGTCTGCCTTATGAGCCTGTTGGTTGGTGAATTCCGCACCGTCCAGGAGTTCAGAATAAACGACTGCAGTGAGGTAGGTACTCACTAAGCTGCATCCATTTCTATGCAAGAGCACTACACTGATGCAGAGCAAGAAGGGATATATTGATATATAGACATATACCTGTGTCTATCCCCTGTTTAACTGCAACTGATGTTAACAAACAGAAGAAATGACTTCCATGTTCTTTTCCACAGTAAATTTTACAGTTGTGTATATATTTTGTGTTGTATAGTATGTACACACCCACAAGTGAGAACAAGCATGGTCATCAGTTAATTCCATCAAGTAAATTATTTTCTACCATAAAGTAAAGAAGTGGCGGCTGTCACCTTGTACGTACCTCCAGGTTCTGGGTTCGATTCCCGCCTCAGGTCCGTATACATGGAGTTTGCATGTTCTCTCTGTGCTCTGGTTTCTTCCCACAGTTAAAAAGAGATACAGATTAGGTTAACTGGTGTTCCCATATTGCCTGTAGTGTGTGACTGAGTGTGTGTGTATTCCCTGTGATGGATTGACACCTCATCCTACCCTGTCTTGTGCTCTAAGTTGCCTGGGATAGGCTCCAGGCCGCCGCGACCCTTTACACAGGATAAAGCGGAATAGACAAGTGAGTGAAAAATAAAGAAGTGTTACATTTTTGTGTCCACAGTGTTTGTTCAGCCATGAGGGCAGCATGTTCGCTGTGGTCACCAGCAACTTTGTCAACATCTTCCACAGCAGGACAGGCGAAAAAGTCAGTCTGCATGGCCACATGAACGAGGTCAGTACATTTTACTACCACACGGTGGAAAGTTTGACCATGAGTTCATTCATGGTAATATGGGTCACTGAATCCTGTTATACAAGACATACAGTGTAATAACTACTGTGTAATAACTGTTTGAAAGTGCAAAAAACTTTTCCCTCTCTCCCTTATCTTGAAGCTGATATGGTACAGGGCTTTAAAATATACCAACATTTTAAACCTGTAAATAAGAATCTTTAAAGACATATACAATACACATGGCTAGATACCTTGTCCTGACTTTTCAGGTGCAGTCGGTGAAGTGGAGCAAAGATGACCATCGTCTGGTGTCATGTGCAGTGGATGGTACCATATGTGAATGGAACAGTGGAACCTGGACCAGCAAGTCTAGAAAGTTGCGGAAACCATCTAACTACATTGAGGGGATGTTCTTGCCGAATACAGAGAACGTTCTGCTTGTGGCCAGTGGCTTCAATCTTAATGAGTTCCGAGATGGCGAGGCAAGTAACACTGTATAAGGTATTTCTTTCCGGGAAACATGCATAAAGTTACAATTACAGCAGTTTCACAAAAGACTATAATCCACACTCACTGCAAGGTACAAAATTATTGGTTTAAAACCACATAGTATACAGAATAGCATAAGCTTGTACTTTATATTCTGTGCAATATAGTGCAGGAGCTAGGAAACAAAAATATGGAAACAAAATCATATAAATTTGATTTTTATTTTTTTTGCACTACATTAAAGTTGAAGCCAGCTGCTGATGTGATTCATAGTCTACATGTCGATGGACCGAATTACTTCATTTGGATGTGTTTTTGTTTGCATTTACTGTAGATCCACAAGGAAATGGCCTCAAATGGCTTAACTTACACAGCCATCTCCATGACTCATTGTGGCCAGGCGATCTTTTGCGGAGGTGCTGCCGGTAATGTCAGAGTCATTCAGTACCCGTTAGACGATCAGGAATCCTTGACAGAGTATGCGGCGCATTCTGGTCCCATAACTAGAGTAAGTATGTGCATGATAACATGCACAGTGAGATTTAATGAGTACAGTTACTGACTGATTTTTTAAAATAATTATCTTCATAACTGTTCTTGTTGCTTTCAACAAACTTTTAACTTTCAATTCACAATTATTTATTTTAACATGTGTGCAGATGGCAGTCACACCGGATAATCAGTATCTGCTCACTGCCTCAGTGAACGGCTCCCTTCTCATCTGGATCATCACTGACCAGAAGGGACGCAATTTGAGTGTGATGAAAGAAACAGATCATCCCGAGGAGGTTTGCTGCGCCCAACGTTTAGAGGATGAAAAGATTCATTTGATCTTACAGTGATCTGTATTATCTTTGCAACTGATGGAGTAGTGTTTGCCGTATACTATTGCTGCCTTTCAGGCTCAGGGTACCTTTTTTATATGATTCTAAAGCTTTGATTTGATCTCCAACATCTGGTGTTTTTCTGTGTTAAACCTTTGTAGAGTATCCTAGACGGTAACGCCCTGGTGGAGTTTCTGAAAGAGGAGCGGGTTCAGAATGAAATGGCCTGCAAGGAGATGTGGGACAACGTCAGACAGAATTTCCACCAAGAGATTGAGGCTCTGAAAGACCAAATCCAGGTTAGAACTTGAGAGCTACATCTGGACATTTAGCGCTAAGGCCTTACTAGTCATACTAGGACAGCAGATAATTTCTAGGTTGATGTAATTTAATTTCATAAATTTTTCTTTTTTAGAATCTGTAATTAAAAAACGCTGTTTATTCCACTGCAGATGATGAATAATGAGATGGAGAAGATGAAGGTCTCTCAGGAGAAGACTATAACTGAGATAATGGAAAAACATGCCAAAGAGCTGAAGGACCAGGGTAAATACACTCACTTTTTACAGCTCTTTTTGGTGAGGCATGGCTCACATAAGTGTATTCTTCTTGTGCTGAATTTTTACATTTTAAACGTTTTGCATGGGTTTTATCCATTACTATACCTCCAAACTCGTTTTCTTTACAAGACTCAAGGTATTCTATGAGCTTTTTATGGTTGTTCTCAATAAAGATTTTAAAAAAAATTATTTTATGCACATTATATTTGTCAATACTCTTGACTTAGATGAAGATCAGATCACATTTTATGACAAATTAATGCAGAAAACCATAAAATTCCAAAAGGTTCACATATTTTTCTTGCCACTGTATATACACTGTGATGATATCTCTTTATATTACATTGCAAATAGTCTTGTTTTAAGATTTCGGGTATCACTGGCTTAAGATCTATTGAGATTGTGCGCTTTGTCTTTAATGACATGCATTAAAAACTCATCTGAACTATTGTATTAATAAAAATATGATATATAAAAAAAAAAATTTCAGGTTAAAACAATATTTGATTTAAATTGCCTGACTAATTGTATTACCAGAAAATGGCCACAAAGATGAGATGCTTAATGCACTCAAGAAACATGAAGAGTTGGAGGATAGATTGCAGGCCATGCAGCAGAACTATGAGGAGCGTCTACAGAAACAAAAGGAAAACAATTTGCGTACCTTGATGGACATGAAGCTGACCCATAATCAAAGGTTGCAAGGGGTAATGAAGTTATAATGCTCCAGACCATGTCTATGATCAATATCAATATTGTTATCTATATCTAGTTAGTTAAACTCTCTTGTTTTGTATTTCATTGTTCCTTATTTTTTGAGTTCCAGTCCCACTAAGTCCTTTTCATAGTATTCTTATTAGTTTTTCTGGTATTGATATTTGACTGAACAATTTGACACATAATGCACTAGATATGGTGCCAACACCAAAAGAAGCAGAGACAGAGTAATCATTTACATACTGTATATTGAAGGTATAGTTACCATTATTATACTCCAAAAAGCTTAATCTGAAACATTTGATTCATGCATGGCCCAGCTCCGTATATAAAATCATCTATAAGAGGAACAGGTATCTATTTTAAGTTAAGTTTTAGATTCAGTATGTACGGAGCTACCTCTTAAAATTTAGCTCTAAGGACTAATTTAGTCTGACTAGTGCAGTAGATAATTTATAGGTTGATGTAATACATTAGGTGTCTTGTGTGATTTTAGACATATAATTTAACTTTATTCATTTATCATTTTTTAATCAAAAATTTTTATGTATTTTTGAGGAACATATATCAAATTAGTGTACCAAAATAATAATAGATTCTGGTGACTAATTCAATAACAGTTATTAATCCCACGTCAGATGATGAATAATGAGACAGAGAAGATGAAGGTCTTTCAGGAGATGACCATAACTGGGATAGTGGAACAACATGCCAGAGAACTGAAGGACCAGGGTAAATACATTCACTTTATCTATACCCCGTAATAACATTTATAATAACATGTATTTAATATTTCTATTGAAATTTTGCTCTTTGTTTCTAATTAAGTGCAGCTGAAACATTGTACGTATTAAAAAAAGAGGAAACCACTTTTTTCAGGTTAAAGCAATATGTGATTTAAACTGCATGAAAATGTTATTACCAGGAAATGACCACAAAGATGAGATGCTTAAGGCACTCAAGAAACATGAAGAGTTGAAGCAGAGAATGCTGTCCATGCAGCAGAACTATGAAGAGCGTCTACAGAAACAAGAGGACATCCATTTGCGTACCATGAAGGACCTGAAGCACACGTATAATGACAGGCTGCAGGAGGTAAGGAAGTTATAATGATGTTCTAATTTCTGTTAGGATGCAGTTCTTCTCATCTCCACAACACGAATCTGCTCACACGTTACTGTTATCTGTATCTAGTTAGTTGAACTTTGTCTTGTTTTGCAATTCATTCTTCCTTATTTTTTTGAGTTCCTGTCCCACTTAGTCCTTTTTATAGTATTCGCATTAATTTTTCTCAAATTTACATTTGACGGCTCAATTTGACACATAATGCACTAGATATAGGGTGCCTACCTAGGGACACAGTAATCATTTATATTGAAGGTATAGTTAACATTATTGTACTCCGAAACGCTTACTCTTGAAATACTTGATTCATGCATGGCCCAGCGCCATATATAAAATCCTCTTTATGGGGAACAGGTATCCATTTTCAGTTGAGCTTTAGGATCAGTATGTTTGGGGTGTTTACACTATGATGTGCATCTCCATCTGCATCTTTGCTTTACAGCACCAGCACAATTTGCAGAAGGCTGAAGAGAAGCAGAAAGAACTGAGTGAGAAACATGAATCTGAAATCAGGGAACTCTGCCTCCAGTATGACGAGAAGCTCAGTTCCAAGAAGCAGAGCAGCACGAAGCTGAAAAAAGAAATGAGAATCATGGAAGAGCAGGTGTGTGTTTGAGTTTTTGAAGCAGTATTAAATAATATGGGATTAAAAACAATCCAATACTAAGTTTTAATAAATCTGATTATATATTGGATACGTGAGGGTTTGTTTCAGCATAATATGCTTAGTTAATCATTAATACTGTATTTATCACTTAGATCATTTTTCTAGTTCTTTTTTCACTTGCAGTGAGGCATCAGACACAATAGCCATGCATATTGAAGATACTGTTAACCTTACTGAAATGTTTAGAGTGTTTACACTAAAGAGAAGCTTTTCCGTCTTCTCTTTACAGCAACAAGAGCTTTTGCAGAAGTCTGAGGAGATACAGAAGGAATTGAGAGAGAAGCATGAATCTGACCTACATGAAATCTACCTCCAGTACGAACAGAAGCTCCAGACAGGCAAGGAGACCATCATGGAGCTGGAACAAGAAAATAAAACCTTGGAGCAGCAGGTGTGTGGTTTGAGTTTTGTCCAGGAATTTTAAACAATATGATACAAGTAGTCCCCGACTTACAAACATTCGTATGGATACAAACAGACTGCGGTTCTACTTCCGGTTCAATCACTGAAGTAGCGCATGTGTATTGTAAAAAAAAATAGACACTACAGTGCACCAGATGCCAATATTTATTATTTATAATTATATACATTTAGTATCTAAGTGAATGTATAAAATGTCTAAAGTCCGGTATATTGTATGTGTGTACGTGTAGGGGGGGCGAGAGAAATGAGTCGGCCTCACCGGTTTCAGTGAATCAGTCCAGAAGCACGATGATGAAAATGGCCGTCCTGTAAAGCTGTCCTGATTGTGAATAATCCTAATTTCGGAAAATCCTCAACAAAAAAGAGTTCACAGTCCAATACAATGGAAAACAGCTCAAAATGGAGAGGAAACAGAGTGGAAAGCAGAGACAAAATGGCATCCGAGATTCCCCTCACGATTTAAAGGCACAGAGACAGCATTTCACTGTGCCATTAATTTCCTTATGGCTTTTGTCCACATAATGGCAGTGTGGGGAAGGGTGACAGATTTAATGTAAAGTGCATTGGTATGCTTTACACTGTACATTCGTGTCAAAAGTGTATAAGACTCACTTTGTCAGACTTAAGAACAAATACGTGCTCCTGGAACGGAACTTGTTCATAAGTCAGGGACTACCTGTATTTGATTATATATATTAGAAATGTTTAAAGGTCAGTTTTTAATGTGCTTCTGTTTAAACCAAATTTGTGATAGATTTAACATATGGTTATGAATAATAAACATTACAATTTTACCACCAATTGCACCGTTTTTTAAAAGTCTTTGTTTCTTTAGCTTACAAAAAAGAATGATCTGGTGAGGGGCATGAAAACCAACATTATGAAATGCGCAAACTTCCTTTATGACCCAATCGCACTGAGGGACAATTTCATAAAGCTACGAAAAATGTACATCTGTGAAGAAGAGGTAAGATAAATACCCACACCAATATCTATGAATCTATCTGTCTGTCTGTTGATTTAGATCATGATGGGTATCGCTTAATATTGCAGCATGTATCGTGTGGACTACTTAAAATATTAGCTTTTTATTGTTTCCAATTGAAATAACAGAATGTATGACTTGTGGACTTAAAACATTACATTTTATACAACTCATGAATGCATATCCTGCATATCAGTGTTAATAGCACAAACATAGAGCTATATATTGCGTTATAGTTATGTCTCATTCTGGAGTGAAAACTCTGAGCATAGAAGCCCTGTCCTCACTTTGACTGAGGGACTGTGGGAAGTTAATTCAGATTGGCTGCTTCATATAATGTGTCATGGAGCCATGTACAGTGCCTTGCAAAGTATTCATATCTCTTAAACGTTTCCACATTTTATCACGTTACAACAACAAATATAAAATGTATTTTGTTGGGATTTTATGTGATAAACCAACACAAAGTGGCACATAAGTATAAAATGGAAAGAAAATTATACATGATTTAAATTTTTTTTTTTTTTACAAATATAAATGTGAAAAGTGTGGTGTGCATTTGTATTCAGTCCTCTTTACTCTGATTCGCCTAACGTAAATCCAGTGGAACCAATTGCCTTCAGAAGTCACCTAATTAGTAAATAGAGTTCAGAGAACATTAGTGGACAAACAGCATCATGAAGCCGAAGGAACACAACAGACAGGTCAGGGATAACGTTGTGGAGAAGTTTAAGCCATGGGTAAGTTATTAAAAAAAGACCCCAAGCTTTGAATATCTCACGAAGCACTATTCAATCCATCACCCAAAAATGTAAAGAGTATGGCTCAAACCTACCAAAATATGGACGTCCACCTAAACTGACAGGCCAGGCAAGGAGAGCGTTAATGAGAAAAGCAGTCAAGGACTGCTGAAGGAGCGGAAGAGATCAACAGCTCAGGTGGGAGAATCTGTCCATAGGACAACTATTAATCATGCACTCCACAAATCTGGCCTTTATGGAAGAGTGGAAAGAAAAAAGTTTTTGTTTCCGTTTGCAGTTTGCGACAAGCCATGTGGGGGCACTGATCAGCCATAGCATAAAAACCAAATTCAAATACAATAAGTTAAATTGTTTATAAAATAATGTAATTTTCTTGAGAAAAGTAATATACATTTTGCTGCATAATGTGGTTGTTCTTTTTATATTCAATCAAACTAGTTCCAGAAAAAGAAAAAAGAAAATATCACAGGTGTTCTGCAGTCATACAAAGCCATCGCTGAACTTTTAATTGTATTCTATCAAGGTCGTATCATATGGTAAACACCATATCATGTATCGGATCATATCAAGAAAAAAATAAATAATCGGCTTATCCCTAATAAACACTGTATACATATAACGTGATACAAACACACACTCTGCACTAGATGCTGAGATTCAGAGCAAAGGCTGGGATTGTACCAAAGCAGACTAGACAGAAGGATCACCTGCGGAGGACAGAGGTCGCTGAGAAGCAAAGGCTGTCTATGAAGGCTAGTATCCTGAAGGTATGACAGATTTTTTTTATTAGTGCTTTTGCTGATTATTTTTTTTGGGGGGGAAAGGCATTTTAGGGATCCAGCTAACTTCCTTCATGATGGAGTGTACTTACTCCTCAAACTCAATTAACAACAGGAATTTGGCACAAAATTATAATAATGCTAGGCCATTATAATGAATGGTGGTATAGTGGTTAGCATTGTCACCTTGCACCTCCAGGGTCTGGGTTTGATTCCTGGCCAGGCTCGATTTGCGGTGTGCATGGATTTTACATGTTCTCCCTGTGCTTGGTGGGTTTCCTCCGGGTAGTCCGGTTTCCTCCCACAGTCCAAAGACATGCAGATTAGACTATTTGGTGTTCCCAAATTGCCCGTAGTGTGTGTGTCCTGTGATGGATTGGCACCCTGTCCAGAGTGTACCCCACCTCGTGACATAAGTCTCCTGGGATAGGCTCTTGGCCCCTCGTGACCCTGAATACAGAATAAAATGCACTGTTAGACATTTCAAGGGGTTTTTACAGTAACTTACTGGCCACACTGTTGCCAGTAAGTTACTGTATTTGAGATTTACAGTATTCAACTGTAAATCAGTTTACAGTGTGTTACTGTAA
>JAQMYG010000007.1:5628849-5640725 GCA_030014215.1 Clariallabes teugelsi
TATATATACACTAATCACCAGCCACCAGCCACCACAGTATACTAATCACCAGCCTGATCATCTTATCATCTGCACATGTTGCTCACTGGTTCATGCCTTATGTTAGACGCTTTTGTGCTTGAATGATTCAGTCACTGTGTGGCTTAACAAACAAAGCCCATTCCTTTGAAACTGATCAGGTACAGGGATTGGACTTAAAATGAAAAAAAAAAAAAAAAAAGTCATTGGATGCATGGAGAACTTATTCCTTAAGACTACATTAGGTATGTAATATGTGAGTTCTGGCTCTTTGGAAGCACAATATGAATAAATGTGGGTGGCTCAAGACCTTTGCTGAGTGCTGTATTACTACTTTACTTTTTTTTTTTTTTTTTTTTTTTTTTTTTTTTTTTACATATTTTTAAATAATATACATTTTATTGGCATAGACATGACTCAAAAAAACTTCCACTGCTTCCTATTAAGGAGTCCTTTTTGGTGTTTACTGTAATAATTTCAAGTCCTGTGAGCTTTGCCTTTTTATGGAGTTTTGAGGGCGTCATCAAATGTAAATCAGCTGCTCTTTGAACTCACCTGTAATTTTCAGGTGATCGTTCTATATGTGTATGGAAGTTTGATGAAAATCAGACATCAGCATTTCTAAAACTTTGGATTTTCCAGTTTGGCTTATGCAAAAAAAAAAAAAGATTTGAATTAAAAAAGATAAATTCCAGATTGTTAGCATTTACATGTTATTATTGTGAGATTAAATATTTTCACCACAGTTGGTTATGCTCTATAGTATTTCCAAAATTATGGTTTTGATAACAGGCAGCATATCGGTCAGCCCAGGGTTAACCCCCCAGGGTCAGTGTTTGATTCTCGCCTCGGGTCTTTGTGTGGAGTTTTCCTGTTCTCCCTGTGCTGGGTTTGTTTCCACTGGGTGCTCTGATTTTCTCCTTCAGTCCAAAGACATGCAGTGTCAGCTGTTTGGAATTTCAAAATTGCCCATAGTGTGTAAGTGAGTGTGTTCTTGTGTGCCCTGTCTCATGCCCCGAGTCCCCTCCCGCGTGACCCAATGTTGTACATATTACCTGTATGTTGTAACGCATGTACACCTTTGTGGGTGTTTTATTTTTATTTTTTAGAGGCAGCCCTCCCCACTGGTTCTGAGCTTCCTGTCCTGCGCAGATGTGATGCTGATATTCCAGCTCACCTTGCACCTGTTCAAACTTGGCTGCACTCCATAGGAAGTTACGAGAGTGAGCCATTGGGGATTGTTGATCTTCACCCTGATGTGTTTTCTGTCCCGGTCAGGTAACTAGTGAATTTATTTACTGCACTGATGTGTGAAAATCTGACATCAGAGAGACATGGACAATTATTGTGACTAATCCTAATATATACAACCATATAACAGACACAATAATATAATAGTGTAGAGAAAATGGCATTTACTCCTTGTTTTGTCTGTTTAATTCCACAAACAAGGCTCGATATACTCCATGCTGTGGAAGTCTGGCAGAGAAACTTCAAAAGAATTGTAAGTAGCCATATAACCCAGATGTAGTATTAATCTCTCTAGTGTGTTTGTCTTAATGAATATTTCCTGTGTAAATGTGTATGCTTTCATGGAACAGCAATCATGATCATCAAACACCAGCATTCACAATCACAACAAGCTTATAAAGTTCACAGTCCTGCTTTTGACTGAAGATGTCCAGTGTTTATATTATTTGTTTGTCATGCTGTAGCAACATCTAATGTAATCATTCGTTTATTAATCTACAGAGCCATGCCAAGGTGAAGAGCAGGGCAGAGGTCAGAGGAGGAGGCAGGAAACCATGGAAGCAGAAGGGAAGTGGACGTGCTCGGCCAGGAAGCATTCGCTCCCCGCTGTGGAGAGGAGGTAAGTGTAAACTGGAACAAATACAGTGTAACATACACACATTTTATATATATATTTATATATATAGGCTGTGTCACTTTGTGTGCTGGGATGCAGTCTACTTGATCTTCGTAGGCATGTGGCCTTCGCTGACCATGTAAGGCCGAATTTCAAGCCGAAATGCAGCAGTCTGGGCTACTGCTTGCGTCTTTAGTTGTTTGTGCCCTTACTGTTGCATCATTGTAATATGAAGAATAAATTATTTATAAAATCACAATGATCATGGTTTAAAAAAAAAAAAAAAAAAAGTTCATGAAAACCTGTCTCTCAGGGAGCAGATTTATTATCATTTATATATTTAGAAATTTTCTATAAACAGTACTGTGAAAAAGTCTTAGGCATATGCAAATAAATGCTGCAGAGCAAGGATGCCTTAAAAAAACACTATATAATAAATAGTAAACAGTAATTAATTAAACAAAGTCAGTATATGGTATGACAACTTTACCTATTAGTGTCAGGTACAATTTGTGCAGTTTTATAAGGAAATTAGCTAAGTTTTACTGAGCATCATGCATCTCCCTTTTTTTTTTTTTTTTGTATGCAAAACCCAGCAGCTTCCAGTTAGTTTTTTGTTTAACAAGTGGTCGCTTTATATAATGTGCTACTTTTGTTTTTGGCATACAAATAGTTTTCTGTAACTTTTAATTTTGCTTTGGAATACTGATGTTTGAAAATCAGGAACATTTTGCCCTGAATTAATAATTAATTCCTAAAATTAAAACAATCTATAACAAAGTTTATACTAAATAGACCTTTACACAGTACTGTGCATATATTATATTCGTTTATAATATTCTCAGGTCAACCATCGTCTCTTCTTCAGCTCGCAAAGAATCTTGGGATAAGAAAAAGAAGGCCAAGTTTGTCAGCTGCACCTAAAGAAGCCTTCGAAACGTGATAGCCCGTGAATTGAGCTATGAAGTGATCCGATTTCAAATGCATACTTCAAAGGATGCATAGTCCAGTCGCTCAGTGTTGTGTTTCATTTTAGGTGGAGTTGCTCATGGTCCAAGAGGCCCAACCAGTTATTATTACATGCTGCCCATGAAGGTGCGAGTACAAGGACTGAAAATCGCACTGACTGCCAAACTTACACAGGTACGTCATGACAATACGATTATGATAAATAAAACTGCTTCCAATATTAAACACTAGAATATCACACAAATTCCCTAATGTAGACAAGCACAGACATACAGTTCATATTAAAGGTCAGGTAACTAGTTTTTTGAATGACCTAGAAACGTCATTCATTTTTTTTGGTTTAAATATTTAACAATCATCAAAAACACCACACACCTTTTAAAATACTCTTACAAATCAGTGACGATCCTGTTTTTATTTTGTGGGAAAATGGCAAATGACAATTTAAGTGTTGTTTTATTATTATTATTAAGGGGTTTTCATGTGAAGCTCATGTTTTCATATTAGACCTTGAGTTCCCCTACATGCTACAGTTAGTGCCATAAATACGGGAAACATAATCCAAAATGTTTAATATTTACTAAGAATCTTAAGACTGAAATTAATGTCTCAAAAGGGTTTAGATTTGATTTTACTCTCCTGATGTGAGATGATTAGGGACTACGATTAAAGACCAGACGAGTTCAGGACTACTTCTGTAATTAGTCTCAAAATCAAGTGTTCCAAGTTGTCATTGTCTAAATGTGCTAAGCTGTTGTTACTATTATTATTATTACTATTATTCACCTAGGGTTATCTTCATGTTCTTGACTCGTTGGAGATTCCCACTCCAGACCCACACTACCTAGAGGAACTGGTCAAACACAGGCAGTGGGGGGATTCAGTCCTGATTGTGGATGTGTGAGTATCCCCCACCCTATGCATTTACATCCCTATGTTTATGCAACATTTGATCACTTTTTCCCAACATTTCTCAGTCAATTCCCTTTTACCAAAAAAGAACAACTACTACTACTACTATTTTTTTTTTTTTTTTATCTTATTCAGAGGGGAGGAGTTCTCTCCCAACATTCTGCAAGCCACAGAAAACTTGAAGACTGTAAATATCATTCCAGCCATAGGTGAGTATATGCACTTACTAGGAATTCAAGCTTCCTGCCCCTTTTGCAAACATTTACATGTGACGTTTGGAAGCTGTCTCGGGTCCTCATGTCATTTAACCATCTACTGTCATTTCCCATAAATTTGCACTTTTACAGGCCTGAATGTTCACAGCATGCTGAAACATGAAAGTCTGGTTCTCACGTTGGAGGCGGTGAAGTTTCTAGAAAAGAAGTTGCTGTGGCACGACTCTCGCTTCACACCGCTCTACCCATTCAAATTGTCCTATAGTGACATGCCATAAACAGTTATGTATTAAAAAATTTTATTTCATAAACACTGATCTAAATGGCAATTATTTCATTCACACAACAAACAGGGAAAACATGCAAAAAAATAAAAAGCTTATAAATTAATATGGAGGTTAAAATCATTTGATTAAGTCATGTTATGTATAGTGTGCTTTTGCAGGAATGATGCCGTTTGCCAAATCGTATCGGATTTCCCATCGTAAAGCAGAACGCTTCTTCTCTGTAGGAACAACATAAGTGTTTGGGACATATGTCCTCTGGGGCTTCGGCTGCAAATAATTAAGTTGCACAGAGAAAAGATCTTTTTAGAAAACCACATTCTGTACGTGATTTAAAAAAAGAGCAATAATTTGATACAAATATGAATTATCTAGATGTAACTTACAGGTGGAGGCTGGTATGCGAGTTGTTCCTGAAGGAGAAAAAAGGGGTGTTAGTCACATGATATGCTCCATTAATTTTTTTTAACATATTGCCAATATAATGCTATAAAAAAAAATATTGCGCTTCCTGGTTCAAAAAATATCACCACTGCTTGCCAAATACTTAAGAGCCTTTGACTGGCTAATTACTGAGTGATTAACATATATTTGCTAATAAAAATTATTTTAAGTCTGACTGATGAAAGTAGCTTAAATTTTTTTTAAACGTCACATGTGTCACATGGTTGTGGAAGGTTGTCCCATGTTCACAATGGTCAAACTGTACCCATTGTACAAGCCTCTGGAGGCAGTGTTGTGATCTGGGGTTGCTTCAGTTGGTCAGGTCTAGACTTGATGATATGTGGCAATAAAATGAAGTCAGCTGATGACCTGTATGTACTGAATGACCAAGTTATCACATCTATGATTTTAATCTTTGTTAATACCACAGGCATATTTCAGGAGGACAAGGCCAAGATTTGTCAGGCTTAAATTGTGAAAGAGTGGTTCAGAGTTTCGCACATGAACTGGCCATTGCAAGTCCTGACCCTAACCATGCCAAGTTTAAAGCACCTTTAAAATCAAAATGCATGGTGATGCATGCTGTAATTAAAGCTAAATAATAACAATAATAATAGCAACATGGTAATATTAGCAATAGCTTGCTAATCGGGGGTTCGAACCCCAGCATCGCCAAGTTGCCACTGTTGAGCCCTTGAGCAAGGCCCTATCTGCTCCAGGGGCGCTGTAAGCTGGCTGACCCTGCGCTCTGACCCCAGTCTCCTAATTGGGATATGCGAAAAATTTAGCAATTTCCCTCTGGGATTAATAAAGTTCTATAAAATTTAATTAAAAAAATTTTTTTTTTGGCTGAGCAATGAATATGGTGGGCCTGAATAAGTAATATAAAATAAAGTACTAGTACCATGATGGCCCAGTGTAGCTCTTTTCTGCGTTTCTCTCCAGGCGGCTTAAACATCTCCCACTCTTGTTTGTACTGGAAATACCTGAGTGGGAAGATAAGGGAATTTGTTTTTAGTTAAATATAACCATTATAGGATAAGAAAAACTTACATATATGAACATAGTGATGGTGTTTATCAACAAAAAAAAATCTTACTTTGCAACAGGATCTGTTTTCTTCAAGTTTCTTGTGTGTGGATGATCCATAACTGGACGAATGACTAAGAGAAGATTGTTAATAGTTACGTGAGGCCGAAACAGAAAACAAATTTTAAACTTGTCATGTGCTTTAGTTAATTAACAAATCACTACAGAAATATAAGTTCTTCTATAACAAATTATTTTTAAAGTTACCAAGGAAGATAGTATTAAAATCTGTATAGAAATAAAAGCCTATGTCCATGTAGTATAGAAAATAAGGGGGGGAAAAGTATTTCTGCACATGACATGGCTCCAGTTACTGTTGGGAAAATATAAATCAAAGAATTGTGGATTTTGGACTCAAACCTATTGGAAAAGGTTTATGCGCGAGTAAATTAAAATCTTACAGGATTTGGGGCGAGGTCTGATGTCATCCTCACTGCGAGATCTCGTCTAATAAAAACAGTAGGAGCATTTATCATCATGAAAGAAGGCAAAAAAAAGGGAAAGATAAAAAAAATAAAAAATTTAGCATGTTTGCATCATCAATATAGAACAGTGTGTGGGACAGTCAGACCCGACGTTCCAGGAGATTTTAATAGTGGACAGTACTGACCATGCCTTGAAGGTAGACTTGAAAGGCAGTGGGTAGTTCGTCTGTTGCAGAGCTGTGTCTGTCACTGTAGCCGCTCGTGTCCTCAGTCTCAGAGTAACTTTCACATTGCTCGTGAGGAGCAGACACTTGTAGTTGCTCTAAACGCTGTTCCAGCTCACTTACTGGCTCTTAAAAAAAAGACAGAGAGACAGAGACTTAAAATGCAGATTGTAAAAGCAATTTTTAAGCAACATTGATCCAAACAGATGCCTTTAGTCCTGTCCTAAATTCATTAGATTTTATTGCCACCACAAATGCTGCACTAACTGAAGGATCTAAACCAATCAGGGTTAAAGAATATAGCCAGAACCGTAATGGCCAAGCTATCAACTGGTTCCATTAGAATAAGCCGATAGTATTACACATCACTAAGACTAAAAACTAACAGCACTCAGGAAATTAACTTAAGTTCTGTTAGTTGTATTAGAAGCTGTTAAAAAGCACTAATAGGTGAAGTTAATAAAAAAAACGAGTTACCCACGTCTAAAAGGATGCGACTTTACTTGCGTTCTCTTGTTGAAATCCTGCCTTGTGCGTCCATCTTCAGTCATACAGTCAACATGTCTCGTGTTAAATGTACGGTTTTTGCATATACGAAACGTTTCAATGTCTTTCCAGTCTCCACTGCAAAATGCCACATTTTGGTTATACTCTCTTGTGACTTTCCTCTCACTTTCTGCATGATGAACGCTTTCTGCAGAAAGAGAAAGTGTTTGGGAATCCTCAGTGCATGTAGAAGTAGATGTCAGTCTATTTCCACCAGTTGTGCCTTGAACTCGGTCAGGGTTATTATACATATTGCTATCGCTAGTAATGACTGAGTCAAAAGCAGTCCAATCACCTTTATTTACTGACTCTGAAGGTTTTTTTTGCTCAGCTGGTTCTGAAGTAGGCAGGTCTTGATACCAGGACAAAATGGGGTCATCCTGAGTGTTTTCAGTGTCTATCTCCAGTCCAAACAGACTGAAGTCCTCTTCAACATCAAGATCATCTTTAAGGGACTCTGGTTTATAGGTTCCATATCCAGAAGTTAAAATGCTGGCTGTAAGGCTGCTCACACTACCACGGCAATCCTCACCATATTCTCCATCATCACATGGAGCAGCACTATACTTATAAACCTGCTCAGCAGAGCCGTTGTTTTCTCTGTGCTTAGTATACATTTGGTCAGTCCACCCTGCTTCGTCAGTGCTGTCTACATTTACAAATAAGACATTTTTATAGTCGGAATTTGAATGATTTTCGGACATTAAAGAATTTCTCCTTTCTGTGTTTTGATCCTTCTTATATTTCTGTCCTTCTGTACAGTTCTGTTCATTATTTATCAATGGTTTGCTAATGTCATCACGGTTCACAAAAGGTTTCCATTCTTTAGATATTTTTAAACTTTCTCCTTCTGGTTCATCACCCTTTATTAAGGCCTCGCTAATCTCACTGACAAAATATTCTATGTCCTCTTCACTCTCCAAATCATCGCTTTCAGACTCCTTCTGCAACCTTATGCTTAGGTCATCAAAAAAACACTTGCTTTGGCCCTCCTCTTCATTCTCCTTCCCATCTTTGTCTGGATCATTTCCTTCCTCTTTACTATGAACTTTTTCATTTCTACACTCCACAAACTCATGTAATTTTTCAATTATTAGGTGCTCATTTTTTGATATTTCCTCTTCAGCACAACCTTTCTTGATATAATCATCACTCTGCACATCTTCAGGTCCTGATATACAACTCTTTCTCTTCACTCCGCCTTCATAATTTTCTTTTCTTTTGGCTTTCACGTTGCTTTCATCATGATGACTCACCTGTTCACCTCTTAGTTTTTCTGAATCCTCATCCTTACTTTGCTCCTCAAAATGATTATCATCTCCGTTTCTGCAATCATAACCTTCTTGCAGCTTTTCTCCTGTCTGCTCATTTATACTGACATCTTTTATACACCATTCCTCTTCTCTGGTGATTTCCTGCTTGTAGAGTTCAAACTCTGTCTCCATCATGTCATCCTTTACACAACATTCTCCCTGGTCTTCACTTTCTTGGTCAGTCCAGAAAGAGGAGGACAGAGATTCATTCTCCTCTTCACAGGCATTTTCTAGGTCTCTGTAATAAGCGTTATACATTCCGAGGGTTGCTTGCTTACAGAATTTACTGAAAATCTCAGTCCATTTACTGAGCCTTTGGCAGATGGCGACCAAAGAGGTGGAGTGACTATAAGAAGATTAGCCCTGATAATAAGCTTCCCTGCGAAGGGATTCTATATCTACAGCACCACACTGTGGTAGCAAGACTGCATGAGGGTCAGTGAGTACAATGACACACACAGCGAAAACTATGAATAGATTTAAACTGCTCTTAAACGTACCGGTGTCTTCACTGCATGTAGACTCGTCACACACCCAAGAATGTCCTCTATGCTTCCTGGGGGGAAAAATATCTCAATTATTTATGTGAAAAATTCAAAATCTAAATCTGACTCTGGCAGAACAGTAGTGCAACTTTCTAAATGAGGATAATAATAACACATTTAGATACAATAAACACATATTGCACCACCATACCCCCTTCAGGAGACACACATCATTTAATTAGTTCTTTTACTGTTCTGCTCTAATTATGCACACACACGCGCACAAAGTTGGAAGAAAAGTTTTCATTCTATGTGAAGAAATTATTTGGTATGGACATCAAAGAATCCTAACACTCCGACACATGAAAAACCATCCTATTTACCTTGTTTATTAGGTTACTTCTCCATTGCCTTTAATGACAGAAAGCTTACCTAAGTACTTTTCTCTTGAGAGATGGTTTTGCGTTAGTGTGAAGGTCTCGTTGGGCCCTCACAGCTTCTCTTTCTCCCAGGACTGAATGATGAATGTGGGAGGATGCAGGCTTCTCCTGGACCTCAATCCTGTTAGGAGCTGTAGAGGGTCTGGGGTATCTGGGAGTCACTGAGTGTTTTATGTACGAGTCACTAGGTCCCAGGTTTAGGCTATCGAAGTTTTCATCGTTAAATGTTGAGGTCAGAACCTTGAAGATGAACACAAGGCATTAGAGTTAATA
The DNA here is from genome assembly GCA_030014215.1 of Clariallabes teugelsi. Lineage (NCBI taxonomy): Eukaryota > Metazoa > Chordata > Actinopteri > Siluriformes > Clariidae > Clariallabes > Clariallabes teugelsi. The sequence goes on from JAQMYG010000007.1 coordinate 5,638,354, forward strand.
AACATTTTTGTATTGTGGGTATCATGCATTACAATTTTTCCACAAAAAAAAAACTTTTGGCAGGAAATGTACAGTCATGTGTTGTTAGTGCCCCCTCTTTTAATTATGTGTGTTTTTGTGTAAAAACAATTATCTAATGGTAGTGGGTCTTAGTATTACACAAATACAGCCACAAACATTATTTATCTACAAACACATTATTTATCTAACAAATATAAAGCCAAAAATAAAAAACTGTGGGCAATACCAAGTACCCTCTTACTACTTCCATATAAGTACCATCTTACTGCTTCCACATAATTTAAGAGGGTAAGTTGCAGCCAGGTGCCGCTAATCATCAGTCTTTGCTTAACTGGTAATCAGCAGGTGTGCAGACCTCTGTACAAAGGTTTTGACAGTTTGCTCAATGCCATGAGGGAATGACAAAAACAAGGATCTTAGAGAAGCAATTGTTGTTGCACATCAATCTCAAAAGCGCTATAAAACCATTTTAAAACAATTTGGAGTTCAACATTCTACGGTGAGAAAGGTTAATCAAAAGTGGAAAACAATCTTGAATTGGTAACCGTCTTGACAGTTCTTCCCAGGAGTGGGCGTCCCAGCACATTCACCCCAAGGTCAGACCGTGCAATGCTCAGAGAAAAACATAATACCCAAGAGCTACATTGAGATCTCACAGCCTTCACTCAGCATGTTCAATGATGGAAAATCCACAATTAGAAGAAGACTGAACAAGTATAGTTTGTTTGGAAGTGGGGGAGGAGAAGGTTCAGCAAGAGGACCTTCAGCTGAGGTTCACAAAAATGAATCTCATCAAGACTTTTGGAACGACTGTCCTATGAACAGGAGTTGTTTGGCCTTAATGACCAGCACCATGTTTTGCAGAAACCAAACAGCATTTCAGAAGAAACAACTCGTTCCCTCTGTCAAGCACGGCAATGGAGGCGGTGATGATTTTGGCTCGTTTTGTAGTCATGGTCCTGGGCACCTTGCAGTCAATGAGTCAACCATTAACTCCGCTGTATACAAGATTATTCTAAAGTCAAATGTAAGGCTAACTGTCCAATATCTAAAGCTTGGTCAAAATTAGGTTATGCAACAAAACGATGATTAGACCAGAGAATGTACATCAGATTGGCTGAGAAAAGTCCAAGTCCAACTCAACTGAAATGCTGGGGTGTGACTTAAAGAGAGCTAGGCATAAGTAAATGCCTAAAGACCTCAAATAACTGAAATGTTATAAAGGAGAATGAACCAAACCAATGTGAAATACTGAAAAAAGTCAGAACAGAAATTATTATTTCAAGTTATTGATGTTAAAGGTGGATCTAGAAACTACTGAATCATGGAGGTACAGTGGAACCTCGAATTGTGAATAATGCGGTTCCGCAAGACGAGCAAAGATTTTTAATAAATTTTGAATGGAAAAACGAGCAAGTCTTGGTTTACGAGTACCAAGCATCATGTATCACGCATACGCTTCTTGTTTTGATGCAGAGCGTCACGTGATCACAACTGAGCTAATGGTTTTTCTCTCTTGCGCGCTGTGGAATTGTGGGTAATCATCTCCTCTGCTGGGTCTTAGTGCAGGTTAATTTGTTTTATTTTTACTTTATATTTTGTATTAATTATTTTTATGTATTTTTTGGGGAGCTGTGGAACAAATAATTTGAGTTTCCATTATTTCTTATGGGAAAATTCACTTTGATTTACGGGATAAATTATGTTCGCAATCCAAGGTTCCACTGTACTTAGTTTTTTTCCTTCTCTTTTTGTTATATAAATAAATGCATTGTGAAAAAAGTAACATTATTGTTCATCTGAGGTTGTATTTGCTCAATATTAAGACCCGCTACAATCAGTAGCAGTAGTAGTAGTTTTTATTATGTTCTAAAACAAACACACACAGACTTAAAAGAGGGGGCACTAAATATTACACATGATTTTTAAGTGTGGGAGTGGCAGATGGAAAAATTATTTTATGTAACATGTATTTTTTGCTAAACTCACCGGCCTGTGCCAAACCTTTATGTATCATCAAAGATTAATTCTAGATTAATAGTAGCAATATTGTTTTCAGAGAAAACTTTATATTACATTGTACAACACAACAGCAAAAAAAGGGGAGTCAGAAGCATACACTGATGGATTATATTTATTATGAATAACCCTATTCTCCAATTACTTTTACAGAAGGTGAGAGCATATAGTATGATGAGGGGAATGGGCTGGGCTAACTAGTGTCACCTTCTGAGAGGTCAAAACACCCATTCCAATGCAATTCATTCCAGAATCAAACACTAGAAGTCCCAGACTTTTCTAACCCTCCTTTAGCCAAGTGGAAGCTAACTTGGCTAGTTTTTTAGCATCAA
>JAQMYG010000007.1:5663111-5674591 GCA_030014215.1 Clariallabes teugelsi
TTCATTTAGAGTTACCAGCCTCAGAAATCACCAATTAACAAACAGCACCTCAGATTAGAGCCGTTATGAAGCTTTACGGAGCATAAGTAGCAGACACAATGTAACATTAACTGTACAAAGGAGATTTTTGCATATTTGGATGCCTTCAGCATTGTTTACAGTGTAGAAAGAAATAAAAATCAGTAAAGACGTAAAGATGGTGTGTCCAAACTTTTGACTGGTAGTGTATAATTATTCCCTCTTCTAGAACAGCACTTAATCTTCTGGAAGGCTTTCCACCAGCTTTTGAAGAGTGGGTGTAGAACATTGTGCTCATTCAACCACAAGAGCATGCGAGGTTGAGGTTATGCACATGACAAGGCGAGAAGGCATGGCATGTTCCAATTCATTCCAAAGATGATCAGTGGGGTTGAGGCCAGGGCTCTGTGCAGACCACTTAAGTTCTTTCAGTCCAACCTTGGCAAACCATGTCCTTATATTGTATACAGACACAATGTTTTGCTGGAACAGGTTTGGTCCCTTCCAGTGAAACAACATCTTAATTCTACAGTATACAAAGACATTCTAGACAGTTGTGTGCTTCCAATGATCTGGTGGTCTGTAAACTTTGGGTCATATAGTATATATTCAGTCGTCCAAAAGATTATTATATGCACTTTTTTTTTTAATTGTGTTGTGGTCAATTAGTCAAATGGTCATATTTATTTAAGCGTTTCTCTTCCTTCTTTAAGTGCATTCTTCTTAATTTTCTTGAAGCACTTTATCCTTATCAGGGCTCCCATGGATCCAGAACTCACTTCCAGGAACACAGGAGTGAGATAGGAGTACATGCTGGGAGGACATTTAAAGAATACCATACACACACACACACACACATACACACACAAAGGGGCAATGCACCCACAGGAATCTTCATGGTTAGAAACTGGAGATCTTGGAGGAAAGCCATACCCTCATAATGATTAAACTTTAACACAGAATCAAACCATATCATATAGTTAATCCATATTCCAAACAATACTATCTAATTAAAATATAATTCCACATACTTTAAATATTAAGTTGCAAAGTATGCAAAAAGGTCGTAAAAGTCACAATAACCTGCTTGTAAAGTTTTCTAAACCCGTTTTCAAGCCAGTGCTGTGAGAGACAATCTCTATTTGTGCTATATGTTTTTTTTTTCTCTCCCCTGCTATTGTTCACTAGTGAGCTATTTGGTTTGATACAGAGTTCCAGATGTGTCCAAGGGAGGATGGGGGGAGAAAAGGTTGGCTAAAGTTCAGAGATGATCTCACCTCCCCCCCAAATGTTGATGTGAGCCACACTGCACCAGTTTTGCTACATGCTGGCCACCACTCCCAGAAACTGAAACAGCAGACACACAATAACACACATGCATGAATATGTTTTATGCTTTAGTATTAAGAAAATGTTCATAGTCTTCTTCTTCTTTAGGTCAATAGAAACAAGACAAGCCTTTCTGTACACAATCTGTAGTAATCTGTAGGAATGTGAAGCAAATAAGGTGAATAACTGCACATGGAGTACCACCCGGTAACCGTGCGAAACAAAAAACCATATAGGGCTTGTCCCTAAAACTTAATTGAGCTTTGATTCTACCTTTGTCTGAGATACTTTAGTGTCTTAAGCTAGCTGAGACTCATGAGAGCCATGATTCATTGTATGAACAACACCACACGCCTTTGTGCTTTCTCCCCTGTGTAGAGGTGTGCTCAGATCAGGGTGACAGCCGTGATAAGACTTACTCATGGTTTGACTGTGGTCTGTTTGAAAAGTCTGCTGAAAGAGATCTTTTGCATGCTTTTGGGAACAGGCCTGGACAGGCATGGAAATACACGGTTGTTCTAGCAGCATTGATTACATTTAGAAGTCACACTGACCACACCCTTGAGCCTCACAGCCTGCAAATGTCCACCTTGCATGGAGATATTTTATTACATTTAGCATTTGTTCCATTGCACAAAAATAAAAGAACAAAATATTTTAAAACATAAAGCGGAACTTGACTCTTCAGGCTAAAGATGTCAAACAATAAATAACCTTGTCTGCCATTGTCTTTAACAGTAGATTGAGAAATACAATTGCATTCCTAAGGGTAACATTATTTTTTTGTTCCTTCATATGGTATAAAAGTAATAGCAGTCTGCATGGGAGAGGCACATTGGCCTGACTTTACTGTGCTTCCTGTCCTTTGTACTTTGATTTTCATGAAACCACCCTTTTAACTGACAAGGTGGCCAATTTGAGACTCATCCTATTTGTAACATTATCAAGATTATATTGATACTAATAAATTTTTGTAGTTAATATTAAAGTGCAATATCTCTAACTGGATGTGCTTTTTCATTGCCTTCACTTATATGTGCTTTCATGCTCTCCAGATTTAAATCCACATTTAGCCTTTTGTGCAAACTTACTGTTTCGGTGTGACTGCCTTCATAGTGCCATGGTAACTAAACAACACTCAAACTAAATGACCTCTTTCGTATTGTTTTTCATAAGTTCTATTGTTCATGGCAGGATGTGTGAGATTCCATCGTTTTCGCCAGTGTCATAGCCTGTATTGAACTGCAGAAGTTGGCATTCTGCCACATATTACAGTTTTCCCATGTTGTAAGATGTCTGCTGACTCTTGAATCATGTCATAGTAAAAACACACTCAGGTATGGGCGTGTAGAGCCGGAGATGAAATGAAGGGCGACATTGTTCCCAGGCTGGCATGTTTCTCTTCGTGCACAAGCAAGGTGTCAAATTTTCCAATATATCCTGGGTGTTTGGAACCTGTTAAATGCCACTGTGACAAATGTGGAAATTCTACATAGTGCTGCTAAAAAGCCTTCGTTTTACAGTGACATGTTTCCTTGCACAACTATAGCCATATATCTTTGATTCTGTACAAAATCCAGTTATACAGTGATAGTTTTATAGTTTTATATTCGTAAAAGAAAAGTGCCAAAAATTCACATATCTTGTCATGTTTCAAGTTGTCAAGCAAATGGTGACAGAAGACTGATACTCTCTTGATTTATTGCAGAGATGTGTCACAGACAAATGTTGAAATACAACACAGTGCATATGCAATTCTTTTTTTCTGTACAGAAGTTTTTCTGAACACAGTGTTTTCATGGTACATGCAATAAAAGTAAATCTGTTGGTCAAAAGAAATCCACAGTAGCAGTGAAAGCGTGGTGATTTAGAGTGAATCACACAAGGATTTACCATCCCCAACCGACGGAGCCATGAGGCTTAGGTAGTATAAATTCCTTATGCTTAGCTCTTGTTATTGCTTGTCTTTGCCTAAAATAGAGCTTTGTATAATACACCCATCATGAACACCCATTGTGCCATCTTTTAATTGAGAAAAAAAAGACTATAAGCCAGGCAAGTTGTTTAATTAACACTATGTGGTACAAAATGTACTAAAGGTGCATTGTTTCATTTGGAAGTCAGTTCAATTAAACTAGGGGTGTTCGAGGCAAATTAGACTTTTGATTGTGCTGAATAACAGTTATGAGAGTACGAGAGTTTAAAAATGCACTCCCTTTATTGGTCTGTGCAGAGCACCTAAGTTCTTTCAGTCCAACCTTGGCAAACCATGTCTTCATATTATACACAGACACACTGTTTTGCTGGAACAGGAATCTTCATGGTTAGAAACTGGAGATCTTGGAGGAAAGCCATGCCCTCATAATGATTAAATGATAACACAGAATCAAACCATATCATATAGTTAAGCCATATTCCAAACTATACTATCTAATTAAAATATAATTTCACATATTTTAAATATAAAGTATTACAAAGTATGCAAAAAGAAAAGGTCTTTATTTCTCTATTCAATACCCTTCTACACTAATGCACTTATCCCAGTGTTACAATAATGCTTGGATACCATCAAGATAGTAGGTTTTCTCAGTACACCAGTGCCATGATCAGACTCGCTCCACAGAAACTTAGTAAATGGCATGTGTAAATGGCTTGGATCGAGAACAGGACTGTATGGGGATGTGGCAATAACGCCAAGCAGAATTCTTGTACTGTGCAACTGGTGCTGGTGAATGATTGTTCCCACAGACAGATGCACTTCTTCTGCAAGTTGGCAACAAGTTGTCTGTCGATAAGGATCAGGCGTTCCACTCGATAAATGTTCACAGGAAAGACTGCAGTGGGCTGCCTTGGGTGTGATCGTCATTCACAGACCTTAGCCTTCTTTAAAACATTTCCACCATTCTTGGTGTGCTTAAAGTCCTGGTTTGATTTGAATGCCTCATATATATTTGTATTAAAATAAAAATAACCATTTGCTTCTTTTTATTGCATATACACAGAGTAGGCTTAATTCCAATACAGCTTGAAGTAATTTTTTGAACACCCCTGGTCATATATATTTAATTTTAAAAGCTTTTAGATATAAAGATCAACTCTTTAGGCTTTTATTGATATATAATCAACTCATTAGGCTTTTATTGGCCATGAGGACTCATTAGGAAGATAAAGAATTGTCATTAGGAATAACCATTAATAATAACAAATATAATTAATCATTTACAAAGCCACTTGACTGAGCATATTAAATGAGGTTAGTTCATGTCTCACCAAAAAAACTGCTTTCAGCTCACAATTTTACTGTCCAAAATGTCACTAAGATATAGTTGTTTAGATGAACTGTGGAAGAAACCACATGATTATTATGATCTATAAAAACCAACAAGACTTTCAGATAGAGCTGCTCATATGCTGGCTTAAAAAAATCTCACTTAGAACCTGCAGCAAGGTTTAAAAAATGCACAAGTGGTGGTGCACCATTTCACTAGCCAGCACTGCTTGCAGAAACAAAATCTGCATGGAAGAGATATCAGAATGCAATTTCATCAATTAATAACCGATGTATGCAAAAACAATATCTACTGTAGAAAACCCACACACATTTTGGGGGAAAAAGAGATCTAATGAAGTAAAATGTTTAGGAGTGAAAATAAAAGCTTTTCCATGTAAATTAACAGATAACAAAATAAACAGCTATGTGGGCATGAGAAACCAGACTTTCTTGCATTTTTAATGTATTCTTGAGTAATAGTTCTCCAGGTTTCAAAGGAATGATTTTTGTTTGTTAAGGTACACAGTCAGCTATAAATCATACAAATCTAAATGCATGAATCAATGAGAAACAGGTGCAGACGATGACAGATGATTAGTATACTGATGATGCAAAATACAGAGTGGTTGGAACAGACGAGATGGAACATGAGGTTACTTTTGAGGTTATTACATAATCAACCAATTTTAATTTCTAGGCACTTTTGCCTGTTGCAGGGAAAAAAAAAACTTTAATTTAATCTGCAATATTGAATTTAATATGAAGAGATGAGGGGTGGCTCAAGACTTTTGCACAGTATTGTATGTGCATTAATATTTGCAGAAAATATTTCAGCCAGCATTCAAGCCATTTATGAAGATCATTACAAAGCACGGCTTCAAAATAATCAATTTAAATTCATTTTATATATAAATTTTTCATGCACATTTGAATGTCACTCATCACTCGATGATGTGCTCTACATTTTCAGTTAAACTAGTTTATTTTTTGTTGATTGGCAGGCATGAGATTCCTCCTACATAAAGTAGATAATAAGGCCTAATAGCAAACATTTGGAATGGACCAGGGTGGTGCATGTTTTTGTTTCCTAATTCCTGAAAGCTGAGCTTTGTGAGATCTACAACCATCATCCTGTCTCATTTTTCGAATTTTTTTCTGTAAGGAAAGACTATAAGCCATGTTGTGGTTTCATAAATACTTCCTGGAAAATGATAGGTCTGAAAAAGTTATTTTTTTGTTTTCCTCATTTAAACGGAGCAAAGTGAAAAATATATCGCACAGTAACTGAGTAAATGTGTGCCTGATGAATGTGAGTTAATATTTACTTTGCATGTAGTCCATTCCAAATATTAGTTTTAATAGCTTTTGTCTCTTGCCTAAAGGGTGATACACCAACCAGTGTGTAAATATATGAACAACACCCTAAATGGAGCCACACTTGTGGAGCCACGAATTTATTCAGGTGACACTCTGACAGGGAGAGTTACCAAGAGTAAAAAGTAACAAATACTTGCACTCTTGTTACAGTACTAGAATTAATAGTTTACTGTTCATTGTCATTTTTCAAATGATTAAATCACAATACTTTATTTTTATTTTAGTTTTTTTAATTAAACATTAAACTACTGTCCATTTATTTTTGATCACTCTTATCTGAAAATAATGCAAAAGTGGGCATGACGTTTTTAATAACTGACATAGGTTGTTCAGATTGCACGTAACTCTGCAGATAACTCTTGTTCTATGCACAGGTACACCTCAACATATTATTCTAGGGGGTTATAGGTGGCACAGTGGTAGATTTCTTATCTGCCATTCGGAAGGCCTGGGTTCAATTCCCAGGTAATGCCCAACCCCCAGCCATTATACCAGTCCCAAGTCCAGATAAAAATGAGCGGCTTGTGTTAGGAAGGGCACCCGATGTAAAACCTGTGCCAAGCTTGTGTGCGGATCGGATTGTCCGCTGTGGTGACTCCTTGCTGGGAGGAGCTTTAAGACCAACAATAACTCAACATAGTAGTCTCCATCAAAAGCAATGCATTTTTTGCCATCATTTATTCCAACTTTCGGATCCTCCTTGCAAATCCCGTTTGTCATAGTTGATGGACTCCCACTGTTCTATAGAATGTTTAAGAGATGACACTATTGACACAAGCAATGTGCACAGATGGATGAGGAAGATTCAAGAAGTGGAAACCACAATTAAAGACAAATCAAATGGTGTGAGACCATCGAGAGCAACAAAGGGGATTTTCAAAAAGGACTTGGGAGTTGGGTTTAGTGATGCCGCAAACATGATGCCTATGTTTGCATAAAGAAAATGTTACTCTACCAACATGTGTGATTTGAATGACTATTTGTAAATATTATAAAATGTTATTCCCACTAAATTTAAGTTCCTTTTGCTACACCCCTCGTGTTAAAGTGTTTACCTTGGGAATACTGTACTCATATTGAAAGTCAGTATGTGCAAAATAAAGTCCGCTGCCAAGAGTGTCTGCTTTGGGCACCAGATTAAACATTTATTTATAACAGTACATACAGATAAGCATCATTAAATCCATTAATCCAGCATCTTCAGTTTTAATTTCATTCTTAGAAACCACATGATAATGAGCAGTGTTATGTGATAATTATGTGAGCCACATTCCACAGAGACACTCGCATTTCATAACTCAACATCCAACGTGTACACACATATACAGGTAAGCCATAAGCTAGGTGAGTGTACTAGACTAGGTAGCTTCATTTTAAGATCTGTTTAAAATTTAAGATGTCACTATAAACAATATCATTTCCTGTTGTGTTATAAATAAATCTGAGTGCTTTACTAAATACTGTAGCTGACTATGTGATTAGAAACATGTATAAATTAATATGAGCTAGCTACTTAGCTATCTCATGAATCAAGGAAGATTTTTTTTTAACCAGAATAAGTGTTATTTTCTTGATTACCATGTTTATTCAAGCCATGTGTTTAGTTCACCTGAGTAGTCTGTACTCATTTGTACTCTATTCACCATTAAAAATTGATATAGCATGCAATACTCTGGCAGCTTGGTGGGTTTCCACTGTGTATTCTGGTGGTTTTCTTCCTCAGTACAAAGAGATGCAGATTAGGTTACCTGGCGCTCCTAAATTGCCCCTAGGGTGTGGTGTGCCCTGCAATGAATTGGCACCTTGCCCAGGGTGTACCCCGTCACGTGCCCTAAGTATCCTGGGATAGGCTCCAGGCCCCCCACCTCGACCCTGTACAGGATAAACAGTATAGAAGATAAACAATGCAATACTCTTTTTCTGTTGTCAATAGTCTTTGTATTAGATCACTTGATGTGGACTTGAATGAAGTGGTACGAGGGCGTATCAAAAAGTTTCAAGACTAGTTTTGTAACACGTCAACAGATTCACAGGGAACACCAACCTTCATAAGTCAGTGTGCCAAAAGACATTAACATCGTTACATCGGGAGCTGTGCAATTGGTGCTATTCTGACCAGCTGCATTATCGCATCTGAAATTTCATTACAGACAGCAAGTTATAGAACAAGGAGCAATTGTGAAATTCTGAGTGAAATTGGGCAAATCTGCCACAGAGATGTTTGACATGATTCGGAAAGTTTACGGTGATGCTGCAATAAGTTGTCCGAGGTGTTTTGAGTGGCACGTGCACTTCAAGAGTGGAAGAACAATCACTGAAAGATGATCAGGAAGACCTTCAACAAGCGCAACTCCCCCAAAAGTCAAGTCAAGTCAAGTTCATCCCCAGGCTGCTGACCCAGATGCAGAAGGAACATTGCATTAAAATCTGCCAAGAAATCCATCAGTGTGCAGTGGATGACCCGTTCTTCATGTCAAGGATCATTACCGGTGACAAGCAACATTCTTCACAGTGGGAGAGTCCATCATCGCCATGATGAAAAGGCGAAGCAGATCCGTAGGTCTACCAAGTGCATGCTCATCGTCTTTTGTAGCATTCGCCGCATTGTGCATTGAGAATTCGTTCCCAGGGGCCAGACTGTCAATGGTGAATTCTACTGCCAGGTTTTATGGTGTCTGAATGAGAATATACGGCAAAAAAACAGAGCTTGTAAACAGAGCTAATATCGAAACCCCCTTCTATTCACTTGAGAGGGGTCAGATTTGAGCTAAGATGGTTAAAGGAAAGGATTTTGATGACTTTTAAACAGATTGCTATTATTTCATTAACAAAGGCTTTTCAACTCTCTGTGTTTTAATAGGAACTGTGACTAAAGTGACATTTCCTAAGCTTAAGGAAAGCTATGAGTGCAAAACAAATGACCATGATATTTACGTATTTGAATGATATGAATGAAAAACAGAAGAGCAACTGTTCATTAGGTCATTGACCATGTCAGTGCACAGTGTAATTGGATTAGAACAATCTGTCCACCACTACATAAAGAGGGTCATTATAGTAGAGTAGGACTAGGAGGACTAAAGACTTCAAAGATTTACAAAGACAAATGCACATTAATCCAGCAGTGCAAAAAGCATGAGTTGTGGACTGCGCATGTGGGAAATATAATGAGTCATCCTTCAGCATATCCCCGAGAAATGGGTGATAGCATGTTTGGAATAACACATGCTGTAAAGAATGCTTGACCCTACAGTGATGTTGTACAGTGGCTCTGGTGTGTTTCTGCAAAATCTCCAACTCAGCTAAATGTTAAAAATACAGAAACGCCTTAGATCTACATAAAAAATCTGGCATTACAAAAAGACATTTTATTCTTTTAATTAGCTTTTTCATGAGAAACAAGAATTCGTCATGTTTTTATGCGTTCAATTATCCCCTTTCCTTGACTAATTTTCTTAATGGTTTGTACATTGTAGACACATTGTCTGCACTTGTACTATCTGCTAGAAAACCAAGTAATTAAAAACAATTATAGCTTAATTTGCAACCCTGTCATTAACTGTCTGTCTGCAATAATAAACAGGGCAGGGGAGGAGCAGTCACTAGTGATTTTATATACTATCTCGAACCCGGCCAGGAATTGAACCTGGACCCTGGAGGTGCAAGCGTTAACCACTATGCCAACCTGCGGCGTAAATAGTATTTTTTTTTAAATGTTAGAAGTTGTATATAAGAACTTGAAGAAGATTAGTTTTTTGGAATAGCTGATATACTGTAAGTGCTGAGGCTCTATTTCACCTCCTCCTGCAGACAAGACATTTTTTAATAAAAACATCCGACCATAAACATGCAGTATAGGTATACACCATTTAAAGTAATACAGCTCAGTAGATATTGACTAATAACCATGATTCATCTGAGAACACTGCACTTTACTCAAACAGGGCTGAAAACATTATGTTAAAAACAGTTTTTCAGTGCGGTTTTTCAAGTTTCCTGACTGCTACGACACCCATTGTTTTCTGATACGACACATGCAGGCAAAAGGACAGGGTAGTAAATTGTTTACATAGCATAACCTGATGGCAAATCTGAACAGACTCATCTACTCCACCCATAGCAACACACCCAGTGCTTTGCTCAAGCACATCTTTCATTAGTATCTACAAGCTGTGTGCCACTTACAGTACATTTGTTAATGAAGTGTGACGGCTTTAGGCTAATGATTTCGTTCTGTTCATTTTTGGAAATAACTTTGTCATTGCCATAGTTGCTTTGGAAGCATGCCATAAGCCTAACATAAACTCGAATAGGAAATGCATGTGCATTATCATAACTTAAAATAAAACAGCTTGTTACTTAAAATGGAGCCATGTCATAGTTCTGCTGCTAGAGAGATTTCCCAGGTTGAAGGAAAGGTCTTACAGTGACATGAAAAAGTATTTGCTCCCATCCTAAATTTTCCACTGTGGCTGAATAAAACAATTCTGCAAGAAGAGAGGGCGAAAATTGCTTTACAGCGATGAGTAAGACTTTCTGGCAGTTTTCACAAAGGCGTGATTGCAGTTCTCGCAAACCTACCTGCTCCCATGTGAAAAAGTAATTACCCTCTAATTCTAATTATTCACATTTTGTATTTACTCGGATTATCTCTGTGTAAAGATAGTCATTTAAGTGTGCAAAGAAAATAAAAAAATCAGGAAGGGGCAAATACTTTTTCATGGCAGTGTGTATGCTTATAGTATTAGTTAGATTAGAATGAATATTTAAAAAAAACAAAGGTCATCTTCACAGCAAGCCATTTGTCTCTAACTGTTTGATACTATTATATCAATGAAATGTTACATTTTGGGTTTGTAATTAAATGCAGATTGTTTTGTACACCATAAACCATAGTTATGCTCTACTAATTTATATTAAGGAGTTGTAGAGTTAAACCCTTTGGATGTTGTGATATGTAAAGTTTTAAACTCTATATTATTATTGCACAAGAAGTGTAAAGTCTGGGCAATAAGTGCTAATAAAGATGACAGCTTTTGCAAATTGGATCAACAACATGTGTGTTGGCCTTGGAAAATCTTAATTTTTCCCATACTTTATGGTTTAGTTTATCGTACGCAAAAAAAAAAAAAAAAAAAGCTGTAATGACATCTTTTTTTCAAGTCATCTTACAGATCATTTGATACTATTCTTTTTCAAGACATCCATTATTAACCATGACAGATTAACCAATGATTAATTGACTGCTTAGAATTTTTGGGTAAAGGTATTCGGCTATACTGTACCACGCCCAGGCTCCAAGGTTTGTGCCTTAGGTTATATGACAGGTGATAAACAGATCATGACAGTCTACATATCTGAAATGACATTTGTATTGCATAATTGGAGGTTTCCCCAGATGACATCCAGAGAAACAATGCCTAACATCTAACTCAGACACACAGATGACATTTTGTGGAGTTTTTTTTTTTTATTATTTCTTCAC
>JAQMYG010000007.1:5683008-5700904 GCA_030014215.1 Clariallabes teugelsi
CTCCACATCATTGCATTCAGTTTTTATTCACAATTTGTTAAGTGTCCCAACTTTTTTGGAATCCGGTTTGTATATATCTTCCATTGTTATTTAATTGAACTGGTATCCATTTTAAATCCATGCAGTGTCTTTGCTGTGTCTTTTAGGAGAAGGCTCAGATACAGTACATGAAGCTGCTGGAGGCCAGCTGACAGCACCCTCTATAGACCTTACGAAGACTTTGACAAAGCTCTGAGAACAGTATGAGACTATGTGGCAGCCAAGAATCAAAAACCAAAGCATTATACACCAAACAAACCATAAAAATGAACTGAAGAAAAGTAAACCATTTGCTTGTGTAAAATATCTATATTTTATTCTGTGAACCAGTTCCATAAGAAGATCATCTATAAGTCTATGAGTATAAATACACTGAATATCTCAGGTTTCTGCTATGGAAAAGAAGTTTGTCAATCAGACTGATGAGAACATGACTTCAGATCTTAAAATGTTGAAGAGCTCCTTTCATAGGATGCAGATTGACTTTGAGACCCAACACAATATGGTAGGCACACACATGTACAGATACAGGCAGAAACAAAACAGCTCCTATTTAATCACACTTTACATGTCTAATGATGGTTTCTAATATAAAAATATCTATTTAAAATATTTATTTACTGTATCATATATATATATATATATATATCCAGTTATCCAGGTGAGGTAATGTGATCTTTCACACACTGTATTCTTTAAATAGAATCAGCTGTTTCTCTTTACTAAAAAACTTGGTTTGATGGGTTTCCAAGGAGTGGCTGGCTCCATCTGCCACACACAGACAGAAGCTTAATTACTCCTCCTTCAAGTTAAACAAGAGCATAATTTTTCAAGCTTGCAGGAACATGTAAAGGAGGAAGGACTAGCTGGCCTTTTCCATTATACAAAATACCACTTTTCTGCCTTAATGAGTGGTATGCCATGATGCATCAAGCCCAACCTTATCCCTGCCAACCAGTGTGCTGCAAACATTTATGACTTTCTTGCACAATAGGAGAACAGTACCAAAGAGGAAATAATACTACAAAGACTTTTTCCTTCGAACATCTTCTAGATCAGGGCTGCCAAAATCAATTCTTTCTTGGCAATAGCAAAGGAAATTTGGATAATTCTTCAGCTTATTCAAGTCACCAGTTAGTACATGAGCAGGAAATGTGCAGGGCTGTTCTTGAACATGGATGTAGGGATTTCTCCATCAGATCCCTTAAATACTAAAAGTTAAATAGAATTAAATAAAGATTGTGTATATAAAATAGAATGCACATTCATTATAAAGATGACATTGTCATTTTCTACATGAGAAGTAGTTTTAACCTTTTTTTGTTCTTATTCCTCCAGTGCATATACAGTGTTTAAGCAATATTACACAAGAGGGAGGGCTGTTGTACTGTATATCAGCATGGCTGTGATGGCACGAGGGCACAGCCCAACTGCTTAGGATATCACAGCCGTGCTGATATTCAGTCCAACAGCACGAACTAAGTGTGATATTGCTTTTATACAATATCAATCAATAACAGTTCTACAAATTAAACTTATAATCTACTAACTATTATTTGTTTGTTTTTTAAACCAGTTATTATCTTCCACCAACACATATCCCTCCACAACGGGCAGAACCAGCGTTCTTAATTATACTTATATACTAAATACTTTGGTAATTAACAATTATTAGCCAGAGGCATCATATAATATTTTGAGGAAGCACAATTCCATGTCACTGTCATCTAAAATTTTGGCAAGTGTGACAAATAAATTAACTTAATGATAGCAAACAACAACAAGCTCATTTTAACACTTATGTTAATTACTTATGATTTAATCACAAGTGGAAATTCTGGAGCTATTAGTGACTTCCACATTTATTAAAGTCAAGTTGACATGAGCTGAGATATTAGGTTATTCATACTGTACCTCACACTGTAGTTAACATGACTGCTGTTGTGTACCAGCTCGTAATATCTATAGCCTTATATCTATATCTATTTAGTTAATTCCAACATTTCTAGTTGGAATGAACTAAATACCCTAAACAGAGAGGGGTGTATTTAGTGCAACATTCAGACTTCAAAAGAGAATATAAACATACAGAAAAGCATTTTGGTTTCAAAATTGCATTACACTGTAAAAATATAGTAAAAAGATACAGACAAAATAGAATTTAACAGTTTCTACAGCCACCCAATCTGAAAATTTTAATGGGCTTCTCAAGTTGAATGGGAATGACGTATCTAATTAGAACACCTACACATGGGGTAATACATATAATTAAATATCCCTGTGGTGTTATACTCTATATCAGCACTCATGGAATGCCTCTTGTCCAATCTAATTGCTTGGTTGAAAATAATTGTTATATAGAATAATGTAGCTCATCATATTTGGAGCAAAAAGGGTTGTGTGTTTGATTCCAAGAACAGAGGAGGTACAGAGGTGAAACTATCATAATATGAGCAGTTTTTCTGCAAAAGGTACTGGGCCATTGTGCGACTTCAAAGAACAGATGAATTGCTTTTTAGAAGAGAATTTAATCTCATCAGCCAAGGAATATCTGAAGAATTTTAAGGTCAATCAGAGGGCCCTTTGTAACCTTGATGAAAACTATGTGCCAAGAGGACAGGAAAAAAATTTAACCACAATTCACAATGCCGGCTCAGATTCTTACTCAGGTGACAAATGAGCATTAAACTCAACAACATAATACTCTACCATGTAATGGATTCTGCTCAATATTTGATGTTCGTTGGTGGCACCACACATCAAATTTTATGACAGATAAATATTGTTAGAAAATAAAAGACTCAACGTCCAGTATGTTTTGGTAAAGACCAAATAGTTTGATGTAAATGGCGTGCTGAAAAATGTCCTTTGAAGCCAGTCTACAGGACTCTGCAAACCATTATGCAACCCAGCTATCAGAGCTCCAAAGTATTATCACTGACCTGAAGCGCACACTTAAGTAAATTCATGATAACATAACCAACAACAAACAAGACCACGACACCTTGATAGTTACTGCTAGAAGGAAAGAACAGATGAATTTCACATACAGAGTTTATGAATCTGTTTTGTTTTTATGGATGTTTAATCCTTAAAACATGTTTAATTATACTTGTGCTAATGTAGTTATTTATTCTTTTTTTTTTTTTTTTTTTTTTAAGTGACCCCCAAGGTAAGTGTCTTCTTTTCTAGCTTGAGTGATTGTCAGAAGCTGTAAGAGTAATCCATGTTCAAAATAATCAGCTGCACTAATCAGTTTTGCCATGTATTTGCTCAGTACTCTTTAGGAACACAATCAATAGAAGAAACCTAGATATAACAGGAAGTCTCTCAGGTATTTTGTGTTTTACAGCCGGACACAAGAAGGTCATACTGTAGCGTTAAAGATTTTGACTATTTATGAATGACAGAGTTGCACACATTAGTGAACCCAATTCTTTTAACCTAACCCAAAAACCTCATGCCATTGCATATTTGAACCATTTGTCTATATTTTCTGTTCATTCCAGAAATGTGCTTTTCCTATTTTTTTTTTTAAAAAAGCAAGTTTTATCCTAACCCTTTTTAAAATAATAATATTAACAACAACAACAACAATAATAATAATAATAATAAATATATAATAATAATAATAATAATTATTATTATTATTATTATTAAATCAAAACCTTTTTTGAGCTTAACAGGGCGTTGTATATTGGTGTGACCCCAGTAAAGTTACATTTCTGTAAAGCAATCTTTACATGTATATTTATTTACATGTATATCCTGAACGATTGAATTATAACGATTGCATTACAAAATCTAGAAGACCGTCATCCCTGTTTAACAGATAGCTCACAAGAACACACCTACCACTTTTTTTTTTTTCAGGGTAAAACTGTGCATTTTAAGTTTTCATTTTCAAAACTGGGAACCAGTGAACTCCACCTATAAATGAAATAAAATGTTCATTGTACCAATACTGTGATACACTTAAGACTAATCCTATGTTCATCATTTTATTTTTATGAATGACATTTTAAAACTGCAACCAATTTATACACAGATGTATATTAACACAAGAACAATATAGCTGTGGCACCAAAATTAACTTCTTTCACTGGCCAACTAACATTATGGCCGTTGGTAAGTAATGGTGAGTAATTACTGTTATGACTGTTGGTGAGTAGTTAAGCAAATACACAATGTTTACCTCCTTTTAATGAGCAACAACTGACATAAAAAAGGATGGTCTTTAACAACAGTTACTACAAAACATCCTGTCTGGTTTTCATTCCCTGTCTAGAGACTCCCCCTGCTGACTGTTCTGTGGTACTGCAAAAATTGCCCTGAAAAGAACACAAACCAACTACATGCCTAAAACTTGTGGTATTTCCAAAAAATTTAAAGATGCAGGTCAACCATTTTAGACACATGCTCTTGTCTAAAGAAAATCCTAAAAGTCATGAAAGAAAGACATTGGGAATGTAATAAATAAATTTTATTTAATTTAATAATATAGTAAATTCACATCTACTTCTTTTTTTCAGTTGTTAAAAACCTTTCCACAGTACATGAAGATGATTATTCAGACCAAATGTAGATCTACTTTGTGTTAAATCATGCAACAAATTCATGTTTTCACTGAACTACATACTGTGTGTCCCACTGCTTGTGGTAGAAATCTTGTTGGATAATAATGTCAGTGTACCTTATACCACCATCAGTAGGTCTACAATAGGACAGTACCAAATAGGATATATTTATTTGTAACTAATATTCCTACACAAATGAGATTACTATTTTGTACAGAGATGTGGCATAATGAAAAACAGGAGTCATTGTGTAGTTGTTCCAAAGTGTGATTTAATTTTTTCATTCCAGTGCAGATTATTTCACATGAATAATGCATGTTGAAATTAAGATTGGTTGAAATCAGGTTGTTTCAGGCTGTTGAACATAGCCACACTGGATTTAAGAAGTTTTGGATGACACCACTTTTCCATCAACCACCTCTTCGTCAATCGTCTTCACCACCACACTTTTAAGGTTGGATGTTTTGACACTGCAATTATTAAAAATAAAACTTTATGTTTTAACTTGTTTTAAGTCAGAGCAGCTGGTAAAATTATTAAATTAATGTAATTTTTTTCATGAATGATAAAAAAAATAATAATAATTTGAAAAAACATGTTATGTGTTAGTTTTTTCATATAGCACTTCTTCTTACCTCGCACCCTCTCCATCCAGCAGACTCCTGTACTGACCAATCTCCATCTCCAGTCGGGTCTTGACATCCAGCAGAACCTTGTAGTCCTGAGATTGCCTCTCTATATCAGCTCTCAGCTCGATCAGCTGATTCTCCATTCCTGTCACCTGAGATTGCAGTCCAGCTAGTTTCATGGCGTAGCGTGCCTCGGTATCTGCTAGAGCACACTCCAGAGATGCTTTCTGAGGATTGAATGGGTTTAAAGGAAATCGTTGGAAACATTATGTTAATACTGATAAAAATTTAAGCAGAATTAAGAGTTAATATTAAAAATTACATGCCTAGTCTGCCAATATATATATTAAGTAAGTTATATATGACCTACCATGCTGAGTTGGGATTGTAGCTCAATCTCCAAACCTTGTAAAGTGCGTCTGACCTCAGTGATCTCTGTCTTGGATGTTTCTAGATTTGCTGAGCTGGAGGCCACCTCCTTGTTCAGATTATCTGTCTACAAAGAAGCAGTAGATGAAGTTTAGCAGTATGTTCCTGATATATATTCTTTCTTTCACTTAAAATGTTGAAAAGTAGTTGAGAAGCAGTAGTACAATAAATACTTGGCATCAAATGTTATATATAAAGTATAATAAATAATTCCTTCACCTTGGACTGGAACCATCCCTCTAGTTCACGCTGGTTCTTAGCAGCCACAGCTTCATACTGTTCACGAATATCAGCCAGGACACGATTCAGGTCTTCCGCAGGCGGTGCTTCCACGTCCACGTTCACACTACCTGACATAGTACTACGCAATACTTCCAGTTCCTAGTTAAAAAGTGGGAATATGTGTGAGAAATGATATCTAGACTAATTATGCAGTTCTAATAGGAACTACATGTTGCTTTTGACTGCTTCAAACATATGTGAGTTGTTGTTCAGTAACATGACTCACCTCCTCATGGTTTTTCTTGAGGAAGATCAACTCATCCTTAAGACCTTCAATCTGCATCTCCAGGTCAGACCTCGTCAGTGTCAGCTGATCCAGGAGTCTCCTAAGCCCAGCAATGTCTGCCTCCACTGACTGACGCATGGCCAACTCATTCTCATACCTGAGCAGAAACACAGAGTGTCTCAGGAACCGATTATAGGCGAGGGGCAATACTGTATATCCGACCTATGTATTTGAGTGTGGGGAGTGTGTAAAACACTGAATACTTACTTGGTTCTAAAATCATCTGCTGCCAGTTTAGCATTGTCAATGCTCAGGTAGATGTTTCCATTATCTCTGGTAGCATCCTGGATCTGTAGAATGAAAAAAATACATATATAAAATGTTGCACAAAATCTAATATCTAGTCACAAAACTAATTTCTTGCATTTTGCTTTAGGTCAATCTTTCTGCAAAAACATTTAGCAAACATTTAGAGAATCATATTTGTTCTATATCCAAATCTATGTAACAAGTTAAATTATGATAAGTGGTACCTTATCCTGAAGGTCCTTTATGATGGCCTCATAAGCAGAGTAGTCTCGGGCAGCAGGGGAGGTCTTGTTTTCAACAAACTGTCTGATCTTCAGTTCCAAGTCAGCATTGGCCTTCTCCAGGCTGCGTACCTTTTCCAGGTAGGATGCCAGGCGGTCATTCAGGTTCTGCATGGTGGCCTTCTCATTGGTCGCCCCCGTGCCCAGATCTTCACCACCAAAACCTGCACCAAAGCCAAACCCAGCTCCTCCACCAGCTGCTCCACCAAAGCCAAACCCAGCTCCTCCACCAGCTGCTCCACCAAAGCCAAACCCAGCTCCTCCACCAGCTCCATAACTTCTTCCACCAGCTCCAAAACCAATGCTTGATCCACTGCCATAACTTCCTCCACTGCCATAACCTGCTCCCCTTCCAAAGCTCATGGCTGCACCACCTCCGCCACTACGTACGGAGACAGTGGAGATGCGCACACCAGATCCTCCAGAACCTCCATACATGCTTGGAGCACTCGAAGTCATCGAGCGGCGCCCACTGCCACTGCTCGTTATGGAAAGCCGAGAGAATCCACCTGAACCGGGGCCCCGAGAGGAGCTACTGCTGAAGGAACTGCTGTAGCTTGTCATGGTTGCACTCTCGAGCAAGCAGTGGCTTTTTCTGAGAGAGGGAGAGAGACTACAGAACTAAGACAGGGGTTGGCACTTTATATGCTGGTGATGGGAGGGTGAGGGGGATCGGAGAAAAAAAATCACCTCTTTACACCCCACCCAAAATATGGCCAGGGGCAGAAGACCTGGCACCAGAAAGTGTATGCATATGAGGATTGTGTAATTAACAGTCAGATGACATATCCTGCAACAATATTGTTGTACATGAAAAGACGAGCACTAACAGGAGACAAGCTCGAAAATGAATATGGGCCAACATTCCTGCCATCACAAATATATCCATCCCAAAGGCATGTTTATGAATGCAAACTTTTAAAGGCTTTTCTTCTGCAAAGTTGAACGTGAAATAATTGAAGGTCACAGCCCATCTTTACATGCACAAATATATGCATCACACATAACACAAATCATGGTGTCCATGCAAATACACACATATGATTACTTGGTATATCCTTCCTAAATATATCAAGGATGCATTGTAATGTATTATGGCTTAATATGCCGAAAGTATATTTCTTAGCAGTTATTTTTTCCAAGACCAGAAAGAGTTGGAGCAGATCAACACTCTTAAGCAGTAAACTAAAACCTTATTACAACGTTGGCTGTTTTGCCTGGATCCAAGTCAGTTTCTCAGAACAGACCTCCTTTGTCTTAATGTCTTGATCACCAGTTTCCACAGTGACATTCTCCAGTGTTTTGGCCAGCAGCATTGGTTCAGATATACAGTACATAATAGATTACAATTCTTAGCAGGAGCTTTCAATTGTAATGTATTTTTCTACAAACTAAAGAAATTCTCTTTATTTACCATTTAGTAGCAATTAAACTATCCAATTTAATTGTCATGATTAGTGTTATTATTTACTACCATCTATCCATCCAGGAACCTCTGTAGTCCAACTAGGGACCATGGAGGTCAATGGTGACCACTGTATTTACTCCCATTTTGTATGACCATGGTAGGACCTCCGGTCAGCATTTACATGCTACAAGCAATTTGGGAACACTAATTAGGCTAACCTGCATGTCTTTGGATAGGCAGGAGTACTCGGAGGAAACCCACCAAGCATTCAGAGAACATACATACTTCATATACACAGACCAAACACAGGAATCGAACCCAGAACCTGGAGGTGCAAGGTGACAGTGCTAACCACCAGTGTTGGGTGTAACGCGTTACGTTGTAACGTTAGAGTACTTGGATTACTTTTTTGATGTAACGAGTAATCTAACGCGTTATGTCCGCCATTTAAGTACTCAGTTATTTAGTTACTGTTTCAAAAATGTAATCCATAATGTCAGTTATGGATTAATAATCCATGCCCCAATAATCCACCCCCTCTGTTATTCCTGCTGTTAGACCCCTATCTCATCTATGTGGATTGACTATGCGAGGACCGACGCGTGGGAAGATGGAAACCTAATCACAGCGCCAAAACTCGCGGTGAATCATGATCAACCGTACTTACGGGCACCATGCAAAACCGCGTAGGTGAGATAGGGGTATTAGTAGTTAACAGACTACGGGCCAAACTTCGCTGAGTGATGATGGTAGACTAATTATAAAGGTCTTGACTAAAACAACATGCATGAGGAATCAAAAAGGAGTTTTCGTTTCCTGCAATGGAAAAGTACTCTAACTAGTTACTTTTATCAGAAAGTAACGCTGTAATGTAACTGATTACTTTTTAATGACAGTAATTTTGTAATGTAATTAGTTACTTTAAAAAATAACATCCTCCAACACTGCTAACCACTAAGCTATCGTGCCGCCTATGTTTACTACACAAAGCAAATCTTATTGCAAAGCTCATTCTTATTATTAACATTCATAAAGTCATAAAAGAACATTCTTGCTACTTATTTAAATGTGATAATCAGACTGTGCATGTACTATCATGAACACGTGTGCAAACTCATGATAGAACTGGGGTGGAGAACTGTAGAACTGGGGCAGAGATTATATGAGTCAGATTGCATGAGGCTGCAAAAGCCCTTGTCAGGGCAGCATGGGTACCCTGCCCTGGTGAATTTCCATGCAGAAATTGTGTGGTAAAGTTAATTCCTCATGTTCTGCCCTTATGAACATGTCACAGCTTGCCAGTCCTTTTTATATTTCTTCTTTTACTTCTCATTGAACAAAAACGATGATTGTTAGTGTATTTTTAATAAACAAATAAAGAGAAGATTTGAAATAGCAGATAATCATACTTTTACAAAGGTAATATTTTTGTGAGATAAATTGTATTTTGTCTGTCAAAAGTATTGGAATGGTAAAACCAGTTTTTAGGACTTACTGTATTGCAACTTTTGTTGCAATACAATAAGGACATTTGAATTACAGATAAAAAATAATTAATATGAGACAAAAAAATGGCTTCAGCTTGCATTTTCTGATATTAGGATTAAGATCCCAGACAGCACTGCTTTGGTGGCCCAACTTCAGCAAAATTATGGTAACCTTTTGTCAGTGCTCCGACATCGGGCCAAAGTTGGGCAAACAGCAGTGCATATGTTGCCCATGATGGCCCCAGTGGTTGGCCCAACGTCATTTTGTCCGTGGCCCCATTATTGGCCTATTGGTGGGGCCAAAGATAGCGGGTGGCCCCAACATTTGTTTAGTGGCAATGTTGAAAATTGGATCGTGCTCAACTTTAAACATTGTCAAACAGGTCACTAGATGGCGCTTATGGGAGGAACCTAAAACCCCAGTTTGTTGTAGTACAGGTAGGTGTTTATTTTGTAGTTTATCATCATAATGGTTACATATATTTTCTTAGTTTGTAATCATTTTATCACAAATAAAATTAATAAATACATTTCTGGAGATATAAATGTGTTTTCGTATTATTGGCAATGATGAAAAGAGTCTAATTTAATTTTCGATTTCCAACCCTGCCATTATCTACTGAACCAACGTTGTGCCAACATTGGGCCAACCTTGCCATTATCTACTGAACCCATGTTGGTGCCAACATTGGGCCAACCTTGCCGTTATCTACTGAACCCATGTTGGTGCCAACAATGGGCCTACCTTGCCATTATCTACTGAACTCACATTGGTGCCAACATTGGGCCAACCTATGGACAAAATGATAGTGGGCCAACCACTGATGCCAACATTGGCCCAATGTATGCACTGCCGTTTGCCCAGCGTTGGCCCTTCAGCAGTGTGCTATATGAGAAGTTGTACTACAGATTAGAAGGGCACAGTTTCAAACCTCAGCACCACCAAGCTGCTACTGATGGGCCCTTGACCAAGGCCCTCAAATGTTCAGATGTATAATTGCTCTGGATAAGGGCATCTGCCAAATTATGTAAATAAGATGCCACCTTTTAATTGTATTTGTTGTCATCAAAAATATTGGAGCACATGATTGACACGTGTTTCTTGTTGCCCAGGTGTGGCCTGTTAGATTGATTACAATTAATAGTTCTGAATAGGTATACAGTACTCTTGGTTTGAGCCCTGATGTGACTGCACATAAAGACAAGAAAGCAAGCCATGTGAGAGAAGCAAGCAATTATGAGAAAAGTGGGAAAATTTATCAGAACAAGCAGAACACTGCACAAGCATTGAGTATAACCAGTACAACAATTTGGAATGTAGTAAAAAAAAAAATTTATTAAAAAAAAGAAAGAAAGAAAGCACATGTGTACTAGCAACCAGGCATGGAACAGGTAGGACAAGGAGAATAACAGCAGGTCATGAGAGAAAAAATTGAAGAAATTCAAAGAGCATTGAGTGACATCACCATCATAAAACACTCCTCACCAGGGCAGGGGTGAAGATGTCACTATCCACCATTTCAAGAAGACTGCAAGGACAGAAATATAGAGGCCATATCACAAGATGCACATCACCCATCAGCAATAAGCATCAGAAGACCAGATTGGAATTCACAAAGAAACACAGAAATAAAAAACAAATGTCCTGGAACCAAAATGTGAAGGAAGGGACAAACTGGATAAACGGGATAAAACAAGGATCTGATACAAAGTTCGCAGGCATTGATCAAGCAGAGTGGATTGAGTGCCATGGCTTGGGCTTGCATGGCTGCTTCTGGAACAGGCTCATCATTCTATACAGGGGATGTAACTAATGATGGTAGTAGCAGAATGAGCAGCAGAATGAAGTCTACAGAAACATTCTGTTTGTCAGTGTACACAGAACTGCATATCATCTAACTCATCATGCAGTAAGACAATGACTAAAACACACTGACAACAGAAGATGATCTCATCATGGGAAAAGGGGGAAAATTCAGTCACGAGTTATTAACCGAGTTGAACATGCATTTCACCATCCCACAAAACAACAAAAACAACAAATACCAACTGAAAGAAGCTGTAGTGCAAGCATGAAAGAGCTTCAGAAAAGATCCCACAAAGTCTTCATGCATTTATTGCAAGTAAGGGATGCACAACCAAAACGTAAGTGTTATTTTCTTCATTTTAATTTGTTCCAATACATTTGCTGATCTAAACTCTGGTAATCTGCCACCAAATTTGCTATGTTCTAAGTTGTTTTACATATCTAGATTTACAGGAAAGTGAGAAACCAAAGCTAAAATTTTGACCTATCATCCCATATCCATCTTTTGAACTCCAATGCAAATGAGTTCAAAAGATGGATATGGGATGATAGGTCAAAATTGAGAATTTGTTAAATAGATCTATCTATTTGACACACATTGGTTTATGGAATTGAATTTCTGAGTAAATGATAAGGTGAGTTATTTGACAATTCTATTTTTTTTTTTAGAAATGTCAAAAGACAAAAAAGAGTCTCACCAGCACTTCAAATTACACTACCTCTACTACAAAACAAATTTAACACTGCCTGCCCTGCAAAATCTAATGATTTCAAAATACACATGGCACAAGGGCTGAAAATTAAACACTGCCCTCAAAAACCAGCTGTCTCATCTGATTGCAACACACAGTTGTTCACTGGCAAAGCAGTTGTAAAGACTTGTCAAAAAGGAAAGGATTTAATTAAACAAATACAAAATTCTAAAATATGTACTTTTAATTAATTAAATAATGTACAGTTAGGTCCATGAATATTTGGACAGTGACACAAATTTCATATATTTCTGCCACAATGAACTTGAAAAGAAGCAATCAACATTTGATTAAAGTGTAGACCTTCACCTTCATGTGTTTAACAAAAAATTCTGCTGTTGTCTTTTGTGAATGCCTTCCAGGCATTTTGGTGCTCCTGAGCTTGCCAGTGCATTCCTCCTTTTTATGATTGTACCAGCTTTTTGATTCATCCACACCTAGTTATAGGTAATAGAAACTCAAAATTTCTATTATCTCTGTGATATGTCTGTTTTTTGTTTTGTTTTGTTTTTTTCATTCTAATCATGGCCTTTACTTTCATCTGTAACTCTTCCGCCTGCATATCCCATGAAATTCAATATAAAAGTTGCCATAAAATTCAAATTTGAATTCAAATTCTACTGAATGCAAATTTAACATTCGCAATCCTCTCCAGAATTTTTATAAATCTGGTGACCAATTACTTTTGAATATTATAATTACTTTTCCTAAACAAATAATGAAATTTTATACTTCATACAAATATGTATATTTGTGTATATTCAGATTTTTCACACAGAATATTTTTGTAAACAAATAAAATTAGCGGTTGTCTTGTCTGTCTTCTCAGTTTGTTTATTTGGATATAAGAATCAATTTTTTTAACCATTTCCTGCAAAACAGAAAACAAAATACATAGTGTTGGTCATCCTTTTACATTTTTGTTTTTTCAGTAAATTATTTCTTTGTAGGCAATCCCTACGCTGTACATTCAGTTCAACGGACAGAACAATGTGACAGCGAGGAAGACCACCACTCTTCTGAACTACCAGGTGCTGTGTCTCACCACCGCTGATGCGAGGAAAACTCTACGCAAAGTTAACCCATGTAAAAGTGGCCAGACCTGACAGCATCCCTGGCAGAGTGCTCAGAGAATGTGCTGAACTGCTGGCAGTTGTTCTTACCTACATCTTCAACATCGTCTGAGCAGCGTTGTTCCTTCCACATGGAAGACCACCACAATTGTCCACGTGCTAAAGAAGTCTTATGTGCCCTGTCTATGACCAGTGTCCTGTTGCACTCACACCCATTATCATGAAGTGCTCGTCCTGAAACACATCAATATCCTGCTGTAATCCTCACTGAATCCACTTCAGTTTGCGTATCGTCCTAACCGTTCCACGGATGATGCCATCTCCACCACACTCCATCTGTCCCTCACACACCTAGACAACAAGGACACCTACATTCGAATGCTGTTCATAGATTTCAGCTCAGCATTCAATACCATCATCTCCCAACATTTCATCGGGAAGCTGTGCCTGTTGGGCCTGAGCACCTTCCTCTGTAACTGGATGGTGGACTTTCTTCCCGGAAGCCCTCAGTCAGTGCAGATCGGGGACAGCACCTCCAGCACCACCACACTTAGCACTGGGGCCCCCAGGGCTGTATGCTCAGCCCCCTGCTGTTCACACTGCTGATTCATGATTATGTAGCGACACACATCTCCAAATTCATGATCAAGTTTGCTGATGACACAACCGTGGTGGGTCTCATCAGCAAGAACGACAAGTCAACATAGGAAGTGCGGAGGCTAATGGACTGATGTAAAGGCAACAACCTGTCTTTGAACATTGATAAAACAAAAAAGATGATTGTTGACTTCAGGAGGACTCGGAGTGACCACTCTCTGCTGAACATCAACAGCTCCAAATTTCTGGGTGTCCACCTGGAGGAGAATCTCACTGGTCCCTCAACACCAACTCTTTGCACAAGAAAGTTCAGCAACGTTTCTTCTTCCTGAGAAGGCTAAGGAAGGCCCAGCTTCCACCACCGATTCTTACAATCTTCTATAGAGGGACTATAAGTCAGCCTATATAGACTATACTACAGTATATAAAATAAATAAAATCAGACTGGACTGATACACACACACACTCAGGTAAACTCAAAATACCGCACCTCAAAACAAATGGGACTTAACTGATAAACACACATGTGCAAATACACTGATCAGCAACCATCCAGAAATCTCACATACCACATGAATTTGCTTTTTACATATTATTTATTATCTGCTATTAGCATAAGGACTGTTTTTTAGATCTTCACTGCAGAAATGTTTACTGTTTTCATCTCATTATACCTTAACTCATTATCATTACCACAGTAATGGATTGTGTAATGTTGTTTGTCATGTTGCTGCTCTTGTTTGCACATTTGCACCGGCACTTCATGCTGTCTTTTTTGTATAGTACTTAGTTTTTGTAAATTTATAGTGTCAATCTGTTTTATCTCAGCTAATTAGGTGTCTTAGTTAGCTAGTTAGCTTTTGTTAATTTATGTTGTTAAGTTATATTGTTTGTATGTAGCACCTTGATCCAGGAGGAATGGTGTTTCATTACACTGTGTACTGGACTGGTTATGGTTAAAATGACAATAAACGCCTATTTGACTTGACTTGACTTGACTTGACTATGTTTTAGAAATGCAGACAGGAAGTGGGTGGAGTGGTGTGGTGGTGTGGAAGGTTGAAAACATTCTGGATCAGCTTTAAGAGTTGGATGGTGTGTAGGTGGCTGTCAACCCAATGTTGAATGCAGTGTCTGATCAGTGTGATCAGTGAATTGCCCAGGCAGATCATAAGATCAGGACATGCAGATACATCTCAGGGGAGGTACAACACCTCAGGTTTGCTGGAATTTGGTTTCAGCTGCTGTTTATAACCAGTCATGCTGAGATCCGCACAGAGACATACGTTTCTGAGAGAGGAAAATGGAGAATAATTTGAGTCCCATGAGAGTAGCAGTGATATGAGAACCCACGTGAGGATATGACTTCAGCAGAAAAGCTGTAAAGAGGTGTTAGGTGTAAAAAGGTGTAAAAAAGGAGTATCCGAATTAAGGTTAAGATGAATTAAGAGAAGAAGAGTTGCTTGTTGTGTTCGCTGCACCTACATTTACCAGTCAGTTCCCGAACCAGGAGAGACAAACGATCTCTGTTTATTCTCAGCAAAGAGAACACATTTAAATTATTTGGCCAGGTGTTGCCACATACAGTACAAGCAAAAGACCCAGTCATTAACATATCAGTCATAGAGAGAGAACCGGAGACAGACAGGCGATAGGAAATACATTTACATTTTGCTGGTTAATCAAAAAGGTTTCTAGCAGACAAGAATGGTTTGGATGTACATTCGTCTGGATGAAGGCCATAGGATGTGTTAACACATAGAGTGTCAGGAAGCGCAGTGAGGGGGCTGTTCTCAGGGCACAGGAATCTTCTCATCAGATTATAATACCTTACAGTATTATAATACCCTACAAGAGGGAGAACAGAAGGGCCCCAAGGACTTGAGCTAGTGGGACACCAATGGAGAGTCTGCATGGAGCAGATTTGGATCCCCTCTGTTTCACCAAGTTTAGGGTAAAACAAATCACCACAATGTTGTGCCACGAATTCCAAAACTCACGTATGTAAATGAGTGTCTTGATAATGTTAAGGGTTGCTGAATACAAGGTGGCTGATGTCTACAGCTGGGGCTGGCTGGACATGGCAGCAGATGTGTGGCGGTATAAGGTCCAAACATTGCATGCCTATGAATCAATTGCTGTGGGGGCATTTCCTTCCTTTCCTTTAAATGGAAGTGTGTATTCTTTGTGTTTTGCTTTTTTTTCCTATAGCAACGTTTGAATAAGCTGTGCTGTCGTCGAAATATTACTTGGAAATGTAGTGTAGCATGAGCAGTAAACACACGTGTAAAACAGTGTGAAACAGTGCTTTTATTTAGGGGATTGGTTTGGAAATGCCAAATTGTAAGAGATTTTTTGATTTAAAAAAAAAGAAGTTTGTTCCACTTTCTTTAAATCTTCTATACTACTATTTTCCTGTCTCCTCTTGGATCTGATCTTAAGGTGCTAATTCTCCCACGCTCTCTCTTTCTCCCTCTCCCCTTCCCTCAAGCTAACACTTCCTGGTTCGTCTCTGGACGAACATCTGTACAACTTCCACTCTTTGTTCTTCAGGACTTCACCAGGATATGTTAAAATGTGTTATGATCTTTGTAGTAACAGTTGTGCATGATACCAGGCATTTGGCCAAAAATATAAAAACTCGGTCCAGCCACGACGATGCCTTAAACTTATGCCGAAAAGTGGCTCATGACGTCCACAGTGCATCTTAAGTGAGGGGCCATTTAGAGGTCTTAGCATGCTCATAAGGCACACAGAACACACAACATTTCTTCCTCAAAAATGATGGTTCCCCATTATCATTTCAGATTTTAATAATGTTTTATTCAGTTCAATTTTAGTAGTTGATGCAGGCCAATAATTTGACCCTTCTAAAACAAAGTACATTTTTGCAATGAACACTGGATGTATCTTTTGACAATGTTGTTTAAGAAATTACTCACTGCATCAGATTGGGTTAAATAACTTGAGGCAAGCTGAAACATATTAATCACAATAAGTAATTATCCAAAGGAAGGCTCTTAACTATAAGCTTAGTTAAATCCAAGTGGTGACTTTTTTATGGCAAGACAGTGTATTTTTTTTTACCTTTAAAGTAATTGTTCCAGATCTCTTCTTCTCTCATTCAGCCAGTGACTACAGTATATGCTTGTCATGGCATGTGCCAGTGATCTAAATGTAGTAGAAGGTAAGATCTAACAATGTAGAAGGTAAGATTAGGAGTAAGAGTCGTTAGAGAGTAGGGAAGAGAGAGTTGTTAAGAAGGAATAATAGGAAGAGATTAGGAAATGGGGTAAAGATGTAACAACCAGAGAAAGTAGAGAATAATGGGCAGAATAGAAAATAGAATACAGGTTGTGCCAAGGACCATCTGTTGAGAAGGACTTTCGACATGCATGTAGATGGCCTCTTTTACCCCTCTCTCAAACCATCTATCGTCTCTTTGTGGCCTTTGTCCTTCAGGTAAAGATAAACCGCTCATTCTGGTACTCCTTAGTTTAACTGGGATTACACTTTTTAACCACTAGGAGGGTTCTGTATACACATTCAGGACTACTAAACAGAATGTTGTGTACACACAGTTGAGAAATGAGATGCCCAGTTCACTTGCGACCATACTTAACTGTTATCTCTCCTCTTCTGCTCTCCCCCTCTCCTGTGCGCTCTCCCCCTCTCTCTCCTCCCTCTCTCCCCTCCTCTCTCTTTCCCTCTCTCTGTCAAGCTACACATGTCGTTCCTGAGCTGCCAGTGATCCAGACTCCCTCTGCCCTCTGGACCTGTCTGGCCCATCCTGGTGCCCCGCTTCTGGTTGGAGATCTCATCACATGGATGTCCCGTGTGTCTCTTTGGGATGCGTCTGGTGTCTGGGGATAGTTTCACTCTACCATGAAGACGGTTCTGGCCTTGACTGGTGTTGACAGCTATTTCTCTGAGGACTTGACTTGGCTGCAGTTGCTCGATAGTTCAGGACTGGAATTTCCTACAAGTCTACCTGAGCCTC
>JAQMYG010000007.1:5712349-5723013 GCA_030014215.1 Clariallabes teugelsi
TATATATATATATATATATATATATTTATATTTTTTTTTTTTTTTTTTTTTTTTTTTTTTTTTTTTACATTTATGCCTGTTTTTTTTCTTTGTAGCTGTTTTCTAATTATTATTGTCTGCTGCTACAATGGTTACACAGATATAATTAAGTAGATTTTAAAGAAATTTGTTCATTTACTTGGGCATGGGTAAGTTGGCTTCTCTTTGTGCAGATACTGTAGTTTGGGTGTTTGTTTTTGCACTGTGGCCATGACATTCTGATGCAAAAATGTCTATAAAATGACTTTTGTGTTCAAATGCCCTCACCCCACCAACAAGCCAACAAGTGTTAACAATTGAAGGCAGCTGACTTCATCCTTGAAAGTGCATAGCATTCATATTTAGTCATGACAGTTTAAATCTCTGTTTGTTCTGAGTACCTTTGAGTTTCAAAAAATTAAATAAATAAATAAATAAATCAGCCCCATAATAGCTTTTTTGTACAATTATTTTTATTGTTACAGAATCCTTTGAAGCGAACCATATTCCTGTGAATATATAGACAGCACACTCCACTTGGTATGAATCCCTAATGCACTTGAATCCCTAAAGTTTATCAAAAGTGACACCTAGTGGTTAAACCCTGTATTTGAAATAAAAATACAGTTTGTTACCTCATATCCTAAAGCCAAGTTTATCACTCTTCACCATATGCACAGTAAGTACCACCACAAAGACGATAGACAATGAACCTGTGCTGTATTTCAAATGGCCCAAATCTTTGCATTATTATTTTAATCACTGAAGCATATTGTTATAATTATATGTAAGGCAACATTGGACTGTTGTATTTGTCTGTTCAGGTAGTCACGTCCTGCACTTTCTCCTCTACGTTCACAGCCACAACTACTCCATCCACCAACTCCTCTTTGATAACCTTCACTCGTATCTGGCGCCTATGGAACTCTACATAAAGAAAAGACACACACACATACACACATAGTGTTACCATTGCAACTTATAGTGGAAAAAATCTAAAATGGCAAATTATTATCCACGTATGTCTATTAAGAATGTCTATTTGTTTGGATTAAACAAATATAATAAATATTGATATGAATAGGATTTCTGAGAAAGGATGGCAGAAGGGGTGACAGAGCATCTGGTTAAGATTAGAGGTGTGTATCAGGACTAAGATCCCAGGAAACACACAAAAAAAAAATTGCATACACTGGAAGTTTTTACCAACAGTCATCCCCTGTCAGATATAAATGCACATCTGGAAAATAATAATAATAATAATAATCTTGGGATGTACATGTTTGCTTATAAGATGTGTTGATTTAATTCAATTTAAGTCAGGCAATGTAACTGAGATTGAGGAACTGCCAGTGCTATATTTCATATAGCATACAGTACCTGTTGACAGTACCGGCATGTGTGTCTTCAAGGGTTTCTAAATGTATTGTGGTAGGGTTTGTAGTTTTTTCAGATTCAGTGAACATTTTAAAGTATCATCATAAAACCCCTCTTGTTCTTAACAGCTCTTATCAGCTGTTTATGTTAAATGTCCCTGTCTCATGTGCAATTTGTTGTATAATGTGTCTTATTTGTAGTAGGTCCTATGAGGGATTGTGGTAAATGACATATTGTTTTATGCATACTTTTATTGTTCATCACGTTTTGATGGATTTTTGGTTATTAGAAACGTACTATGAAAATAAAGTCTATCATATTCACTAGGTACGGATATTTTGAGTACTAAACACATACATATCTAAATTACATCAATGATATACAAATAGAATTAAATGAAATGTATAAAATTTTAGTTTACCTTCTTTTTCTTCTTCTGTCATTGTACTTTCTTCCACAACTTCTTGGGTCACTTTCTTTGACACAGTTGTACTGGATGATGTTGTACTGGATGATGTTGTACTGGATGATGTTGTACTGGATGACTCACTTTTTAGTTTGAGGTTAAATCTGTGAACAATTGATAAAAATGTCTGATCAATCTTTCTCTGCATTCATCAAAGTTAGGATAAATACAAGCGAAGCCCAGGTCCTCTCTAGTTAATACTTCACATTGACAAATGATCTGTTCAGTTTTACATCCACAACAAACAATCCCAAAGCCTCACCCGTCCAGTTCTCCCTCTAGCAGCCTCCTGTATTCAGCGATCTCCAGCTCCAGGACCTCCGTCTCCATGACTTTTTTTTGCATTTGCATTTTGATCTGCTGTAGCTCTGTTACTAGTTGTTCTATGCGTACATTTAGCAGTGATGCCTGATTAGCGTAACGTGCTTCCACCTCAACCATTTTATTCTGCAGGATTTGAATCTGTAATGTAAAAAGCGTAGTTCTATAACTATAAAAATCCTTGAGATTTCAAGCACAAGAAGTTAAATGGAGTTTTATGAATTGTTTTTTAGAAGTGCAAGAAATAGATTAAAGGTACCTGGGAATAAAACCCACTTATTTCTATCTCCAGGGACTGGTAGTTTTTCTTCAGCTCACGTGAGACTGTTTGGGAGCTTGTGGCATCAGTTTGCACTTCATGCACTTCAGAACTCAGTTCGCTTACCTAGAAAATACCCAATCTCAATTATCTTACAGACAACTGTACATCTCTATTTTCATGGCTATTAAACTTCTATAAGCCTCAGTAAATTGTCAAACAATAATGAAAATTACTTGTGAGTTTTACTTGTGAGTTTTGTGAGAAAAGCTGTAATACTCTATATTTAGGAATATATAAAATATATTAAAGAAGCAACACTCAGTAGAAACAATAAAACAATATAAAAGGGCAAGGAGACAAATATTGCTACAAAATTTGAAGAAAAACTAAAAGACAATTAAAGAAATTAATGGGATAGGACGAGGCAACGAAACGGCTGTTCACTGTTTGTGAAAATACATAGCTCAAAAAATATACAAGTTGAGGCAAAAGAACAAAGGGAAAAGACGCTTAAGCAAGAGATAGAGAAAAGAGATAGAGACACGTGTTAGTATACCTGAAATAGATAGTCATTGCAAGTCAACATATCCAGGCAAGATCAAATATGTAACATAAAATTGTATTTAACAGTAATAGAAGTAATTATAACTAATTGACGTGCATTCTGTATTTGGGCGTAGCTGTTTGAGCAGGTGGGACAAATAAATAGTGCATTGTTTAATCTTTTTTTTATTGTGCACCTGCTCCGGCATCACTCACAGTGAGGCTGTGTGTTTATAAAA
The DNA here is from genome assembly GCA_030014215.1 of Clariallabes teugelsi. Lineage (NCBI taxonomy): Eukaryota > Metazoa > Chordata > Actinopteri > Siluriformes > Clariidae > Clariallabes > Clariallabes teugelsi. The sequence continues at coordinate 5,715,576 of JAQMYG010000007.1, forward strand.
TGGAGCTAAAAATGTATGTTTAAAAAGTCAGCTGTCCGATTACTTTCTGTATTTGGAAAGATTATGATTAAAATAGATCAAGATAAAGGATCTAAATTAATACGGTGCAAATTAATTAAAGCAGACTGCAAATCTTTTTTTTACTATTAAAATCAAATGTATAAATACTGTCAGTTAAAAAAAAAATAGCAGACATGGAAGAAATGAATGAAGCAATAGTTATAGCCATCATACATTCAGCAGAAGAAACAATCTGGAAAAGTAAAAAGAAAGAGGGAAAAAAATGCTCCATGGTGGAACTGTGAATTTAGGAGAAATATAAAAGTAAGATATTAAGCATTTACAGATTTTCTCAGTAAGACTAACTGTAAGTGCATTTCTCAAAACAAGTAGTATAAACAGTACATCTTAAGAGATTACCTGCAAAGCCTTTAACTTGCTTAACAACCTTCCTAAGTCCTAATGTCATTGATGTGTCTTTCTTCGAGTTTGCGAGCAGCGTTAGATCTCTCACAGCGGGACAAGTGGGTGACAACTTGGCAGACAAAACTTACTCAGATAAAAGCTTATGTTGAGGCTTGCCCACTGGAGTGTGTGTGTGTGTGTGTGTGTGATGAAATGTCTAGTCAATGTCTATTAGTTTTTATTTTATAATTGCCTTCAACCTTTCTTCTTTTATATTCTATGAGTACCTTTTACTTCCTCTCCATGACTTCACTTGCATTTAGATATGACACATCTATTATAGCACTTACTAATTATTAACTAATTACTTCCGAATCATATTTTTAATCCATCCACTCATGCATCCATTCAACTGATCAACCAAACAACCAGATCACCTTGCTCTTGAACCACAGCTCTGCTGCTTTGCGATTCTTTATGATGAGTGCCTCATATCGCTCCCGCATCTCATCCAGCTCATTAGACAGGTATGCAGGTGGACCGAGTGCTAACTGCACATCCACTGAGCCGCTCTTTTGGTTGCGAACCATGATTAGTTCCTGTGAAAGCAGACAGACAATGTTTTTTGGCATCTGCGGCAAAGTTCATGAATGGCCACCCACACACATAAAACAACAAATGCTTGAATCTAAGGAAGCAAAAAGGTGTTTTCACCTCCTCATGGCTCTTCTTTAGGTACTGGAGTTCTTCAGTTAGTCCTTCAAACTGGATTTTTAGGTCTTTGGTTTCGTTTTCAAAGCACTTAACGTGATTCCGCAGAGCTTGCACATCTGCTTCTACAATCAAATGCATGTTCCTCTCGACCTCAAACCTGCATCAGCAAACAATGAACAGAACTCAATAAAAGCGTATTAGACATAAAAAATTATTACATTTGTGCAGTGATAGGCGCATGTTGCATGTTTTGGAAACAACACAGAAAACAGCAGGCACTTACTTATTCCTAAAGTCAGAAGCTGCTAGTTGAGTATTGTGCAACATCATGCGAACCTCATGATTTTCTTTGGTTTTGGCAATAAACTTCCAAGAGAAAGATATATAACACATCATTAGAAAAAACGAGACAAGACATGGGGAGAAAAGAAATACTCAATTTAACAGGATAATATAGATATGCAAATGCAATAAAAAACAATAAAGTATGAAATTACAGTCTTATGAAGCCTAACTGGATTATTATGAAGCTTAACTGCTGCTTTACCTGTTTCTGGAGGCCTTCAATGATGATGTAGTAATGGCTCAGATCTTTCCTCTCAGTAACGGTCTTGCTTTCATAAAATCCCTTTATTTTCTGCTCAATACTTAGATTGGCTTTTTGCAAAGAGAGCACCTGACAGCACAGAACATTTATAGGAAATGTCAGTAAATAAAGAACAGTTTTCTCAGGTCAAGGCATGCAGTTGAGAAAGAATTTGGAGCTTTATTGTCCCATTAAATACTATAAATGTGAATAGCATTTGTTCCTTGGCTTTTGAAAATGAAACCATATTAATTTTTAAACAACATTTATTTTTTTATTTATTATAAAATAAGTAAAAATAAGATTTTTACTTTACCTTCTCCAGGTACGCTGCCAGGCGGATGTTAAGATTCTGCATAGTCATCTTTTCTTTGCCAAATGCAGCAAACTCGTAAGAGGGTAAACTTGATGAAAAATCAAATTTGTTGCCATAATCACCAAAGGTGGAGAAACCTGCCCTAGAAATACTGCTGTAGGAAGCACTACGACGGAGTTTGAAAGCCATGGTTTGATGCTTCAGGTGCTTGATAAATCTGCAAAGTCCTTCAGAAGTAAAACTCTCAGAAACATTCTGACCAGTTTATCCTTTTATAGGTGCAAAAGTCACGGAATTCTTTTGTTTAGAAGGGCAGGTCTGACATTTCATACCATGTTACACCTTTCCAAAGAATTTACTAATCTTAATAAGTTCTTATAAAAGGGATGGTACTGTACATACCTGTGCATAAGTAAACAAAAATGCTTTGAGTGCTTCTTAAGAACACTAATGATAATGATAATGATTTTACAGAATGGCTGCAGGACCGAAAAACCAGCAGGGTTTCATTCATCCTTGTTTGGTTACTCAGCTGGTAAACAGTATGTAATGGGAAAAAGTGATCATTAGAAAATACTTCTTATCAAATGTTTCTTCATAGCTTAGGGTCATAGCTTGTGATGCATTCTATTGATGTACAGAAAATATAAAGCCTACTAAAAGGGAATGATCAATTTTCATTTTGCGTCATCAACATTTATCTAACATTAATTTAGATTTTATATTTGATTTATCCTTTATCATTTGCTACAGGCCAGAACGTACAACTGACTGATTAGGCATGACCTGACAGATGGATAAAGAGATTGCTCAAGTTATTTCCCCCCCGCCATCATGTGTTTTTTATCTTTTCCTGATGACATGATGTGAAAATTGTGCAGGCACAGGTAAATGCATTTCACAGTATTTGAAAAACAAACAAACAATTAAATACAACAGTACAGTATTCATTAAGGGAAAATAAATGAATTGTTTAAAACAGTTGCATGTGGATAAATAATAGCACATGCATATGTCCCCATAATAAAAATGCATGAAACATCTGTATAAAGTGTCTAAAAAACATCATATATAAATAAACAATGCTTAATTAAAAGTTAATTCCATCCCTTGACACCTGGCATTTATGTTTTAATTGGCGACTATCAGTTTTGTTTTTAAATAGAACCCAAAATAAAACAGGGGCTGTTCATCTCATGGAATTTTCAGCTTTATGGAAGTCAGGTTTTCATGCCATGTCTTAGATAAAAACAATTGTTTTTTTTTGCTTTTGTTTGTTTGTTTGTTTAGTTTTTTATGCTTTGATAGACAAATGTTTTTCGAGGGTGTGTGTGTGTGTGAGCAAGCATGTCAGTTTGACTTTGTGAATGTTTGCATAATTGTTTTTTTGTTCAGTAATTTTCTGTAGCAAGCAACTGGCAGATTATGTTAGATTTTTGCATAGCATTTTGGATTTGTTCATAAATAAATAAAAACATGAAACAAAGAAAAATGCACTAACCTATTAGTAGTAATACAGTATTTCTCTTAATGCTTTCACTGGCATCTATGAAATATATTTTCCTGTATTCAGTGTGCATGTTATAACTTTCAGCTTTCCATTGCAAGCAATACCAAATAACCTTCTCATATTAAACTGATTTAAACTACTACTACTACAGCTGTCATTGTTTTCAAATGGAAAATGTGCAGCCTGTATTGAGCTGTTTGCTCTGAGCACACAGTAAGGTTGACAGCATTGCAGAGATTGACAACTTCCGCTTCCTAAAATCTTTAGATACATAAACCACTCTCTGTCTGTAGGACAGGACACCTAGTCCATTTTTGTATTAAATAGAAGTCTTTGCGTCAGTGAAACCACTTAAGCCTTATTTCACCTTAGGCTAATCAATGTTCTTATCAAAATTGATAATACACTATATGGTCATATCTATGATCGGGTGCAGATGTTTTTCTCCCTGGGCAATACCTAGATGTAACTTTAGATGTAACTTAATACCAACAAACAAAATAATATCTAACTACTGTAAGTTACATCAAAAGTAGTATGCCTGCACCATCAGAAAAAAATAATTATATATATAATGAATGTCTTTCCCTTTAGCTAGGATTGTACCCAAAAGTATGTGGCAACTCAAAGATCACAGCCATATGTTCTTGCAGAACATCTTATTCCAAAATTACTGTATTGTTATTAAATGCATCTAATAGGCATTTTCCCCCTTTGCTGTTATAATATGGATTTGGTTCCCTAGTCATTTGCTTTCTATAACAGGCTCACCTTGTTTTTATTGTGCTCATTTTATGCACAGGAGCATTGCCAAACTAGAACATGTTTCACCCAAAGAGTTCCAGGAAAAGGAAAAATTACTTGACATTACACGTCCCTGTCACAAGAAATGGTATATGTTAATCTTTTTTTTGTTTGCTTTTTACAGAAAGTAGGCACAGGGATGTGTGTTTGAATTTTGTTTCTGGTCTGTTGGATTCCAGTGCTCCATGGGTACTCCTCCCACAGCCCTCATTATATCATTCGTATATAATTTTCATTATGAAAATGACATTTCATAATGACAGTAAAATACATTTATACAGAGCGACTTACATTTTATCTCATTACAGGTTTAAGCAGTTTACTTGCTCAAGGGCTCAACAGTGTGCCAAGTTGTTGAGAGGATCGGATCTTCCGCTGTGGCAAACCCTCCACGGGTTTATGTCCGAGCTACGGGGGTAGCTCAGTGATTAAGGTGTTGGACTACTTGGTGGTGATGGGGTTTCAACCTGGGACCTTCTGATCAGTAGTCCAAAACCTTAATTACTGGCATAAATTAATGTTGTTGTTGATCTTTCTCAAGCAGTCGCTATAGTGGACCATCTGATCTTCATAACAACTTGGCAAATGTCTTTTTTTTTATGTCAGATGTCCTCTCTGATGCAACCCATCCAACCCATCCATCCCAAGGGCTGAAACTTGGGCATTGGGTGAAAATCAAACCTGGGCCTTCCACATGGCTACCATTAAGCCACCAATGCCCCCTCAGATGTAACAAAAAGCCGACCAGGACTAAATGAATGGATGATTGAGGTGATCGACAGTCATCTAATCAATTGATACTAAGGTACAATAAGGGTTATTGCTTCCTGATTGCCAAATAATGCATTACTGATTGCTGCAATCCTGCTTGTCAATGATGAGTTGTCTGTATATATAAAGGACATGCAGAACACATCCGTGACATTAACTTTGGAATATTCGGCTAAACGTCTTTGCACTGTGCAGGTACATGAGCCGCCATTACAGACCAGAGATGAACTGTAGTGCTATTGTATGAGGTTGTTACTTGATCGTGTTGTTAAACCTGAATTTGATGCTGTAGGATATATTCGGTGTAAATGATACACACATGTATAAGCTGACAGTTTTCGATGTTTAATGTGTCATTATTAAAGAGCCGCGTTTCTTCCCTCAGGCATGACTGCGACAATCACTCTGATCAGCTTTATAATGATTGCGGTGACGGTGCACACATGCACGGGCTCGCCGCTGTTACCGGCACAGGAGGCGTCTGAAGCGCGCGACATGAGCGTGCCGCAGGTGCACAGAGGCGCGCAGAGTCGCGGCGCGAGACCCGAGCGTTTTGCACCTTTACCAGAGGACCAGCGCCGGTTTACGTCCAAACAGATACTGCAGGCTCTGTCGGGTAAGTGCCCTTGCTTTGGATGGAGATGATGAGCTTCATGTGTTATCGATATTAATTTTGTTGTTTTGACAGAAATTATCCAGCGGGACGACTGCTTTGCGGACTATCAGGGCTGGGTGGACTTCGGGCGCCGCAGTACGGACTAAAGAGAAAAGTGAAATGTAACATTGTAACAACGAGCTCTCTTCTGTATTTCATTAAATGTATGAATCTCAAAGCAAAAACCCTTAATTCTTGTATTTCACTTTTTTGTTTATTTTATACAAAATTATATGTAAGAAATAACACTACAGGCCGTGCTGGTACCCAGTGTGATAACGCCGGCTTGGGCGTGTTTTGGCGTGCAGTGCTCGAATCTGATTGGTCAGAAGGTGCGCATTATTTGAATATAACAGCAACGTTTAAAGTAGCCTTAATATAATCAGTGATATTATTATTATTTTAGATTGAAACCCACGTACATGTCTGCCTGCAACAAAGATGAATCCTTTAATTTTTTTAAAACTGAAATTTCACAGAATTGTGTTTGGTGTGGCATTATACAGTATGGTTTCCAGTGAATCAGGGGCTAAATATTAGGAAATTGTACAAAATTTATCTAGTTTATGGCAAGATTTTTAATTTACTGTTATTTCATCTTACTACAATTAATGTGGAAAAGAGTTGTAAAAAAATCAATGTTTACACTTACGCTAAGTCCACTTCTTTCGTCTTCAGTCAAATACACCCTGTTTGGAAATCGGAGAGTGAATCACAGAAAAGAAATTGAAAAAGTAGGACGGATGAAGTTTAAGTTTTGTCTTAAAAGGACTCCAGAGCATTAAAATTTACTTATACCACTTCAGTGCTGTTATATCAGAGGTGAAACTATTAACTAATCCCAGTAAAAATATCTAATTTAGCTTTTCTAATTAATATATACTGTATTGGTCAAGAAGTTTATTTACATTGAGCAAGTATCTTATTTCAAAGTAGATTATTAAATCCACCACATAACGATTCATAACATCACTTTTACCCAACATTTTGATTTCACTTATTGAACAGGTCACACTTCAGGCAAATATCTAAGTACAGTACTTCAAAAGTGTCATTAAATTTTGTCCAGACAGTTTTGCTTGATGCTGTGACACAATCTGACACATAACAGCCCATAACTTTATTTCTACTTAACATTTTGATTGAACTTTTAGTCCAGGTTTAACTTCAGGCAAAAATCTAAATTCTGCAAAAGTTTCATTAAATTCTGTCCAACTAGTTTTGTGTGATGCTGTGACAAAATGTGTCTGGATAGACATACAGACATAACATTTTCTCAGAATGTTTTCGGGTCCTCCAATGTATGAAATGTAAAGATCACTGAAAGAGCGAGTCCTGACCAATATACAGACAAAACCTTTTTTTTGTTTATATACAGTTGTTTACCATTTATGGACCATTCAGTTTTTCAGATTAGTCCCTTTAGAACAATGACAGATGGTATGACATTGCAGCCAATCATCATTGAACAGATGACTACACTGTTAGACATGTCTGTAATTTGCACAGTTTTTTACTGTATTTCATCCAGCATAATACCGTAAATTATATTTACAGTTAAAAACTGTATTTCTCTTTGCATCATGGGAATATTGTGACGTCAAACACCAAATACAGCGATTCACTGTATTTTTTTTAAATTGATGTATAATACTGTATTTTCCACAACGGCTTTAG
>JAQMYG010000007.1:5724266-5741614 GCA_030014215.1 Clariallabes teugelsi
CAGTAGTAGCAAGATAAAAATGGTAACATTTACATGTAAACATAAATAAACTACATTTAAAATAAAATTTATATTTAAGACAAATTATAATTGCTGTAGTGAACTGTCAACCTATTTTTATCACAGTAATTATTATAAAATTACAGTAACACACTGTAAACTGATTTACAGTTGAATACTGTAAATCTCAAATACAGTAACTTACTGGCAACAGTGTTGCCAGTAAGTTACTGTAAAAATCCCTTGAAATGTCTAACAGTGTATGTAGATGGAGTCTTTTGATTGTAATCCCTTTTTAATAGTCATGGTATTTTGCAAAGTTTTCTGTTATCATGTAAGTGGCATTTGGACTTTCTGCTTTCTTTGTAAGATGAAAATTTGTGTTTTGGGGGAAGAGAGAGAACAAAGGTTCTTGGCTATAACTAGGTGTGAGCAGGAACTAATTGGCATTCAAAAAACAAAGAATCAAAATAATTAAAATGTACAATGTTCTGTACATATACATAAAACATACACATATAATTTTATGTATAAAATAAAAATACAAATGTACATGAGGCAAATGCATGACACTATTACACAAAAATAATGCTAGATAGCCTCCAAATCACCCACAAGCATCACTCAAGTGTAGCCCTAACAGCATGGTCTAACCTATTATTCCTTACTTGAACTACACTGATTGAGGTCATTCCTTATTTATTAACTGCAGATTATCTTCACATTACTGAATGTAATACATAATCAACTGTAACCTTTAAAATGAAATGAAATGAAAAAAATGTTTTTTAAAAACATATGCACAGATCTACTAATTATTATGCCAAATTCTTGTTTTTATTGGAACACTGCAACATTCATTTACATAATGAGCTGTGCACAGCTATTATTTCAATTACATTTTATAATTACAGTGATCATGGGTGCAAACTAATGGCATTGTACATACATTTATAAAAGAAATAACACAAAGATACAATCTTTAGGTGCGACACATTCATAATCAAAAAGTCTACAGTACATTCAGTGATTATGTACATTTTTTGTTATTTATTTCCCAAAGTTTCCTATGTTACAAATGCAAAGTGTAATTATAGTGCAATTACTATTTCTACCATTTCTGCAGTAGTGTAGCCCTCAAGCGTCACTCTTCCAAAGTTACAAACCTAAATCAGATTTTTTTTTATTTGGATGATTGGCTGTGCATAATATATACATATGTACACATATTACTTATTGCCAAAGGAAATGTTTTAGGAAGATAAATACAGTTGGTTTCTTACAGTTTGTAGCAACATGCTAGCTATAATGGCCAAAGTTTCATTCAAGTTTAAATGTAATAAAGCTGTCCAGGTTCTCAGCTACATTACTTACAGTTACTTCTACAGAAACTTACATTAAAATGTCTATCTTGATATTGCATCTGAACTGTGAAAAACACATGTTAATGCGAAGTGTAAGGCACAAAGAACATAACACGATCGTGATGTAATTGGTGATTGGTCAAACTACCTTAACAAAGGAGCCTTGCTGATATTGTAATAGTATCTCGGGCAAGTTTAAACCATGTCCAGTGGTTATGCTTCAGCAATATTATTGGATAATTCCAAATAAGTCTGAAAAAAAAAACAACAACACAGTTCTCACAACACCTGGCTCACTGTCAGTAACAGCTACAGTAAATATTTTCTGTTGTTCTCATGTTTCCTGAGAACATTTCTACAGAAACATGTCAGATGCTATTTTAAAAGACCTGCTATAACCGGTTTGGTGTTTCCAAGGAATAATACTGAAAGTAAGACATATATGGGTGAATGTAATTAAACTCTCCTTCGATCTCTTATTATCATAAATCTGCACTTGAAAATGTTTAAATGTTCTAAATAGCCAGTGTGTGTTCATGCGTTCAGAAACGGCACAAGTACAAGTCTCTAAAAAATGCTATATAACAGCTTTAACAGTCGGCCTGTTACTATTAGGTGTATACAGCATCATGCTTGTGGATATTCGCAACTAAGCCCCAGTGCATTTTGGGACATTTAAATATTCTAAAAGAATTAATCTTAGAATATTGTGTCCAACTAGACATGCTGAACAATATGCTCAGGTCATGTAGTATTTCTAATAGTACAAATGTGCGCATTGTCATAAAAACAACTAATTGCTAACCCATGAAGAGTCACCAGTACTCACTAAAGTCATCCAGTACTCAGACAAATGAGAGGTCACTGGTCTTTAAATATATAAATAATATATAGTGCTCGCATATGTCAAGACAAAGGGTGAAGCAGAACTATGTGCTGACTGCAATATAATAATAAAATAAAATAAAACATGACTAGTTCTTAAAGCAAATTGAAAGAACAGTTCATTTGATTAAGATACGTGTTCAGAACACATAAGATAGCAAAATAAATACAGAAGCTACAGTACATTATGTACCTCAGACTGCTATAATGTCTACCATCTTGCTAGCAAGGCATCCCATTTATTTATAACCAATATGAGATCTCACTACTACGAGGACCACTCCACATGTATATGGCTTTCAAATGTTCAATAATGAACGTGACACTTGATAAGAAGTTCAATCTGCTGAATAGAAAATGGAAGAACAGTAGCTCTGCTGAAAGCCGGTGTTCAGTGTTTTGTTGTTGAAGCATTGTGTGGATTTCCTTGCGTCTTCCCTGAGTCTAGGTATCCTCTGGCTACCACTTTATAAAGACCAAGACTCTGAAGCTTTTCAACCAGGTTGAAGCTAAAAATGTTCCTCCTCGGCTGTTTCGTTCCTCGGTGTCCCCGGTCTGTGTCTGCTGTTAAAGTGCTTGTAGAAGATCTGATCCTGGGAGGCAAGCTGGGTTGGGTTAAAGCAGAGATACCTCGCTCTTGAAGAAGCTGAAGAAGTCCTAAGGTGTGTGACGTATTCATGGCAGGTCTATGGAAGACACCATGCTGATGACTTACATGCTCACTGCTCCCAGTGGTGGACAGGTTATGAGACTGAAAGCTGTAAAAACACAATGCACATGTCAATGATATTAAATACAGACTATTGTAAAAATTTCAGTAAAAAAATAAACGTAGGTTAGTATTTGACCAGGCCAAAATGAAAGCTGGGAAAGAGAAGCTGAGAAGGGAAACATAAATGAATTGAGCAAAATTCCATTCAGATTTCAACATTGCTCAATAATAAGCATTAAATAAATGCTTTCAAAAAAGCCATGCAAAATGAAGAGTGTTACTCAGTGACTCTTGAATTAAAAAAAAATGTTCATGCCAATTAGTTAAGCCTGTTAAAATGAGAGAAAATCCTAACAAAAGAGTCGGAATTAGTGCATTAGGGTGGGTTTGGGTGCCTATTCAGTCACGACTTTTGGGTCTCACTTTTTAGTGGTAGAAGAAATTATAGCTGGAGGAAGAGGCTTGAGGATTGCTTCCTGTGGCTGAAAGAGAACGTATTTAATAGAAGAATGAAAAGCTGACATGTTTTCCGATCTATCGAATCCCTGCAACGTACCAGCTACAGTCAACAGTATAGAAACTCAGCTTATATATTCAATTATTACAATTCTGTTTCTCATAATGCCTCAAAATTTCTAGAAATGCTATCTTTGGGGAAAATTCACAATTTAACGAAGTAAACTAGAAATGGGAAGGATGGAGAAACAATGGAGAGCTGAATCTCAGAAATGTAGAACAGGATGCTTATTAATTATCTGAAATATAGAGCAACAAACAAGGCAGTGGGGTAAAGTGGTCTCTTACCTAGTGGAAAAGGAGGACAGGAGGACAGAGGGATGGAGGATCTGAGTGTTGGTGATGGTGTGGGTGGGACAGGTGTTGGGGAAGTTGGATCCAGATGAAGAGACTAAGATAGACACACATGTAAACTTACTAAAACTCATTATTGGTTTGAACTTAATGGACACAACAAAGTGGATGTCAATTCAGATGATAACAAAAGGCTGGTGTAGACTAGTTTATACTCCATAATTATGCAAAATAGATATTTTTCTTTGTAATAGCTGACAGATGCATAGTCTCAATCAGTATTCAAGGTATGTCTTTAGTGACATTCGTTAAGTCTTACAAGTGAGACCTCGAGCACTGCTGTCGGTCTGAAACATTTCATTATTAAAACACTGCGAAGAAGCCAAGAAGGGAGCAATTTAACTAATACAGTAGACAAACCTGAGATTTTTCCAATTTACTAATTAAAATTATTTAATCACCTAAAGCAAGAACTTTCACCAAGATATATATTTTTTCATGCAGTAAACATATCACTCTGAATGGCTATTGTGTGACAAGTGTGTTTTCAATTCCCACCTTCAACACTGTCACCACAATAGTCCAACAATGCCCCCTAGTGGAGCTCTTAAGTAACTAAGGATTTAGTCTTATATACTCTAATCTGTAAGAATAATAAATCCTTACCAATAGGGATGTGAATAGGGTTAGGGAGTTTGGACCAGTTGGGCTCATCCTCCTCAAGGTCGTTGAGGCTATAAACATGCTGAACATCCACATCCAATTCCCTGAAGTCTTTGGTGAGGATGCCTGGCCGTGGATAAAGAATGCCCCCAAGGTTGGGTTTCGCCAGCTGCTGCCAGTGGTGCAGGGTGACTGAACCTTTTTGGTGACCAAAATACAATACAATCATACAACATGATTACCACTCTTTCCAAAGCTTCTGTGTGTATGTGTGTGTGTGGATGTGAGTGTGTGGCTATGTGTTTACTCACCCTCCAGTGGTTTGACTATCTGCAAGCGTTCAGGCAGGTAGGAGCGGGAGCTGGATGACTCGGATGAATGCTGTGAGCTTCCTGAATAGTTGGTTCCTGTGGATCCCAAGCTGTCATTAGGTGTAAGGAAACCACTGGAGCCTTCTGCACTGCTGCCTCCAAGGGCCCTGAGCTTCCTCTCACGTTCCACATCAAAGAAGGGACGATCAGAAGAATGGCTCTCCTGGCGTGCAGAGAGGGACTGAAGAGCTTTCTCCAGATCTTGACCACCTGGCATGCCCGGCTGACCAAGACGCTTTGATTCTACGAAGCTGTGGAGGCATACCAAAAAATGGAATGTGATCATTACTGGGTATTCATATCATGTATGGAGGACTGACGATGTTGGAATAAGAAATACAACCAGAAAAGTGCTCACGGTTTAGCTCTGACAACTTGTCAGAAGAAAAAGGGACAAAAAGTCTTCTCAAACTCACCTCTGTTCCTGTAACGGTGTTGAGGAGTGGGGTTTGTCCTCCAGGTTGAGGCTGATGGAGTCAGATCCATAGTAGCTAGTGCGTGGTGTGCTGGTTCGACTGGACAGCAAGGAGGCAGGACTAGAACCACTGACCTGCGGTGAAAGACACCGCGAGCGCAGTCGTGCAGCTTGATTGGCCACTTTCACTGTCTCAAACACACGCCATGGATGGGTCCTGTTACAAAGTAAAATAATAATTTAACTGTAACGACAAGATGATGTTTTTAGTCATGAAGAATTGTTACAATTTTTCTACACACTTGTACTCTGAGGGAGCAGGACTGTCCAGGCCTTTGCGGAAGGTTCCCTCAATTTCAGCAGCGATTGAGTCCATGGGGAGCACCGCAGCCAGCGAGCTGTACCGCTGCACCGTGCTGTTGGGCAGACTCTTATTGCGCAGGTTCTTGATGTCCTCTCTGGCTTCCTGGAGCATGTCTTTACACTCTGCGTACCTCTCTTGCAGTTCCTTCAGCTAAGCAGATAGAACAGAGTCGAACATAATCACAGGTCATCAGATTTCTTCAAATGCTTCAATCATGAAATTTTGCAGAAGAGCTGCAGCATTGAGAAGTGGGCGGGACAAACCTCTGTTTTAAGCTGTGACTGGCTTTCCCGTGAAGTGTTTAGGTGCTGAGTGATTTCCTCATTCTCTCTGATGAGCTGCAGTCAAAAAATATATATTTTAATGATGAATTAGATGTATAATTAGTTCTTCTGATAATGGTATTAAGTCCATACAGTATATAATTTATTCCACTAAATAACCAGAAAGTTGGTCATTGTAAGAGAAAAACTGATGCGCCAGGTATTGCACTATTAATACAATGGGCGTTCAAGTCAAACCAGGACTTTTGATTGTGCAGAATAACAGAATACAGTTACGAAAGTAAAAACTAACTTTATTTCTCTATATAATCCCTGCTACACTAATGCACTTATCCCTGTGTTTCACTAGTGCTGTGATACCATCAATGTAGAAAATATACTCAGTACCCCGGTGCTATGATCACATCTGTAACCCTTTATGCGTTCATTCACCAGAAATTTCATCACAAATCCCAGTTTGACTTGAACACCCCTTGTCATATAACCCAATGTAAACAACAGGTTAGAAATATTTAGCAGATATGCAGCATTGCCTCTCTCACCACTTTACAGCGCTGCTGCAGGTCGACCACTTGACCCAGCAAAGAGCTGATCTCCTCCTGCTGTCGGAGAGAGTCCTCCACTTTACGAGCCAGCTCCTCCGACAGCGCCACCACCTGTTTATTCGCTGATGCTACATATACCACAAAAGAGTACATTTATTCTACGAAATATTAAATATACAGCATGCAGATCATTTTGTGGGGAAATCGGATGTACTTACAGAGCTCTTCAACACACACCATCATCAGCTGCTGCTCCTGCTCTTCATAGATGCTGGTTTCTGATGTCAAGTCATCGGCCTGCGGGTAGAAAACGTTATTTTGTGTGGGCCAGTCAAGTTCATCCACACCGAACTTATCAAACCATGTCTTTGTAGCCGTTGCTTAGTGCACTGGGACACAGTCATGTTGGAATAGAAGAGGGTCCCCCCCAAACTGTTGCCACAAAGGTGGAAGCATAGCATTGTCCAAGATGTCTCGTTAAGCTAAAGCATTAAGATTGGCCTTCACTGGGGATAAGAGGCCGGATTAAAACACATAAATTCAATAATGAACAAGTTTGGCCAAATACTTTTGTCCATCTACTGTACAGTGGAACCTCATCTTACGAACGGACCTCAGTACGAACAAATCAGTTTATGATCCAAAACATTTACCTAATATTTGTCCCTTCTCGGGACCAGAAACTGCCATCCCAAGCTGCCGTTATCAGGTGAACAAAGGTATGAGTGCGTCACCCAGCATGAGGTTTGCTCAGTCCACGATAAAATAATTTTTCTCGTATCATCCAAATGAAATTATTGACCAGATTGTTACACTTTATGAAAGATCACACAGTGTCTTACATTAGGATAATTGTGCAGCGCAGAAAAAAAAAAAATCTCTCTGGATAGATTTTTTTTTGTGAAAACATGTTGTATTATTTTTTGGCAAAATTATGCATTTTACATACTTATATTTCATAAAGTAAAGAATTTCATGCTTTTATATTTTGTGAAATAAACAAAATAAATCAAAAGTTAAATAGTTCAGAGTGACGGAGGACGGATTAATTCTTTTTACATGTATTCCTAGGGAAAAAACGGAATCAGTCTGCGACCAAATCGGGTTACGACCAGAACTTAGGAACAAATTACGTGTGTGAACCGAGGTTCCACTGTATATTGTTTTTATATTTTTACCATATTGGCCATAGCTTCTTCAGGACTACAGGTTATATACTTTAGAAGAAATATTATGAAAATCTATGTCCCAGACACCCTAGTACTCCTGATTTCTAACTCCACTTGCATATCCTGTAAAACAGTGGGGGGGGGCGCGGAAAGATCGGAAGAGGGGCGCTAATTGTTTTCAAGAAAAAACAGAGACAATGCATTATTTGGGCACTGGGTGTATTATATTGCATTTCACCTTTCAGGTAGAATACACATGGGAAAATGGAAAAACCCTGCTTGATTTGGAAGAAAACATGCTCAGCTTGGGGTGAAAAATGTGCTCCTCTCTCTCTGCATTTTTCTGTCGTTCTGGAGAGGCGGAGCTTATTAGCCCGCCTTTTATCCAGCTGTCAGTGCAGACACGTTCAGATTGTCAGTAGCAGCGGAATGAATTTTGGGAAGATAATGGATAAATTCATTACACGAACGAAAAGGAGTTGTGACGATGCTTATACAGCTCTTCCTCTCTGCCGTCATTTTGGTTGAGTGTGATGCCTGAATATCCTCAGTTATCTGACGCCGCCGTAAAATTACTTCTTCCATTCGCCTCAACTTATCTGTGCGAGGCCAGGTTTTCAAAATTGACGGCTATGAAAACAAAGTACCGAAATCGGAAGATGACCTGAGGTTTGGGGGGGCTTTAGTTCCAAAAGGTTGAGAACCTCTGCTGTAAAATATCCCTTTGCCTGGTCCTGTTTCACTTAGTGATTGAGATGGATTCCACTCTATAAGTACAGCACTCTATCTGCTTCTTGCTTCTTGATATTGTTAAATCTGCACCATCTGAGACGTTTGGGTGTCGACCTTTCTGGTGTTGGCCTTTTTATTTTCACCAGTTGACAATTTTACCTGTGATGAAGCTCAATTTCAGCTGTATGTAATGCGTAAACTAACCGTGGCACGCAGTTTGAGGTTCTCTTCCTCCAGGCTTGTGAGCTTCTTCTGCAGGAAATCATAGTGGACGTAGTTGCTAAGAGAAGAGGTCGACTCGTTTCGTCTGATCCTAACATGGAGACGATAACAAAAACACAAGAAATCTGTAAACGTCTGAAAGGAGGCAAGTGATCATGTCTAAGAATCAGGTCTGCGTGTTGCACTCACGGTGTGCTTGATTGTGCAGCAACTTCTATCTCCTCTGGGCCGGCGTACAGCTGCAGAAGATCATCTCGCATGGAGAGCTCATGACGCAGCTGAGCAATCTACAATGTTACACACATTCATTTCATTCCACTCTGTGTGCACTAGTATCATTGATTTTTTTTTCTCTAAAGTGAAATAGTAAATACTAAAGACACTAATCAGAATATCAGATTGTGTTACATTAATTATAATTGACATTAAATTAATTAATTTGAATATGTGAAAGAAATGTAAACAGAATGAACAAGATCTTTTTCATCTTTATATTTGTTATTTTTACTACATTATCTGAGGTCGAGTCTATACAAGGATGTCTCCAAGGCCACTGAACTCCACAGGACGTACTGACCTCCTCTTTCGCGACCTCCAGCTGTTCGTCCAGCAGCTCATTACGTTCTGTTAGGGCCTTGTTCTGTTTCAGCAGTGACTGGCCAATTCGAGCTGCAAGCTCTAGATCACGTTCTTTCTGTGAGAAAGTACACATAATTGAACAGCATTTTAATAATGTCATTATTTAATTTCCCGGATCGTATTTTGTAATGTTTAAAATTGCTTCTAGACCTGTAGGAACCGGGACTTGTGATGAAATTTCTATTACATGAAGACATAAAACTGAGTGACATTTACAATAGACTTAAAACACAGTACGATGATGAGACTCTTGGACATAGTAAAACCCGAATCTGAGAAGAGCGATTCCAGAGCCAACTGAAGTGGTTCCCGTTAACATTCATCAAGAGAACGCCTGATCCTTGAAAATCAACGAAAAATTCGTCACCAACTTGCGGAAGGGACGCATCTGTCGGTAGGAACTGTACATACCCTCATTCACAAACACCACTTGCACATTACAGAAACTGACCTCCTTCCAAGCCATTTCCACATGTTTAGGCCATTAAAGGAGTTCCTGGAAGGCCAGTGTTTCAGACACAAAGCAGGCAGTCTGATCATGGCTCCAGTGTACTATGAAAACTTTTTACTTGATGTTATCCAAGCACTAGTGAAATGCTGGGTTAAGTGCATTAGTGTATCAGGGGATCATATAGAGAAGGCAGTTTTTACGCTCATAACTGTATTCTGTTATTCTGTGCAATTAAATGTCCCGGTTTGACTTGAAAGCCTGTCTTAACACTAAATTATGGACAAGATAAAAAAAACACACTTTAGGGGGTCCGTATTGTAGGAGATCTGACTAGTTTGTCCATTTTATGCTTCTTTAGACATAAAATTACTTTTAAGTGCCATTTCAGTAGAAGAATTCGTGTCAGTGCAGAAGAATAGAGAGACTTGACAGGGTTTTTATTGCAATATCATTTCTCCTCGCAGGCAGCAGACGACTTAAAATGATCTTTTAATGAGTCAGTAATTGTTTCTCACCTCTTCTAGAAGATGTGTGACCGCCTCAATATCATGGTATGTCTTTGTAACCTGACCAACCCGCTCCGAGCACAGCACTGTGGAGACAGACAGAGGGACAAGCAGAGTCAAAATAAGGCTTTGCATGGCTTCTTTCTCAAAGAGGTGATGCATTTCCAGCACAAACACACACTTCCTAGCACAGTTTCTTTAGAAGATTTATAATCAGGTCCAAATATGCATGTTACCATAATAAAACCACGGTGTACATGTAACATGGTATACTTAAAGCGGCACAGACAAGCTTTACCCACTTTAATCACTGAGCTGCTTAGTGTGATCCTCTTTAGTTAAAGACTCCCATTATGTGTCTGTGTGACAAATGTACTGAATCTGTGCTGCACGTTAACATGGAGTCGACAAGCAGATCATGAATGAAGACACATGAAGAAGCCCCTCCCACAGAAATAATAAACTGATTGGTTATGGTTTTATACTGTACATACACTACACAAATCACTGGGCTAAAAAACCACAAGCTTGTTCACACAGTGGCACTATGGCTGTGTTAAACACAAAGCCCTAAATGGGGATTAATCCCTGAATCTTGATCAGCACAGATCCATGCGGGAAACAAAACCTTAAATATATTGGTTAATGACCGATTTAAAAAATATATTTCTTAAACCATATTCATGCAAAAAATGCCAAAATGCTCTCTGTTTTAGGGGTTAAAGATAAAACTTGTAAAATGAAAAATAACCTGAGGAAAAAAAAAAAAAGTAAATTTGTCCTCTCACACACATTTGGCGAGAGCTAGCAATAAAAGTCCAAATGTCTACATAAATCTCATATAAAAGTGACAAAAAATATCTAGACTGATATTGAGACGTAATAATAATTAATAAATTGTACAATGTTTGTGTTTCGTGCTTGTGATAGTTAATCGTGCGATTTACTAACCTCACAAACTCTTGCTAACAGATCTGCAACAGGATTTTTTTTAAGAACAGTACTGTAATTGATAAAAACAATCAATTTAAAAATCTGATTAAGAAATCATCTAAAAAGTACAAGAAGCGATTTATTTCGAGAGAATAATTTGGCTAAAAGGAAGATAAAATGGTAATTGAAGGAGACTTTTCTTTTCTGTAAATGATTTTGAGTTTTAGTTCTCTTTGGCTAAATTAATGGTAAATTAATTGTACAGAGTTTGCCACTACAAATAGGTTTTTTTTTGACAGAATTCTAATTATTCTTCACTTGTTTTTAATGTTTCTCAAGTTTAATTTGGCTGTAGTTTTTATTCCTTAATGTTTCCTGTGGAACAGATAAAGTGCAAGATTGAAATCCAAGATAGCTGACGAAGGTGTGAATAAAATAAAAACAGTTTTAAAGGAAGATCTTTTCATAAAATTAACAATCTTATAGTTATAGAATGAATGACAAAAAAAACCTGTGGAGCTCCCTGGTAGCAGCATGATCTTGTAATTTATTTCCATAATATTTTTTATTCTATAAAGCTGCTTTGTGACAGTGACCACTGTAAAAAGTGCCATGCAAATAAAACTGAATTGAAATGAATTGGTCCTTCACTAATGCATTAGAGGAACATCACGCATTAGTAGTCCTACACTATAAGCATTTTCATTCATTTTCTTCTTTTAATGCTGGAAGACACATAACTTCCTCACATGATATATACGTGTGAGCACATTTGACCAGATGTTCCATGTTTACAGTACACAGATTAAGGTGAATTATTAACACAAAGACACAGAGAGAGAGAGGGAGAGATGTGATTAGATTACTGATTAGAAGAAAATGAATGCTTAACCATCTTTGGTAGTAAATATTAGTCTTGCAGGATGTACTCCGAATATATCAAACATCTGTGTTATTGTGCAGCAGACCTGTGTCCGCAAAGAAGTGTCTTTGATTTGTATAGCCTTGTCCACTATGTGCATAGAGCATGCATAAGAATGCAAGTCCCATGGACATAATTAATAGTAAATTAATTAATCCTCCCATTGTTGGACAGATTCGTTGTGCAACAGTGTGACTGTAGTCCAGCCTGTGCTCTTGCATACTTAAGTTTATGTACCGTAAGTCCAGCCGCAAGTCTACCTCGTAATCTATAATTCATCAGCCACACTGTTTAAACTTACACACTGAGCAATGAAACAGTTTCCTCAAGGTTAAACAAACTACATTTGCCCATAAAAAAAAAACCTGTGCTGAGATTCTTTGAGGCTCACCGCCGACAAAGAGGACAATGTGAGTAGTTATCAGAAAAGCCAGATACAGAGGACGCGTGAGGTCCTTTAAACAATAACAAAAGGTCTCGTAGGGCACGCCACAACTGCCGGGATGAGTATCGTTAAACATTGACTACTTCATAGTAAATCAAATTACACATTAATAAAAGCTCTAAACAAACACTTTGTGTATCAGTCAGTGTGTATGATTAGTTTTAAGAGCAAAATACCTTCAAAAACGCATATAACTACTTTTTTTCAATTAAATCATTTAGAGACTCTGTGCTTGAGGTTTAATTCCCATGAGGCATAGGTCCTGTAAATTCTGATCTTATTGATTAAGTTCCTGAAACAGCATTAACACAAAACACTTCAGGACTCTTTCGGCCAGCTTTTCGTTTCACTTCTGCTGTATGCAGGCTCTTTTGTATTGCTGCCAACTTTCATCAACGGCAACATTCCACACTCCCTACATTCCATGAACCCCTTCGTGTCTCCTCTCTTAGTTCCCCATCAGGTCATCGTCAACCCCGAATCCTTCAGTCATTACCTTTCTCCAGCTCTCTTAACAGACTGTTGTGCTCCTGTTCCTCCTCATCTTCCTCATCCTGACTGAAGGTACTCTCTCTCTCGCTCTCCTCTGTGCCCGAGCTGCTCCAAACCTCCATGTTTTCCTCGCCAGTCGCTCCCCTCTTGTGCCTTTTTTCTTCTTATTATTATTATTATTGTTCTTTACAATCTGGCTGGACCTCTGCGCAGTCTGTCTGTCAGTACCATGTGACAGTCCGGTTGAATTCCTATACTCTTTCCCTGCACTAGCCAAACACACTGTCTCACACACCTGTAATCTTTCAGACTGTGTGCATAATGACACGCATGACAAATCCTCTCAGTGCTTCAACTTCAGTGTGTTTACCGACACTCACCTGGCTGCTCTAAGCCATGGGTAGAGATAAGACGAGAAGTAGAGAGGTGAAGGAAAAGTTCAAACGAATGTGACTATAAAAAAGAAGGACATGAAAAGTATTTATTTTGTCAATGATTTAATCATCGTTAAAGAGAGAAATAACGATCAGAGGAATTTAGTTTGGTGGAATCGTGTTTTTAAAGGTCTAGATAGACTTCAGAGAGTAAACACCCCCGTGCTAGTGGTTTGCTCCATTCTGACACATTTACAGTATTATCCATCCGGAGACGCAATGCTGTTGCAGAAGAACAGATTGTGTGTATGTGTGTATGTGTGTGAGAGGGAGTTTAATGGGTCATTGTCCTCAATTTAGGGAAAAAAAATGTCATAGACAAAATCCTATGATGCATGTTTATTTAAAAAGCTTGATGTGCTTTGAACCACAAAACAACCTTGAATGAATGAATACATTCCCTGAAAACAGTGTCCTTTTGTTCATCAGTCACACTACAGATTTGGCTCATACCCTCCGAAAAGTTCTACCTGACATCAAATATTTAACTAGCCACATAAATTTTTCAGCTCCAGACAGGTTTAGTTTAAGACTCCATGCAAACTCTCCAGTGAGCCCTACATTCTGACTAGGGAGATATAAAACCTGCTGTAGTTCTCTATAGCACTCTGACAAAATTATAGATACTAAAAGTCAAAGCAGCTCGTCTGAGAATCGTACTTCGTAATTTTCAAGTCTACTTTATGAACCATATGTGAAAACAATCATGCTTTCCAAGAAAATATAACGACACCCCATTATAACCCATTTCATACTGATAAGCAAACACCCTTTTGCAGAAGTGCACACTTTAAGCTAATTCAAAACCAAAACCATTTTTGACAAACAAAAGGAGAGTTTTCAGTAATTTCATCTATTGTGTATCAATGGAAAAGTATTAATTTGCGTTAACATTGTTAATGTTAATCTACTCCACAATTTAGAAGTTAAAACATCACTAATAGTTTACAAATGATAGATTAGGTGGAAACTGCTAATACCTATCTAGAGCAGGGACACAAGGCTGTGAAAAAGTATTTGCCCCTTTCTGATTTTTTTTTTTATAGCTTATTTGTCACACTTAAATTATTTAAATTCTTTGCAAAAAAAGAGTGGACAAAAATTCCTCCACAGCCACGCAAATGCTTTATTGCAGTGTTTTTAGGTTTAGTGGGAAATTACTTTTTCACACAGAGTCAGACAGGTATGGACAGCTTTTTGCCATTAATAAATTAAATAATTATTTAAAAACTGCATTTTGTATTTACTCAGGTTATGTTTATGTAATATTAATTAATTTTCGGTTTTTTTTGGCCTGTTAATGGCCTGTTTAGGGATCTCAGTTAATCAGGATACTTTTTTACAACGTTGGATTTAACTCTATATCAATTGTGTTTTAACTTTTATATCATTGAACAGGTCAACACCCGCGCTATCCCTCCAAACTAACACTCTTACATTAATACACAATTGATTGATTGGTTCTAAAAACCTTAATTTTGTCCCCCATCCATTTTCTGACTTGTTACTTGTACACTAGCACCCCTGGTGGAAATCTTACTGAACTACATCCAACGTGACCTCTGACGTGATCATGAATTGAACAGTTGTGAAAATTCTTGTCACATTTGGAGTATATATGAGCAATATAAGCACACATGCCAACATCATTCACTTGTAACCAGACTTCACTATGATGAGTATGTTGCAGTTTCTATTCAAATTAGATCTAGGATAAAACACCTACTGTATCCTAACTATAGCGTTGTTTACATCATACTCTATGAGTAATGTTCATTGTCTCACTACTTTGAATTTTAAATATATTTAAATAAGAGCAACCGCTACAATGAAAGACCCATCACAACCTTGGTCAGCATTTGATTGACCCACTGCCCACTGGTAGGCACAGGTGCACCATTTTACAGAAAAACAAAATTAAGAATTATCTATCTATCTTGGAAATCATTTCATAAGTCTATGAAAACCATCCTTATAATATAACAGCTTACAATGCTCACAAATCTCAAATTCCAAACAAAATTGCAGACCCAGATTTAATCCAGCAAGATCATCTCACATACACATTAAATTACTTCTACTTAACACAGAAATACTTCTGTTGAACTTTTCTCTAAGAATTCTCTAAGACCTAAAGGGCTGTGACTGCATGTACTATAGGTGATGTGCTGACCTATCAGGACATCAGCCCTGCCAAAACAAGATCTGGGCAGGATACCAGCTGGGAGCCAAAGGAACTTAATTATACTGGCAAAGCAGGCAGATAATCAGCCTGATGGTATTTGGCATCTGTGGCTTATGCAGAGGGGATGTGTTCAGGATTATAAAAAGGACCTGGTTCAAATTTAGTTCTTAACAGAAGGTAACAACTTCCAGCATGGTTTTAGGGGTCCAAATTATTTTGCATTAAAGGGTCGGAGAAAAATATACGAAGGTGAATCTGCATTTTTTTACATAATATATAGTACTATGCAAAGGTCATGAGTTACCCCTTGAGTTATTTAGGTTAAATTAAAGACAAAAAATGCAAGAAGTCTCTTTTACTGCAAAGTATGAAAATATGAGGGGTGGTTTAAGACTTTCACACAGTACTGTATAATATGCATAAAGAATATAACATAATTTCGACCTGGAAAAGCATTTAAAACTAAAAGAAAAAAGTAAAAAGAAAACCAGGTCAGTTAGAAAACAATCATTTTACCAACCTAAAATATATGCTACCTAAGCAAATTGTAAACATACCTTTATATACCTTTGAGGTAAAAGGAAAAGTAAAAAAAAAACTACAGGATATGCAATACAATATATATAATGGATATATAACGAAGAAGCTCAAAAGGGAAAAAGATAATTTAAAAAAGCATTAATCAGATTAAGCATTTTTTCATCTACATAGCTTTCATGTGATGACAATTTAATGTAATGAAATAAAATGAGCTTAAAAAATACTATATAGAACACAATATAATAAAAACAGCTAAAATGTATTTTTTCTGATTTACAATTGGTTATTCCTTATCAGGTATGTAAAATCAATGCAATACCAGTAATGACCAACCCTCGGTCTGAAGATAACACTTTGAGGAGATCACACAGACCATGAGAACTTGAACACCAATGAAAGTAGGAAAGTGCAGACTTACAAAAGTATTTGAAGGTTTCATCGATCTGTTCATAGGTGAGTCCCAGAGCAGCCTCAGGTGGTAGCAGTGGAGTGTGCAGCCAGTCGTCGTGCTCATACCCAAACACATGGTCTGCCCGCAGAGTGTATCTGGGTAACTCTTCTGCCAGTAAACTCAATATCTCCACCTCAGGCAAATCCACACCTGAACACACATCTGTGTGCCACAGACAAGGAGAACATCATCATGCTCATGTCTCATATATGCTCATCCTCAACATCCACCTCATTAGGAAATATGATATTCAGTATCAGCCGATCTTGTGGCAGCATCACAATGCATAACAGTATACATCAGATTAAGAAAAGGTGTAATCTCTGTGGTTTTAATCGTGGCATGGCTAGGATGGGTGCAGAATGGGCTGGATTGAGCATTTCAGAAAACTGATGATCTCAAAACACAACAGTCTCTAGAGTTTACACAGAATAGTGTGAAATCAAAAACCACTGAGTGAGTGACGGCTTGATTAAAGAGATCATATTTTTCTTCATTCTGATTTTTGATGTGAAATTGAAATTAAGCAATTGGTCCATATTTGCAAGAATTTATGCATCTTATGTGATGTTTTTGGCTGATTAGACAATTGCATAATATAAGTATCCAACTGTAGTGTACTGTTAAATGGCACATTTTTTTTTATGTTAAACATACATGCAATTAAACTTTAAATATAATTTAATCCCTATTATTAAGCTCAGGAACGTCACAGTTGATGATTAAAAAAAAGTTTACTCCTGAATATAATACATCAGTTGAATACAGATGGTGACCCGGCCACTATAATATCTCTGGATGCAGAAAAAGCGTT